>SJXQ01009164.1:114375-148877 GCA_006408695.1 Aepyceros melampus
TCTTTGGAAGGAATGATGCTAAAACTGAAGCTCCAGTACTTTGGCCACCTTATGCAAAGGGTTGACTCATTGAAAAAGACCCTGATGCTGGGAGGGATTGGGGGCAGGAGGAGAAGGGGACGACCGAGGATGAGATGGCTGGATGGCATCATGGACTCAATGGATGTGAGTCTGAGTGAACTCCGGGAGTTGGTGATGGACAGGGAGGCCTGGTGTACTGCGATTCATGGGGTCACAAAGAGTCGGACATGACTGAGCGACTGAACTGAACTGAACTGAACTATTCCTCCAGTGTGAGCTCAGAGAGCTGTAGCCCCTCCTCCTACCCCAAATGCAGGGGAGGGTCTCAAATAGCCAATGGGAGGGGCAGCCTGGGCCTCCTCTCCCCAGTTGTTCTTCCAATGGGTCAGCTCCAGCCAACATCTCTTGACTCTTCACATTGAGGAGACTTGGGGTCCTTCCTTTTACCCATCATAGGCTGGGATCCCCAAGATGCCAGTCCTGAGATAAGGATTTTAATAGTAGGTGATTCTGGGATGTCCAGTAGAAGAGCAAGCAAGAGAGGGAAAGGAAGCCAGCCAAGAAATAAAGAGGAGGGGGGTTATTGAGCAGATATTGCTGAAGGCAGCTGGAGTTCAATCCCACTGGGGAGCCTGAGAGACAGTGCAGAACACACCTGTGCTGCCTGAGGAATGAGCAAGCACAGCATTTACCGCCCCCCGCCCCCACTGCCAGGCAGCATCAGCTGAGGGCAGCTCAGTGCTGAGGATGGAATCCCAGGCCCTCAGGGCTGCCCCAAGCTCCGGCTCAGGGGAAGAGCCCTTAGGATACAAACTGAGATAGGGAGTGCTCGCAAGATGTGGGCAGGGTACCGTGATGCCTCCTACATCACCCTTCTCCGTCTTTCCTCCCCTTTCTCTTTTTTCCCTCCTTCTTTCTTTCTTTTACCCTGAGATCCTTACTGCGCCTCATGTTCTTAGCATCTTTCCTAGGGTTCTTGGAATTGAATGTTTCTTCAAGTGTGGTCCCCTGGGATTTTTGTTAAAAATATAGACACTAGGGCCCTACCCCAGTCCTGCTAAATCAGTATCTTTGGTTTACAGGCCTAGGAACCTGAGTTTAAACAAATATCCCGAGTGGATCTGATGCACGAGGACCTTGCTAGTCCTAACCTAGACCTAACCCCATGACAGCAAGGGGGCAGCAGGGAATTGCTGGTCAGTTCGGAATCTTCAAGCCCTGCCTTTGCCCCTAGCTGACCTCCTGTCTGCCTCCTTGGGTTTGGCTGTTGCTCTATTACCCGTCCCTCCTCTTCAAGGTCCTTCTCTCTTGACCAGTTCTTGGGTTGGCCTCTGCCCATGATGGGTCCTTCATGGGCTTCAGGGCTTGGCCCTTCACCGAGGAGTCAAGAGGTGGTACTCGTTCCATCTACCGTCCAGTCACATCCGCAACATCTGGCCAGGCGCATCTTAGGGTCCACAGGGAAAGAAATCGGTCACAGCAAGGCATCCTGCTAAAACTCACTGAGCCCTGCCGTGGCACTGAACTCCACCACATACAGCACACTCCTTAATTCCTGGAGTGTCACACAGTCCAAGCAAAGCCCGTGTCCCTTTGTGCATGACCAGACGGCATAATTTAGCCATGTACAAACTCGATTTTAAAATGTATGTGCATTAAGCACACATCCCCAGGAGTCTCACAGCGCAAAACCAAATGACAGCAACACGTCTTGTGATAACACATGACACACAAGTTGTCACAGCATGAAAAAAAAAAAACCACTTTCAAGTCTTGTGGTGACATAGCCACACACCACATAATACAGTTGCACAGCAAGGTGGTGTTGAAAAAGACACACACACACATGCACACACCCACCCACACACAACTCAGTCCACAGCAGCTAACATGAACTCTTACATACAAGCAGAAAGAAACCCATATGGAACACAGCCCCAGAGCAGCACACAGTCAAGGTCTCGGTTATAAAAACACACCTTGTTGAAATAACACAGCCTGGGGACAGAGAGGCAGCAACACACAACCTAGCTCAACTGACTCAGCCATAGTCAGAGCAGGACAGACTCAGGCATGCAGAGGAGACTGATGGTGAGGGAAAAGGTTGCCTTTGTTTGAACAGATGTCTCCTAAAGGGGCAGAGGTGTTATTTAGCTGCTTTGATGAGCTAATGGATTCCAGTAGCTGTGAGCCTGGGGGGATTCATTACTGGCCCCATGAGCAATCCTATTCTTACACACTCTTCCACCCTCACTGATTTCTCACTTCCTTGCTAGAGCAGACAGCCTCCAGCTGCAAAGCCAAAGCCCTATTTGAACAAGAAGGGCAGAAGCCGAGCAAATATTTGTGTCTTCAGGCCTCACTTGGCACTTGCTGGGATGAGGTTTCCTTCTGGCATCAAGAGGAAACCTTTGCCAGGCAGATTCTGTTGGATTTAGCCTGGGTGGGGGGTAGGGGCTCCGGGCCCTGTCCTGGACCTCTCCTGAGATGGCCCCTCTCCCTCTCTCCCTGCACTTACCTCTTATCTGTTATCAGCCTTGAACACTTGTGCTCTAGACACACAGTGATTAACTCCAGAGAACAGGGGTCGAGAAAGTGGGTGTGTAATGTGGGCAAGGGGGTCCCTGGGTGACAGAAGAGAACTCCACGCCTGCTGGGAGGAGTGGGCCCTGGTGAGGTGTGGGGATCAGAGACAAGCTTCAGCTCCTGCTGCTTTGCCCTGTAGGCTCCATGAGGGCCCCTCCCTAGTTGGAGGGGTTGCTCATTGTTCTCTTATCTCTCTGAACCAGTGACAGCCTGTCCTCCAAGGCTACTGATCACATGGCATTGTTATCATCCTGTGCCTGTCACCAGCCAGGGCTGTGGGGCTGTTGATTTCTGATGAACAGCACCTGAGCGCCAAAGGGAATCTGTTCTTGGCCTTATCTCCGGTCTGTGTATCCTGCTTGGGCTCCACGTTCACCGTCCCAGTGGAGCCATCACCATACCAGTAGCACTCCCTAGGGTACCCAGATAAGCTGCTAGGTGTCTGTGCCCTGAGCTCGGAAGTCAATGACTGTGGGGAGGGGGCAACACCCAGACTGGCATCTCCAGGCCAGGTCAACATGTCTGAGTATCTTTCTGAGGGGAACTGTGACAATTATGACGATGCCCAAGGCACAGAATTTACTTTGGGGACTGTCCCAGCTTCAACACTCACTAGCTGTGTGGGATTCCACATCTTTTCACCTGCTTGCCTCCTCCTTCCCAGCTGAACAAGGGAGAAAAACGAGTCAGCACCAAGGACAGCGCACTAGGACGCTTTCCAAGGCAGGAAGGAGGGACGGAGAAAGGG
Organism: Aepyceros melampus; assembly: GCA_006408695.1. Lineage (NCBI taxonomy): Eukaryota > Metazoa > Chordata > Mammalia > Artiodactyla > Bovidae > Aepyceros > Aepyceros melampus. Next base: position 117,731 of record SJXQ01009164.1, read on the forward strand.
AGTAAAGAAAAGAGGGATAGAGGAGGTAGAGGGTGGTGAGAGAAGGGGAAAGAATGGTGAGGGAAGGAAGATGCTTTTGCAAGTCAAATAATGCTGTGTTATTTAGGGGTCTGCACGTTTCAACTTGCCCAGTAGTTGAAGAAACGTTGGCCAAGGCAAAATGAGTGAGGCTAAATTTTTCTGATGTTAGACAAGAAGGATTTGGGGCAATTAGATATTCCACATCAATATCGGCCAAAGAAGGAACCTGAGGGAAGTGACAATAACAATAAAGTCAGTTGACTGTGTCACGCTCTGTGCTAAGTCTTCGTGTGCTGCAACTCATGTAATCCCCCCGCCAAACTTGTCATGTTGGTGCTATCATATCCCCCATATGACAAATGAGGAAACAGAATATGAGTGAAGCTTAATCACCAGCCTGAAGTCACACTATAGCATATGAAATGCCTGGGACTCGGGAAGAATGAAATCCCTGCTTATTTTCCTCTCCATTCCACTCCTTCCTGACAACATTTCATCTTCTTTGAGTGTCCTGTATCTCTTTGAACTTGTCTCTCTTTAACTTGTTGGCTCATGTGTCCTCGTGTTTGCAGAAGGAGACTCCTGGGTTCCATCTTTTAGCTTAAAAAGCTCCTTTAGGTTTTCCTGGGCTGGAATCAGCATGGCATTATTTGGCTCCCTATGTTCTGCAGAGATATTACTTTGCCAACTAAGGTCTGTCTAGTCAAGGCTATGGTTTTTCCAGTAGTCATGGATGGATGTGAGAGTTGGACTGTGAAGAAGGCTGAGCACTGAAGAATTGATGCTTTTGAACTGTGGTGTTGGAGAAGACTTTTGAGAGTCCCTTGGACTGCAAGGAGATCCAACCAGTCCATTCTGAGGGAGATCAACCCTGGGATTTCTTTGGAAAGAATGATGTTAAAGCTGAAACTCCAGACTTTGGCCACCTCATGCGAAGAGTTGACTCATTGGAAAGAAAAGTTATGACCAACCTAGATAGCATATTCAAAAGCAGAGACATTACTTTGCCGACTAAGGTCTGTCTAGTCAAGGCTATGGTTTTTCCCATGGTCATGTATGGATGTGAGAGTTGGACTGTGAAGAAGGCTGAGTGCTGAAGAATTGATGCTTTTGAACTGTGGTGTTGGAGATGACTCTTGAGAGTCCCTTGGACTGCAAGGAGATCCAACCAGTCCATTCTGAAGGAGATCAACCCTGGGATTTCTTTGGAAAGAATGATGCTAAAGCTGAAACTCCAGTACTTTGGCCACCTCATGCGAAGAGTTGACTCATTGGAAAAGACTCTGATGCTGGGAGGGATTGGGGGCAGGAGAAGGGGACGACAGAGGATGAGATGGCTGGATGGCATCACCGACTCGATGGACGTGAGTCTGAGTGAACTCTGGGAGTTGGTGATGGACAGGGGGGCCTGGTGTGCTGCAATTCATGGGGTCACAAAGAGTCAGACACAACTGAGCGACTGAACTGAATGGAGAGATCTCTTCAAGAAAATTAGAGATACCAAGGGAAAATTTCATGCAAAGATGGGCACAATAAAGGACAGAAATGGTATGGACCTAACAGAAGCAGAAGATATTAAGAAGGGGTGGCAAGAATACACAGAAGAACTGTACAAAAAAGATCATGACCCAGATAACCATGACAGTGTGATCACTCACCTAGCGCCAGATATCCTGGAATATGAAGTTGAGTGGGCCTTAGGAGGCATCACTACAAACAAAGTTAGTAGGGGTGATGGAATTCTAGCTGAGCTATTTCAAATCCTAAAAAATGATGCTGTGAAAGTGCTGTACTCATTATGACAGCAAATTTGGAAAACTCAACAGTGGCCACAGGACTGGAAAAGATCAGTTTTCATTCCAATCCCAAAGAAAGGCAATGTCAAAGAACATTCAAACTACTGCACAATTGCATTCATCTCACATACTAGCAAAGTAATGCTCAAAATTCTCCAAGCCAGGCTTCAACAGTACATGAACCGAGAATTTCCAGATGTTCAAGCTGGATTTAGAAAAGGCAGAGGTACCAGAGATCAAATTGCCAACATTCGCTGGATCATCGAAAAAAACAAGAGACTTCCAGAAAAATATCTACTTCTGCTTCATTGACTACACGAAAGTCTTTTAACTATGTGGATTACAACAAACTGTGGAAAATTCTGAAAGAGATGGGAATACCAGACCACCTGACCTGCCTGAGAAATCTGTATGCAAGTCAGGAAGCAACAGTTAGAACTGGACATGGAACAACGAACTGGTTCCATGCTGGGCTGTATGAAGCACTAACTGGAATCAAGATTGTTGGGAGAAATATCAATAACCTCAGATATGTAGATGGCACCACCCTTATGGCAGAAAGTGAAGAATTAAACAGCCTCTTGATAAAAATGAAAGAGGAGAGAAAAAGTTGGCTTTAAACTCAACATTCAAAAAACTAAATCATGACATCTGGTCCCATCACTTCATGACAAATAGATGGGGAAAAAGTGGAAATAGCAACAGACTTTATTTTCTTGGGCTCCAAAATCACCTCGAATGGTGACTGCAGCCATGAAACTCAGCTTGCTCCCTGGAAGAAAAGCTATGACCAACCTAGACAGCATGTTAAAAAGCAGAGACATTACTTTACCGACAAAAGTCCATTTAATCAAAGCTATGGTTCTCCCAGTAGTCATGTACGGATGTGAGAGTTGGACCATAAAGAAAGCTGAGCACCAAAGAATTGATGCTTTTTATCTGTGGTGTTGGAGAAGGCTCTTGAGAGTCCCTTGGACTGCAAAGAGATCAACCCAGTCAAACCTAAAAGAAATCAGTCCTTAATGTTCCTTGGAAGGACTGATGTTGAAGCTGAAACTCCAATACTTTGGCCACCTGATGCGAAGAACTGACTTACTGGAAAACACCCTGATGCTGGGAAAGACTGAAGGCGGGAGGAGAAGGGGACGACAGAGGATGAGATGGCTGGATGTCATGATTGACTCAATGGACATGAGTCTGAGCAAGCTCCAGGAGTTGGTGATGGACAGTGAAGCCTGGCGTGCTGCAGCTCCTGGGGTCGCAAAAGTTGGACATGACTGAGTGACTGAACTGAACTGATGTCCCCCAGGGCCCACCGAATCAGAATCTGCATATTAACAAGATCACCAGGTGACTGGCAGGTACTTTAAGGTTTGAAGAGCACTGGTACTGGTGATAGAGAGGTTGCAAGACCAACCATCTATTTTCAGGATGCTGGCCTTCCTTAGGCTGAGCTCCAGAATAACAGTGCTTCCTAACTGCACTCCTGTCTTGCCTGCTCTTCCACCTTCCAACCGTCACTAGAGAGGATCTTCCCAAAGCCTAGTCTGATCATGCATAAAGTTCTAGAACAGCTTCTCAGAACAGCAGGAGCAGCTCCCAAGGGCCCTGCCAGCCTTATCTCCTTCCAGCCATCCCCTCCCACTCCACATTCCACCCATGGAACTACCTGTGGTTCCCAGGAAACAGCAGTCACCAAAGGTTACATTTTCATTAGAGTAAGTTTCTCAACATAGTCATCTCTCTCAAAAAGCATTAGAGAGTGAATATATGAATGACTTATAATAGGCAATCAACTCTGGGGAAAGGTCCTAGGGCGTAAGAACTTTCTTCTTTTCTCTCCCCCTTTTTTCCATTTGTATGTATGAATTTTACAATTAAAAAAAAATTACTCCCTAGGAGAAAGATAAGCAGGTTCTGTCACTGGACATACATTTAGTTATTTTATTGCTACCAGATTGAAGAGGATAGAACTGACCTCAAAGTGCTCATGTGCCTTTGAAAGTATTTAATGGATACTGCGGGAAACATGCTGAATAATTCATGACTTCAGCAGCAGACTCATTGAAAACAAAAGCCAAACACTTCCATCACGGTTCTCTGACATATCATTAAAGACATTTTTTTTTTCTTCTAACGTGTAAACATTTTGTCTTTTCAAAATTAGTCCTAATTCTGAACTGTGAGATTCTAAGTTTAAACATAAAAATCCATTGTACTAAATGAAGACTCTAGCTCATCTGGTTTGTTCACATAATGATTCACAGCTACTAGCATTTACTCATTAGTTCAGCCTACACTTACAGAGAGGCTGCCATGCCAAAGGCACTGACTGCTGGTATGCTCTGCAGGGGTGGAATATTCCAAGCAAATATTCACTTAATGGATTTAAGATTTATATCACCACATTCAGCTCCAATATGTACATTTTTAATCCACTTAAATCTGCATGCTACAACTGTATTTTTCACAACCATTAACTTCTTAACTTGCAAAACTAAACACAATCCCAATGAAAAAAAGAAAAATCTTATCATCAATCATTTGACTGAATCCATAGGGATTCTCTAGGCAAGAATACTGGAGCGGGTGGCCATGTCCTCCTCCAGGGACTCTTCCCAACCCAGGGACTGAACCCAGGTCTTCTGCATTGCAGGTGAATTCTTTACCAGTTGAGTTACCCAGAAGCCACCCTGTTAAAATAACTCAAATTAAAAAGTCTAATCTTTAGAATATATGTGCTATACTGAGCTTTTAAAAGGATAAGAAGAAAAACAATTGATAAGCTGAATCTTACAAAGATAAGAGCACAGAAGTAATAATAGTTTGAAATACTCATAGTCAAAGTTAATCAGATTTCAGTCTGAACTAACTTTAGATTCTGATTCTAGTTGCTGAACTGAATGCAATGATCATGGTAATTTCTCCCTTCAATTCCCTCCAAAATCTGAGTCAAACAAGAATAAGACACTTATTTTCATATATATTTGAAGAATTTTATTTCTTTATAAGTTAAATCAGACAATGAATTCTTGAATACTGACTATTCAAAATGAATTCTGAATATTCTTTTAAATATAATGGCTTCCCTGGTGGCTCAGATGGTAAGGAATTTGCCTGCAGTGTGGAAGATTCAGGTCTGATCCCTAGGTCAGGAAAACCCCTGGAGAAGGGAATGGCTACCACCTCCAGTATTCTTGCCTGGAGAATTCCACGGACAAAGGAGCCTGGAGGGCTACAATCCATGAGACCACAGAGTCGGACACAACTAAGTGACTAACACTTAAAATACTGACGTACTCGGTCAATCGGAAAAGAGGTTATTGTTTCTACAGGTAGATGTAAAACCAAAGCAAGGAAACTTGTAAGGAGAGAGAAAGCATGGACCAGTTCCTGCGGATAAAGCAAACACTATTTCATTTACAATCTTCATCTCAGATAGTATGAAGAAGAGAAAGATAAAACCATCCAGTAATACATGAAGACCTCGGGCATACTTCATTTCAAAAGCTTATGAGGCTGCACCAGAACCTTTTGACAAGATACCTGAATAAATGAAGCGCAGGATGTCCGATAAACAAGAACAGAAGGCGGCGTCTTTAACAATGACTCGTAAGGGCGGGTTGCCCGGAGACTCGTGGCTAGCACCTGGAAACGCGGGGTCTCTGTTTATAGTAAAGAGCTCCTGGGTCATTTGGATGATACTGAGTCCTGAATGTCGGCAGGACTCTTCACGCTGAAGAGCAGCATGAACACATGGCTGACCGCGCAGAGAACAATCTTGTGGGCCTCGGCCACTTCCTTTAAATCTGGGCTGTAAAACACCACGTCCACACACTGGCAGCAGAACAGCAAGTTGTTTAAGTCGGCGTTATAATGCGATGCTTCAGCCTTCAAGACGGGCATTTTCTCTGTTTCAAAAAAAGAAAATAAGAATAACAAACTGCTCTTTAGGTCTACAGACCCCCGTCACTTCAGGTTTAAACACAACAAAGCAATCTATTTTTTAAATATTATTAGGTTGAAACATAGGAAGTTGCTAATATTTGGCCATTTTGGACCCAGAAAAACAGCACCTTTTCTATAGCTTCATCTAATTATAAACGAACTATCCAGGAATGACACAGATACACAGAAATACTGTGTTTACTTTTTATAGTACAAATGAAAAATGTACCAATGCCACAAAGAGCATTTCTCACTATGTGTGCCCCCACATAAAATATTTCTCCAAATGCTTGATTTTAGTTATGTTGGCTGTCATCATTCTTCACCTGATAAAAAATTCAAAGAAATTTCTGAAAGTTCTGAAGAGCCCAACCTCACATCTGAAGTCATTTTCCTCCCAGAAAAACTGAAGGCAGAGGAATGAATTGTTAAAACTGCAGCCTCTCAAAAGCCAGGGTTCGGAGGTTTGGACTCGATGGTTTAGAACCATCTTGACCATTTTATTCTGATGCTAAAGTTTGTCTTTCCCTTCTAGTAAAACATGATGCTGCCCCACAACCAGCTTTTTCCTCTTGGCACACATCAGGGAGATTGCTGGTCAGGCTCCATGATTTCCAAAAGGGGATGTAACCTTCTATTCCCTAGTTTGATCACTAAATTACATTGCTGCTGCTGCTGCTGCTGCTAAGTCGCTTCAGTCGTGTCCAACTCTGTGCGACCCCATAGACGGCAGCCCGCCAGGCTCCGCTGTCCCTGGGATTCTCCAGGCAAGAATACTGGACGAGTTGCCATTTCCTTCTCCAATGCATGAAAGTGAAAAGTGAAAGGGAATTCGCTCAGTCGTGTCCGACTCTTAGCGACCCCATGGACTGCAGCCTACCAAGCTCCTCTGCCCATGGGATTTTCCAGGCAAGAGTACTGGAATGGGGTGCCATTAGCCTCCATCAGTTCAGAACATCGGCCCCGAGAACCACAGCCCAGGTCCTCATCATAGACTCTAATTGTGAACAGTCTGCTAACTTTCATCTAAAGCTACGCCGAGGAAAGTGTGACTTGGGAAGGGTTGCCTGAAGGATATACAATCATCTAAACCAGTACCATTCAGTCTTCTTCAGGAATAAAAACAATTCTTTATTCTAAAGCAGAACTCCAGTCTACAAACTGGACAACAAGGTAAGTTGGGGACCAGGCTCTTTCTGCCCCGTACCCTATCTATCCTCTTCTCTCCATCACCAGAGGCATCCTACAGATCCTGACTGTCTGAGAACAGCTTATAAAAGCCACGTGCCCCAAAGCCGGGGATAGGTCCTTAGAAGAAGTCAGCACCGGGACAGTCGTGCACCCCGGAGCCTGAGTTATGATCCGTGCAATGCGACAGCGCTCCCGTGGGAAGGGCACACCTGCCCACTATCTCACCTGCTGGCTCCAGAGGAAGACCCACAGGCTGTAGTGCTAAACGACCTGAAGAATTTTGCCTTGTCTGAGCAACTGGTATGTTTTCTCTTCTTGATTAATAAGAGCTAAGAAATTATGCATCAGTATTATTGACTTGGCCATCCCCCGCTCGTCTTCACATCCAGGAAGTAGTTAAGGGCCCAGGGTTTGCTACGTAACAGACCACATCACCCTTTTCACCGTGCACATCACAAAGTTCAAAGCCAATTTTATGGTCGGTATGTCCACATTTTTGGAGCTGACTTCCCATGCAAAATTACACTCTCTTAGCTTGCTCATGCACATTCATTCATTCACCAAATACTTACCAAGTACAAACAATATCCATAATTACTTGATCTGAATACATATTATTTTACTATTGCTATTACAAGATTATGCAATAAGTTCTGGTAAGTTGATGTAATTTATTTTTAACTTTATTTTCTTCTAACCCTATATCATGAACATTTTCAAACAGTCATAAACCTCAAAGAATGATACAGTGAGCACACATATATCTTGCCCTTAAATTCTGTAATTATTAACACTTTCCTTTTGGGCCTTATCTCTAAATTTGCTCCCTCCCTCTGTGTGTGTGTGCATCTCTCCTTCACTCACAAACCATTTAAGAGTAATTTGTAATCATCAGGATACGTTAGTTCTAAATACTTTCATATTTACTTGTAACTCATATTTATCTCCTAAGAATAAGAACATTCTTCTACTAAACACAATGCTGCTGCTGCTAAGTCGCCTCAGTCGTGTCCGACTCTGTGCGACCCCAGAGACGGCAGCCCACCAGGTTCCCCCGTCCCTGGGATTCTCCAGGCAAGAACACTGGAGTGGGTTGCCATTTCCTTCTCCGATGCATGAGAGTGAAAAGTGAAAGTGAAGTTGCTCAGTCATTTCTAACTTCACGATCCCATGGACTGTAGCCCACCAGGCTCCTCCGTCCATGGGATTTTCCAAGCAAGAGTACTGGAGTGGGGTGCCATTGCCTTCTCCGACTAAACACAATACTATTATCATATATAAGAAAATCTACAGTAATCCCATAGTGTCGTCTAATTTTCCACCCATAATGAAATTTTACCCAACTGTCCCAAGAACATCTTTCAGATGTTTTTATGAAACTTGTATCCACTCAAAGTTCATGCATCACATCTGGTTATTTCTCACTGGACTGTAATTTAGAGCAGCTCTCTACCACACACACCATTCTTAAAAGAATCTATAAGTTCAAGTTTTCAAGACGATAGTCCTCAAAATGTGATCCAGGTACCACCCGCTTCAGAATCATCTGGGAGGCTTACTTAAAAATCAGATTCAGACTCCATCCCAGATTCACTGAATCGGAATGTCAGGTGAGTCCTGAACACACTCAAATTGAGAACAATTGCCCCCACGCTTTTGAAATGATCTACAATAAATATCAACAGAATGTTTAGACATGGGCTAATAAACGCACCTGGCTGTTCAAGCTGAGGTGGTCTAATTCCATGAAACGAGTTGCTCATCTTCCTTCTCTTCATTTTTTCACTTGTCTTCTGATTTAAGGCTTGGATCATGAAATATTCCAACTAAAACAAGAATCAAATGTTAGAGCTCTGACAAAATTATGTATCTGACATGATTATTTGGACCCCCAATCACAGCTGCCAGTACCATCGACATGTATGCCTTAGCCAATGCTTTTCAATTTTTTTTTATTTTTTTAAAAACATCTATCAAGTACTGAACAGTCTGTGCCTTGTCTAAACATAAACTATCATTCAAGGAAAAAACTGTACTTTCTCTTGAATAATCAAGAATGCAAGAAGTACATCCATGTGACTATCAATAACCATCTCACAGGCAACTATAACAACTGACACTAGAAAAATTCAAACCAGGAGCAGATCATTTTAGCTTTGGGTCACATATGCTCACAACAATTCGGAAAGTTCATATGTGCTCTAATTTTCTTCCTGAACAAATTACTTTGAAACACATCCATCATTTCATAAGTTAAAAATCTTAACCGCATGCACTTACACAGCTCTGGGCATGTGACGCCTGGGGCAAAAGTACAGAAGGAGGTCCACATACCACCTACCTAAATATTTAAATGTTGCAAATCAAGAAAATAAACTGTTATGTAAAATATATTCTATCCTCCTGCTTTGCCAAGTATGTCATTCATTTAAACTGAAAGGCCTGGTTCAGATTTAAATTCTGAGACTCCTCAGAGTTTCCTGCAGCCCAGAGAGCTGGCCCCTAACTCCTGGGACCCAAGATCCTCTCTTCTGCTCTACGCCTGCCCACTCCACACTCCCCTACCTGAGGGTACTGGAGCATGCAGGCAGATATCCACACCCACACAACCGAGGTCCAGCCACTCTCCCCTCCCCTATTCCTCATACGCGGTCACCCTCGGTCTCCTCTCAGGCCTCAGGGTGTACATTATCAGATACGGGGGCCACCTTCAGGTAGATGGACCCAGGGAAGAGACTGGAACAGACTGGGGAAAACAGACTCAGCACCAGCTGGTCAGAGGACTCGGGATGCTGGGTCACAGCACAGAATCAATGCTCTGTGTTGATGGAAATGTCCTATAACATCTGTGCTAATCATGGAACAGTAGCCACTAGCTAAATGTAGCTATGGAGAACCTGAAATGTGGATAGTGCACTTGAGGAACGGAATTTTTTATTATTATTTGTGTATGTACGTGTAAGTCTCTTGAGAATCCCCTGGACTGCAAGGAGATCCAACCAGTCAATCTTAAAGGAAATCAGTCCTGAATATTCACTGGAAGGACTGATGCTGAAGCTGAAGCTCCAATACTTTGGCCACCCAATGCGAAGAGCTGACTCATTGGAAAAGATCCTGATGCTGGGAAAGATTGAGGGCAGGAGGAGAAGGGGATGACAGAGGATGAGATGGTTGGATGGCATAACCACCTCAATGGATTTGAGTTTGAGCAAGCTCCAGGAGATAGTGAAGGACAGGAAGCCTGGTGTGCTACAGTCCGTGGGGTCGCAAAGAGTTGGACATGAACTGGTGACTGAACAGCAAAAATTATTTATATATGTATGGGCTTCCCAGGTGGCTAAGCAATAAAGAACTTGTCTGCAATACAAGAGACATGCATTCGATCCCACTCCAGTGCATTCCAACCCACTCCAGTATTCTTGCCTGGAAAATCCCATGGACAGAGGAGCACTGAATATGAGATAGAAAAAGTGAAACAAGCTAGATAAAAGTAAAAGATGCTCACATCGTCCAGCTGTTTAAAAATAAACATGGCTGCTCATTAGAGACATATTTGGAGCTTTGTGTTTAAAAAAAAAAAAGCACTACCTGGGCATTTGTATTTTTCAAAAAATTCCAAGATAATTCTGATATACATCTGGATTTTAAAAAGTGATTATAGGTTCTTCTGCTGCCGCTCTGCTGCTGCTAAGTCACTTCAGTCGTGTCCGACTCTGTGTGACCCCATAGATGGCAGCCCACAAGGCTCTCCCGTCCTGGGATTCTCTAGGTGAGAACACTGGAGTGGGTTGCCATTTCCTTCTCCAGGTTCTTCTATTAAGTGGTAGTTTTGGAGATATAGAATTCTATAATTTTTCTGTTGGCCAAGCATGACGCAGTGGTATTAAGTGAGTAATAGTTACACAATCACAATAGTAAAATACGTTTATCAGTTTTCACAACCAATAACCAGACAAAGAATAAAAGATAATTCTAATTGCACACCATAATGGGAACATGATTAAACTGTCAATATCAAATACTTACATGCAACCTGGGGGGTCAAGGAGAGTGATGTGGTAAGTGGAAGTACATACACGCACATGTTTTCATCTGCTCAGCTGGTCTATGTCTTTTGGTTGATGCATTTAATCCATTTACATTTAAGCTAATTATCAGTATTTATGATTCTATTACTGCTTTCTTAATTGTTCTGGATTTATTTTCTGTAGGTAGGGATTTTCTTGGGCTTCCCTGGTGGCTCAGATGGTTAAGAATCCGCCTGCAACTCAGGAGACCTACGTTTGATCCCTGGGTTAGGAAGATCCCCTGGAGGAGGGCATGGCAACCCACTCCGGTATTCTGGCCTGGAGAATCCCCATGGACAGAGAAACCTGGTGGGCTACAGTCCACGGGGTTGCAGAGTCGGACAGCACTGAGTGACTCAGCACAGCCCAGCCCAGGGCTTTTCCTCCTCTTGTTTTCTGCTCAGAGAAGTTCCCTTAGCAATTGTTGTAAAGCTGGTTTGGTGGTGCTGAATTCTTTTAATTTTTGCTTGTCTGGAAAGCTTTTCATTTCTGCATCAAATCTGAAGGAGAGTCTTGCTGGGTAGAGTATTTCTGGTTGTAGGTTCTTCCCTTTCATCACTTTAAATATGTCACGCCATTCCCTTCTGGCTTGTCGTTTCTGCTGAGAAATCAGCTGATGGCCTGATGGGAGTTGCTCGGGTGTTGTCTGTCATTCTTCCTTGGTTGCTTGTAATATTTTAAGTTTTGTCAGTTTGATTACTATGTCTCAGTGTGTGCTTCCTCGGGTTCATCCTGTCTGGGACACTCTGTGCTTCCTGGACTTGGCTGACTATTTTCTTTCCCATGTTAGGGAAGTTTTCAGTTACTATCTCTTCAGATATTTTCTCAGGTCCTTTCTCTCTTCTCCTTCTGGGACCCTTAACAGTGTGAATACTGGTCTCTGAGACTGTCTTCATTTCCTTTCATTCTTTTTTCTGTATTCTGTTCTGTGGCAGTGATTTCTACCATTCTGCCCTCCAGGTAATTTATCTGTGCTTCTGCCTGTTACTCTGCTATGGATTCCTTCTAGAGCATTATTCATCTCTGTTGGTTCTTTAGTTCTTACAGGTCTTTAGTAAACATTTCTTACATCTTCTCAATCTTTGCCTCCATTCCTTTTCCAAGATCCTGAATCAAACCCACTGTCTTTATTCTGAATTCTTTTTCTGGAAGGTTGCCTATCTCTACCTCATTCAGTTGTTTTTCTGGGGTTTTACCTTGTCCCTTCATCTGGGACATAACTTTCTGCTTTTTCATGCTGATTAACTTTCTGTGATGTGGTTTTGTATTAGTCGATGGGAGATTGTGGTTCTTTTCTTGCTTCTTCTGTCTTTTTTGATGGAGGAGACTATGAGGCTTGTGTAAGCTTTGTGATGGGAAGGACTGGTGGTGGGAAAAACTGGGTCTTGCTCTGGTGGGCAGGGCCTTGCTCAGTAAAGCTTTAATCCAATTATCTGCTGATGGGTGGGGCTGTGCTTCCTCCCTGGTAGTTTTTTGGTCTGAGGCCACGCAGCCCTGACTTCCCTGGTGGCTCAGACAATAAAGCGTCTGCCTACAATGTGGGAGACCTGGGTTCAATCCCTGGATCAGGAAGATCTCCTGGAGAAGGAAATGGCAACCCATCCTAGTATTCTTGCCTGGAAAATCCCATCGACAGAGGAGCCTGGTAGGCTATATCCATGGGGTCATAAAGAGTCAGACATGACTGAGCGACTTCACTTTCTAACCCAGCCCTACAGGCTAGTCTACAGGCTCCATTGTCTGGTTAACGGTGACCTCCAAGGGTGTTTACACCAAAGGGGACCTTCCCAGACAGCTGCTGCCAGTCCCCCCATCCCTGCAATGAGCCCCTGCTGACCCACGCCTCCCTAGGAGACTCTCCAGCACTAGCAGGTCATTTTGGTTTAGTTTCCCATGGAGTCACTGCTCCTTTCCTCTGAGTCTTGATTGGTGCGTGCAAGGTTTTGTTTGTGCCCTCCAAGTCTGGAGTCTCCATCTCCCCCAGTCCTGTGGAAGCCTTGTAATCCAATCCCACTGGGCTTCAAGATCAGATTCCCTGGGGAGTCCCAGTCCCTTTTTCAGGTCCATAGGCTGGGAAGCCAAACATAGGGTTCCAAACCTTCACAACAGTTGGAGAACTTCTTTGGTATTAACTGTTCTCCGGTTTGTGGGTCACCCACCCAGTGGGTATGGGATTTGACTTCATCGTGACGGTGCCCCTCCTACCACCTCACTGCGGCTTCTTCGTCTCTGGACGTGGGGCATCGCTTTCTGGTAGGTTCCAGCATCCACCCGTCGATGGTTGTTCAGCAGCTAGTGCTCTCGCAAGAGGAGTTGACAGCATGTGCTCCTACTTGCCATCTTGAACCGGAAGTCTCCTGCATTATTTCTAGATTACTTTAAATATACACAGCCAGATGTGGCCAGTGGCTACCACATGGACGGGGCAGGTCAGGAGGGGAGCTAGGAGCTGCAGTGGGCACCTCCCCATGGGTCCATCAACTGGTGCTCTGGGGGGCGGGATGCAACCAGAGGAGGCCTTCCAGAGCTCAAGGGCACAAGCTGCCCTTGGCCAGGTCTGAGGCTAACCCTGCACTGCTCTTCCTCCTTGACTGCTGAACACAAGACATTAACAGTGAGATGCACCTTTCACTCTGGCATTAACACTCCATCCATAATCTTGCAAATACCACTGTTTTTACACTCACTGCCCCAGTTACATTTTACTATTCTAGGGTCTAAAGGAGACCATTCTGATCTTATTTTCACATTCTCATTGAGTCTTGAGTTAAGGCAAAAGGAAACCACAACTTTTCTGGGAACTCTGACCACTTCTTTGATTCTCATCATGCTTCCAACACGAGGTGTTAGGAACACAGAGAAACAATGAGGGAAAAGAAGAGAGTGTGGGAGCTGGGAAATGGGAAGAATGATCCTGAGAACTTCAGGGTCAGGAACCTGGAAAGGGAGGAACCATGAGACCAAAGACGCCAGCACTCCATCTTTTCCCTTTCAGTTCAGTTCAGGCACTCAGTTGTGTCTGACTCTTTGCAATCCCATGGACTGCAGCACACCAGGCTCCCCTGTCCTCCACTATCCCCCAGAGTTTGGTCAAACTCATGTCCACTGAGTCAGTGATGCTATCCAACCATCTCATCCTCTGCCACCCCCCCTTCTCCTTTTGCCCTCAATCTTTTCCAGCATTAGGGTCTTCTCCAATGAGTTGGCTCTTCACATCAGGTGGCTAAAGGGGTGGAGCTTCTGCATGGGTCCTGCCAATGAATATTCAGAGGTGATTTTCTTCAGGATTGATTCATTTGATCACCTTGCAGTTCAAGGGACTCTCAAGAGTTTTCTCCAGCACCACAGTTTGAAAGCACCAATTCTTTAGCACTCTGCCTTCTTTTGGTCCAACTCTCATAGCTATACATGACTATTTGAAAAGCCATAGCTTTGACTATACAGCCCTTTGTTGACAAAATGATGTCTCCATTTTTTAATATACTGTCTAGGTTTCTCATAGCTTTTCTTATAAGAACAAAGTGAAGTGAAAATTGTTCAGTCATGTCCAACTCTTTGAGACCCCATGGACGATAATCCATGGAATGCTCCAGGCCAGAATACTGGAGTGGGCAGCCTTTCCCTTCTCCAGGGGATCTTCCCAACTCAGGGATGGAATCCAGGTCTTCTCATTGCAGGCGGATTCTTTACCAGCTGAGCACAAGGGAAGCCGAGCAGTACTAGAGTGCGTAGCCTTTCCCTTCTCCAGGGGATCTTCCCGACCCAGGAATTGAACTGAGGTCTCCTGCATTGCAGGTGGATTCTTTTACCAACTGAGCTATCAAGGAAGTCCACCCAAGAACCAAGCGTCTTTGAATTTCATGGCTGTAGTCACTGTCGACAGCGATTTTGGAGCCCAAGAAAATAAAGTCTGTCGCTGTTTCCACTTCACAGCAAACAGAAGGGGGCAAGTGGAAGCAGTGACAACCACCACCACCATTTCACAAGGTTAAAACTCTTCTTGATTTTAAAACTAAAGTTCTAACTGTGGTTCTAAGAAACAGCTGAAGAGCCAGCCTGGCAAATGACTAATTTACGTGACTGGGATTTCCACTTACCACTCCTCCGAAATACTTTCCTATGTAGAAGTCATCGAGGCTGTGCAGCTCCAGGTAGGTGGCTCCTAGTTCTTTAGCAAGCTGGATCCCTTCCGTCGTGCTGACGCAGCTCCCTCTGTCTGAGGTGCACAGCGGGCACGTGCAGGGTAATTCTTCTGAGAAAACGAACATGACGAACAAAGCGTTTTGAAATCAAACGCACACACACAAATGTGCACAGACAACCTGGACCTTAAACAACAAATTAGGAGCTCACACCAGAATCACAGTTCAAGGCCACTTCATATAGCCACTCTCCACTAGACTCTGAATGAGAAGTGTCAATGATAACTGCAAGGTCCTTAAAATAAATAAGCTTTAAATGGAAGAACAACGAACAAGATCTTATAAAGCAGATGAATTTTTAAATAAGTGAATGAATACTACCAAGGCTACTAGAGTAACTAAAATGCCAGGCCTGCTTCCTTTCATACAACTTCAACCATGAAAACAATGGGCTGGCATTTTTTGTTGTTGTTGTAATAACCTTTAAATACATTCACTAAGCTTGGGCTTCCCTGGTGGCTCAGAGGTTAAAGCATCTGCCTGCAATGCAGGAGACCTGGGTTCGATCCCTAGGTTGGGAGATCCCCTGGAGAAAGAAATGGCAACCCACTCCAGAATTCCTGCCTGGAGAATCCCATGGATGGAGGAGCCTGGTGGGCTACAGTCCACGGGGTTGCAAAGAGTTGGACATGACTGAGCGACTTCACTCACTCAAGTCTGAATACATCTTTTACTTTAAGAGAATTCTCAATTTGACCACAGTCCTGAAGGCTGCAAAACTGTCAGTCATTCCAAATTTCATATGAAGTACGTTCCTATTAATCCAGACATTTCAATGGCTGAACTCTAAAGCATTCCACTGCAGTGACCAGATTCAATCACTTTTCATCTTTTGCTCCAAGATCATAAAACTAAAAACTGAAAGCATAAATTACTCAAGATGTGAACTGCCCCAAGAATCACGTACAGACCTATGGCTGGGAAGGTGGTAAACCAACCTGTCTGTCAGACTCTGCCTTAATAAGGCTAATCGTGTAGGTTCAACTGCATGTTTGCCGGCCAGCTTTGTTCTGTTTCATGCTACACTTCAGATATGTCATTGTTCAAAAAGCAGCCAAGTCCATTTCCAAGAAATCACATCATTATTGGTTGGCTTCCCTGAGAAACAGACTCTGACATGGAGACACCGTGTGGAGGGGGCTTTCTGGGGGGTGATCTTGGAAACAGATCTTCTCACGGGTGTAGGAAGCTACACTCCACAGAGAAAGAACTCGAACTGCAATGTTGTTCAACAGACACGTCAGTTACCGGACAGGAGACTCTGGAGCTTAGATGGCCCTTGAGAGGGGTTCCCCACACAAAGCTGGGTTTCTGTACCCCTAAGTCAGCCAGTAAGTAGAGGAGGGCTGCCTTGTGGAGGGAGCAAAACCTCGGGCAAGCAGCTTGTATCAGCAGAGGGTAATGCCTGGAAAGGGACTCAGCTGTGACCCCCAGGGGCCAAAAGACCTGGTAACTGGAAGTAGAGTGACCCTGACAGGGCGTTTAGGCTGCTCCCCAATCCCCACAGCACACACAGCAAACGTCCTACCGATGGACAGCACGAGATGAGCATCTCTATGAACACAGGGCATGCATACCAAGGATATTCGGTGCCACGTGCATATGTAATACCCATGTGCACACACACACCTAAGCATCAGATGATTTCGATTCAATGAAAGCATTCTGAGCTCAGAAACCATGCATTCACATCCTCATTTTGCAGAGGAGGAAACTGAAGCTCGGAAAGGTCGTGACATGTCTAAGTCTCCTTGCGTCTTAGGGATAGAGAAACAATAATAAAACTGTTACTTGCTATACCTGATAAAGAGCCATCAAAAGGTAAGTTAAAATTTTAGTTTGCATAAAAATGCCATGATTTAAAAATGAAGCTTGGTTTCGCTAAAGTATGCAATAAATAATAAGTCTAGTCTGAGTTTTTGCACTTATTTTTTTTCTAAGATCATATTAAGCTACTAAGTCACTTCAGTCGTGTCTGACTCTGTGCAACCCCACGGTAGGACTGCAGCCTACCATGCTCTTCCATCCATGGCATTTTCCAGGCAAGAATACTGGAGTGGGGTGCCATTAGGTTCAGCACAAATAAAGTTATCACACACAAGTTAGCCTATCTTGAAAAAGAACACACTGGCATTTCACATTCTTTACAAAGCCATCATAAACAGGGCCTTTGACTCTCTGAAGACAGAGATCTTCTCATGTCTACAAAGCTCTCCTTATATTGATGGAATGGGGTGGGTAGGCAAATCATCTTATTAAGCATTATTTTGGGACAAAAATAAAATCAGTACCATTTTGAGTGAAAAATTAGTGAGCATAATGTAAAATAATTGTGAGGAAACAATCTTGGTTTGAGGGAAAAATCCACTTAGTGTCAGGCCTGACCCAGCTGAGCAGGGTTTTCCATCGTGTGTAGCCACAAGCATCTTACCAACCTAGAAAGTGTCTCCTAATGTCCAATCGTTACACCTCCTCTATGTCACAGAAGACATTGCTTTCTGTTCACTTGCACCCAAAAGGAAAAAAATGTCTAGCCATTACATATTAGGCAGGAGAATCAGCAAATGTTTATGAATTAAATAAACCAACATTGAGCACTTCATCAGTAACAATGAGGAGACCTCAAATAATTTTAAACTCCAGTGCCTTTTTCAGGACTCACTCCTACTGAGCCTTCCTCAAGAGTCCTGGAACTCTGGGAATCAGTGTTACATTTCTAGTTAACACTGTAGTCTTTGCTCTCCCCTTATATATTATCTTTCAAGGTGTTATCACAAAATGTTTAATTTTTTTTCAAAGCAAACACAATGTAACTCTGGAATTAAGATGAACGGCATCTCTTTCAAAAGAGTGGCTTTGAGAACCGATATGGCAACCCACTCCAGGACTCTTGCCTGGAAAATTCCATGGATGGAGGAGCCTGGTAGGCTACAGTCCATGAGGTCACAAGGTTGGACATCACTGAGCAACTTCACTTTCTCTTTCTTTCAGGATGATGCTTACAATGTTGCTAGTGCTTGAGAGTATTAGAAACCTTTTTAGGAATTCCAGCCTAGCAATGTACTAGGCTCTGTCAGAGCTTCAAAAAGACAAGACAGGATGCTTGCTTTCAGAAGCTTAAGGCTATGAATACACCTTTGCCAAGTTTGGAAAAAAAATTTCTCCTTTAAAGACAAATTCAATATTTAATAAAAGCCAAAAATTTATTCAGAGCCAAGTACGCTGAAGACACACACACACAGTCAAGCTTGTCAAAACACGTATAACAAAGCAAAGAGATGAGACTGACTGTACTTGCTGAACTTGTTCTTAAAGCAGCTGGAGAAAGGAGTTACAGAACACCCAGCACACTGGACTGCAAGGGATTCCAGGAGGGAGGAATATTCCAGGAAGGAGGAACAATCCATGTCCTTGAACCAAAGAGCCAGCTTTAGCTTTGTAATTACCTTGCGATCACATTTCACATGGGAAATTAATTTCACCGTTAGTGAAAATGATTTTTCACGTCTGTATACATCATTCATAAAGCCATTCATTCACGCGTTGAACAAAGGTTTTTTGAGCAGCCACCGCACCTCAAATAGCGGGTAATAAAGATACACAGATAACTGAAACTCATCATTAACCGAGCCCAGGCAGACAATGACTGCGGACCATTATAATACGTACTGAAATAAAGGTGTATGAAATCACCATAGGAACAGAGGAGAAATTAACTCTTCCTGGGGGACGGGGGAGGGCCTCGCAGAAGAGGGAATGATTTCCAGGGTAAGGACAAATTCAGTATGCAGACAAGAAGGGCTGTGCAGAGGGGTACTCTACATGGTACAACACAGCGCGTGCGGAGGCCGGAATGTGAGAAAAGGAACACATCACTTCCACTTTCAAGAGGACAAGCTAAGCCCACAGCGCAATCTCCTCTTCCTGCCAAACCACAGGAATCAGGAAATGGGGGGTGGGATGGAAGGGAAGGGGAGAGGGTGGAGAGAGAAGAGAAAAAGGGAGGTGAACCTATGGCAACCCTGACAAATTAGGGGAGACTCTTACAGGACCATAAACTAGGGGTCCCTGAGAGGATGCAGGTGGCGAGCACAGGACCAAAGAGGAACCTGGAGGCTCAGAGGACAGGGGGCACCTCACGCCCTGCAGCAACATGGAAGTGCTCCCTGCTTCACGAAGGGGGGCGAGGCCTGCGGCAGGGCAGGTCTATGGTGAGTCTGCACATCCTTCTATACCAGGATGAAGGACCCAAGAATGAACCGGAGCGAGTGTGAAGATGCAAATGGGGGGTACCTGGAGTATCAGAAAGCATAATGAGAAGAATAGATTCTGAAACACTGAATTTAAATAACCAACCCATGAATTTTTCATAACGATTTCAAAGAAAGATGCAGGAGCAGAGAAAAGGGAGAGCTCTACTTACAGCAGTGATAGTGACGTGAAAGTCGCTCAGGAGTGTCCAACACTTTGCGACCCCATGGACTATGCAGTCCATGGGATTCTCCAGGCCAGAATCCTGGAGTGGGGAGCCTCTCCCTTCTCCAGGGGAGCTTCCTGACCCAGGGATCAAACCCAGGTCTCCCGCACTGCAGGTGGATTCTTTACCACTGAGCCACAAGGGAAGCCCCACTCTACTTACAGTAGCGTGCCAACTAATAAACAAAGAAGGAATGATAGGAAATCACTACTTTGCAACCCCAGTGATCACGACTGAAGGGATCATGCAAAATAATGGGTTTGGATTCTTATTAATAATGTCAGTGTCATGAAAGATACCCCTCCCGCCCCTGCTCCAAAAAAAAAAAAAAAATGGCTAGGAAACTGGGAACTGTTCTGAATTAAGAGACCAGGGAGACATGAGAACTAAATGCAACACACAGTCCTTAATTTCATACTGAATTTTTTTAAAAAGAATTAGAAGACATAGGAAAATGTGAACATGGGTTATATTTAAAATAATAATGTAACAGGTAATAGTATGTTTCTTGAGTGATGGTTGCATTACGGTTAATAGGAAAATGGTTCTGTTCTTAGAAGAGACATGCTTAAATAATCAGGATTGAAGAAATTCCATAATGTTTACAATTTACCATCAAATGGTTCAAACAAACAAAAAAGTGTGTGTTTTTAATTTCTGGAGCTTACTATCCTATTCTTGTCAAGTTCTTAGGTTTGAAATTTTGCAAATAGAAAAAAAAAAGATGAAAGTTTCTAGAGGATTGAAAGAGTTGAGTATTATGATCTGACATATTCTAGGATGGTTATTCTGAGAGAATCTATTTCAGAAAGAAGCCAAGCAGGAAAAATTGACCAGAGGCTGATTTACCAGCAAGCCTGAGCGTCAGAGCCCTTCCTTATGGCTTGTTTCCAAAGTCCTGGGAGAAACCTGGGCCTGGGCTTCTTTCACGTGACATATGTTTTTGTAAAATACGCAAAATGAGATAGTCTGTCTATGTCTGGTGAAGACACAGGCCTCCTTCCAGTCCAACTCACTTCACCTTGCATCAGGCAGCTTTGCAGTAGCTGTGGACATTTTTAGGACGCTGCTAAAGAGGAATTTAAATTTAGGTTTCGTGAGATACTATTTGTGGTCTGTAGTCACTTCCGTGTAAGTGCTTGCGAGCTGTCTGGTACATGAACAGCCTTCAGGAATGCTTCTTGCACCCACAGTGCAGACTAGTCCAGCATCAGGACACAAAGAGGCAGAGCTGAGAGACAAGCAAACACAACACAAACCGTGGTGCCAGCTCAAAAAAAAAACACCAATTATCATTCTTTTTGCTGTACAGAAAATCTCAGAAAGGGGTTATCATGTGAAGACTTGATCAAAGAATCTGTAGCCAAAAAATAGAAAAGTTAGAGAAGTGTCAGGTTTTTAAATAAAAGAAACTTTTTTTTTAATGTCTGTGGTATTTGACAGCTTTTCTGGAGCTGTAATTTCTTTGGCTTTCTTATTCTTTTCTGAATAAACATTCATTTGTATACATGTATATCTGCTATTTTGTAGTTTTTTTTTTCCTTACAAAGAACCGCTACAATTGTATAGATCTCAAATCCTACAAAACTTGGAACTGCCTGTTTAGACCAAAAAGAAAGTCATTCTGATAGACAATTAAATCACTAGGATCTGAAATTCAGTAAAGATGATGAGTTTGATATAATATAAATCAAAACAGCTTCCGAGTCAACTGGATATGCGGAGCAGGAAAGAAAGACTGCCTAGATGGTTCTAGTGTGGGTGAACAGATAAGTTTGGCATTATTTATCAAGACTGCGGAACTCAGAATGAATTTAGAACACTTCTTAATACCATACACAAAGATAAACTCAAAATGGATCAAAGACCTAAATGTAAGATAGGACACTATAAAACTCTCAGAGGAAAACAGGCAGAACACTCGATCACATAAATCAAAGCAAGATCCTCTATGACTCACCTCCTAGAGTAACGGAAATAAAAACAAACATTGTTTATGGGACCTGATTTAACTCAAAAGCTTTTGCACAGCAAACGAAACTATAAGCAAAGTGAAGAGACAATCCTCAGAATGAGGGAAAAAACCAGCAAATTAAACAACTGACAAAGGATTAATTTCCAAAATACACAAGCAGCTCATACAACTCAATGCCAGAAAAACAAACAACTCAATCAAAAGTGAGGAAAAGACCTAAACAGACATTTCTCCAAAGAAGACATACAGATGGCTAACAAACACATGAAAGGATGCTCAACATCGCTCATTATTAAAGAAATGCAAATCACAGCTACAATGAGGTATCACCTCACACTGGTCAGAACGGCCCTCATCAAAAAGCCTACAAACAATTAATGCTGGAGGGGTGTGGAGAAAACGAACGCTCTTGCACTGCTGGTGGGAATATAAATTGATACAGCCACTATGGAAGATGGTATGGAGATTCCTTAAAAAACTAGGAATAAAACCACCATATGACCCAGCAATCCTAGGCATATACCCTGAGGAAACCAAAATTGAAAAAGATACATGTATTCCATTGTTCAGTGCAGCACTATTTACAATAGCTAGAACACAGAAGCAACCTAGATTTCCACTGACAGGTGTATGGATAAAGAGGTTGTGGTATATACACACAATGGAATATTACTCAGCCATAGAAAGGAACACATCTGAGTCAGTTCTGATGAGGTGGATGAACCTGGAACCTATTATACAGAGTGAAGTGAGTCAGAAAGAGAAACACATATATACGAAATCTAGAAAAATGGTACTGAAGAACTTATTTACAGGGCAACAATGGAGAAACAGACATAGAGAATAAACTCATGGACATAGGGAGAGGAGAGGAGAGGGTGAGATGTGTGGAGAGAGTAACATGGAAACTTACTTTACCGTATGCAAAATAGAGAGCCAACGGGAATTTGCTGTATGGCTCAGGGAACTCAAACAGGGGCTGTGCATCAACCTAGAGGGGTGGGATGGGGAGGGAGATGAAGGGAGGTTCCAAAGCGGGGGATACATGTATACCTGTGGCTGGTTCAGGTTGAGGTTTGACAGAAAACAGCAAAATTCTGTAAAGCAATTATTCTTCAATTAAAAAAAAAAAAAAATTTGGGGAACTCAGTAGAAAGAGGAAGGTATCTGTGGAGACATGGGTCAGGAGAGAGACTGGAGCCAGAGAAGGAGACTGGGTAATACCGTGTAGCTGCAGGGAAGTGAGGACAACAGATTAGCAGGTTCAGATCAGAGGAAACGGCAAGGAGAGGTGAAGAAAAAGGATGGGGCCCTGGGCAGCAGCCACAGGGTGGACTGACTTGGTGCGTGAGTAAGAGGGAGCCTCAGGGAGCCAGGAAATAAGACAGAGAATTGCAACAACCAGGAAGAGAAAAAGTAGCTTTTGCTGAGTGGGGAGAGAGGTGTGTTTGAATAACTTCAAAGGGAAGATTGTTATTAGAATGTCAATTAAATTGGGCGACAGGCATATAATTGGCAGCCCTGAGTGAAAACAAACCCAGAGTCATCGTGAAGGTCAAGTTAGACTGTAGTGGACGCAAGAATGAATGGGAAGTCAGGAAGTGGACTCAGGAAGTGTGGATGACTCGTTCAAGAACCGTGACCAGCAATAAAAAGGTTAGGGAAGTACAGGGGACATGGGGTCAAAGAAGGATCAAGCCTGCTTTATTCATATCTACTAATGCTAAACACGTATCTACCATGTGACCCAAAAATCCTCCCAGAAATCTACCTAAGCATCATCAAAAGAATGCAGAGATAAACCCTGGTGTACTCATATAATGGGACAATACACAGCAATAAAAAGAACAAATTACAGGTAAGTTCTGCATGCATGAATCTCAAAAGTATTATACTAACTGACATTAGTCAAACACAAGACACTGCATATTATATAATTCCATTTGTATGAGGGTCAGGAAGAGGTAAAACTAACTTCTGATGTTAGAAGTCAGAATAGCAGTTATCTCTGGGGAGGGGTGTTATTAAGTGGGTAGGGGCAAGAGAGGCTTCTGGAACGAGGCAAAAGTTCTATATATCTTGATCTGTGTTCCAGAAAAACATCTATTTCTGCTTTATTGACTATGCCAAAGCCTTTGACTGTGTGGATCACAATAAACTATGGACAATTCTGAAAGAGATGGGAATACCAGACCACCTGGCCTGCCTCTTGAGAAATCTGTATGCAGGTCAGGAAGCAACAGTAGAACTGGACATGGAACCACAGACTGGTTCCAAATAGGAAAAGGAGTATGTCAAGGCTGTATATTGTCACCCTGCTTATTTAACTTATATGCAGAGTACATCATGAGAAACGCTGGACTGGAAGAAACACAAGCTGGAATCAAGATTGCCGGGAGAAATATCAATAACCTCAGATATGCAGATGACACCACCCTTATGGCAGAAAGGGAAGAGGAGCTAAAAAGCCTCTTGTTGAAAGTGAAAGAGGAGAGTGAAAAAGTTAGCTTAAAGCTCAAGATTCAGAAAACAAAGATCATGGCATCTGGTCCCATCACTTCATGGGAAATAGATGGGGAAACAGTAGAAACTGGCAGATTTTGTTTTTTTGGGCTCCAAAATCACTGCAGATGGTGACTGCAGCCATGAAATTAAAAGACTCTTACTCCTTGGAAGAAAAGTTATGACCAACCTAGATAGTATATTCAAAAGCAGAGACATTACTTTGCCGACTAAGGTCCGTCTAGTCAAGGCTATGGTTTTTCCTGTGGTCATGTATGGATGTGAGAGTTGGACTGTGAAGAAGGCTGAGCGCAGAAGAATTGATGCTTTTGAACTGTGGTGTTGAAGACTCTTGAGAGTCCCTTGGACTGCAACGAGATCCAACCAGTCCATTCTGAAGGAGATCAACCCTGAGATTTCTTTGGAAGGAATGATGCTAAAACTGAAGCTCCAGTACTTTGGCCACCTCATGCGAAGAGGTGACTCATTAGAAAGGACCCTGATGCTGGGAGGGATTGGGGGCAGGAGGAGAAGGGGACGACCGAAGATGAGATGGCTGGATGGCATCACGGACTCAATGGACGTGAGTCTGAGTGAACTGAGTTGGTGATGGACAGGGAGGCCTGGCGTGCTGCGATTCATGGGATCACAGAGTCGGACACGACTGAGCGACTGAACTGAACTGAACTGTATGAGATGGCTGTACAGATGCACATGTACGTAAAAATGCATTAAACTGTGCTCTAAAATTAGTGAAGTCTAAGTCCTTTATTTTGCTATACTTCAATAAAAAGGAAGAAAAAAAATGAATAAAAACAGAATTTTAAAGACAGTTGTACTGAGGAGATAATCCTTAACAACTAGAAAACACCATCAATTCAAAGAGAATTCTGAGCTGACCCTGAGATAATTTGACAACAGTATGCACAGCAGCAACTACTGAAACTGAACCTAAACTATCCCCCAGCTATGGAGTCACCAATCCTCTCAAGGTGGTGTTGTCAATATATTCAGCTCACTCACTGCATACCTACCTAAAAACTCAGCTCTCAACCCCACACCCTTATGTGGACAATTTATCTTTCCCAACTGAACAGTCCCTTAGATTGTCAAAAACAGTTTTCCAGGGCTCAGTGTCAGCCTAATAACTCTCCCATATCAAAAAGAACACAATGACGGACTTCCTTCACTTCAGAAAACTAAGATCATGTCATCTGGTCCCATCACTTCATGGCAAATAGATGGGGAAACACTGGAAACAGTGACAGACTTTATTTTTTTGGCCTCCAAAGTCACTGCAGATGGTGACTGCAGCCATGAAATTAAAAGACACTCGCTCCTTGGAAGAAAAGCTATGACCAACCTAGATAGCATATTAAAAGGCAGAGACATTACTTTGCCAACAAAGGTCCATCTAGTCAAAGCTACGGTTTTTCCAGTGGTCATGTACAGATGTGAGAGTTGGACTGTGAAGAAAGCTGAGTGCCGAAGAATTGATGCTTTTGAAGTGTGGTGTTGGAGAAGACTCTTGAGAGTCCCTTGGACTGCAATGAGATCCACCCAGTCCATCCTAAAGGAAATCAGTCCTGAATATTCATTGGAAGGACTGATGCTGAAGCTGAAACTCCAATACTTTGGCCACCTGATGCGAAGAGCTGACTCATTTGAAAAGACCCTGATGCTGGGAGGGATTGAAGGTGGGAGGAGAAGGGGACGACAGAGGATGAGACAGTGGGATAGCATCACCGACTCAATGGGCATGAGTTTGAGTCATCTTCAGGAGTTGTGATGGACAGGGAGGCCTGCCGTGCTGCAGTCCATGGGGTCACAGAGTCAGACACGACTGAGCAACTGAACTGATACTGATACTTCACTTCTGTAGAAAAACAGTTTAAAAGAAAACCTTGTACCCATGAGAATCACAGTAGTTTGTAATACTTATGTTTGTATACATTACTAATCATCAATAAATAATGCTTTTCAAAATTATCATGGCACCTGCACTCTCATATAAAAGAAAACTACTTACCATTTTGTCTTGTACCAACAGCAGCAATGATTACTGGAACTGAATTTAATGCTCTTTTTATCACTGGAATATAATTATCCTTCACTTCATGGAATGAAAACTTGTCGTTTACATTGTATTTGATCACAATGATGTCCGCACCTCCAATTAGATTTCGAGAGGTATACCAATCACTGTCAAAAATGTCCTAAACCAAAATGTAAAGAGTAATCTTTAGTTTGCCTATCTTCAAATTCATCATGAAATAAACTGTAATATATTAAACAAACAAAATTATTTGTTTAATTTTTTTGCTACATTTTAACTTTTGAATTAATGAAAAAATTATCAACAATAAAAAGAACAACAATGAAAAATAAATATTTTTTAAAAAGTAACTGCATGAAATTTAAAAAGTTTGAAGTCAATCAACTCTTTAAATATTTTTTATATTCTTTTAGCCTGGAGGGCTATGTAGTGGTAAAACAGAATCTAGAGGATACCTGAGACTCTGATGAAATAAGCAACCTCTTTCAACACCTGTACCTAAAAATAAGTACTTTGTTTTAAAATTATGCCATAGCTTTATCACTTATAGTTTCAAAAATGTAACACTTGCATTTTAGACACAAGAGCATCAGTGTGAGTAAGGAAGCTTCAGAGGATTTTCTGTGACCCAGTTAGTGCAGGATTGTTCAGTGTTTTGGATTATAATTACTGTGAATGCCATGGAGCTCCATGTGTTATATACACAAACTTCATATATATCTTTCGACTTTATCCATTCTTTGGACAGTACACACATATATAGTGGTTTAAGGGAGAACGGGGCAGGGAGAGGGTATGCTTTCATAAAAAGATGGTGTGTATTTTCAGATGTTAACATGGTAAGGAATATACTTGCAATTCATGTATTTTCTTCCTATCAATTAAAAGTTCAGGTTAAACCTTTCCAGTTTTGAAAATCTTTACTCTGGACTACAGTTAATAATATTTAGGCTTCCCAGGTGGCACAGTGGTAAAAAAAATCCACCAGCCAATGCCAATGCAGGAGACATCAGTTTGATTCCTGGGTTGGAAAGATCCCCTGGGGGAGGAAATGGCAACTTGCTCCAGTATTCTTGTCTGGGAAATCCCATGGACGGAGCCTGATGGGCTACAGTTCATGGGGTCCCAAAGACAGTGACGGAGCATGCACATTGATAATATTTATATTTAGAATTAAGGCCAAAAGTAACTTATTATGGACCCTATAAAGTTTTTAAGGATAAAACTTTGCACTTTGATAGTTTAAAAATAAGTTTTCAAAGTTATTGCGTGAACAGTGGTTAAGAAAAATATCTGTATGTACCTTAAAACCATTGCTAAATATGCATAAATGGCCTCCTTCTTCCATTCTGGTTAACTATTAATCATTATTTGTCCTTTCATGTGGCCTTTGGTATGTATTCCTAGGATGTAATAAAGCTAGATTAAGAAAATAGCTAGATGTGGCTCACAAAAACAAAAAACTGTTGGCCTATGAAAGTGTGCACTTTGAAGTATGAGTTCAAAACAGGGTTTCAATCAACTGTGACAGAGCTTTTATTCTGCTAGAAAATTCTGGAAAAGGGTCACGGCAATGCCCTTTGGCAGAGTTTCTTCTAACCAGTACACCCCCATGCCTGAGCCAAGCCTCTCCCAGTTCCCTGCACCCTCACAACCTGCCCATTTCCAAAAGCATACTCAGTAACACGAATGACAGAATTTTGAGATATGAATTCCTTACTCAAAGTGGGATGGACACAGCGTTTTTAGAGGAAGACTTAAAAACGAAACAGGAAAAAAAAAAGAGGCCAACCATGGGGCTACAAACAACAAAGGCAAAACCTTGAACATCGTGGAGGATGTAAGAAGAGGGAAAAGTGGAATGGGACACAGATCAAGAAAATGTGAAAGCTTCCCAGCAGAGCTCTATGCTAATTTCCAAATCCCAAACCACAAAACCCATTTAGTTCCAACTGTATCCGGTATAGTATGCAAGCTCAAAGTGTGTAAGTACAACAGGGTATGGAAGTTAAGAAAGAGGACAAAGTCAGATGAGTGGGACGAACAAACGAAAGAAGTGGGAGTAATATCAAGCAGCCATATAACTCTGAGAAAACAAATCAAAAGTAACTGCTCTTTGCATTCCAAATGGTTCAAAATTCCAGAATACTGGAGAGGTGAAGAAGGAAAGAGGAGACACTTAAGGGAAAATATTATGAGGAAATGGGTTTTGGCTTCATTAACTCTGGTATTGAGGATATAAAGACTATAACTAATTTTACTTTTTAATGCAAATCAGAGATTCAAACCCTGCACAAGAAATGTGTGCATATATTACCTCATTGCTTTTTATGGGATATTTCTGGTAAACAGGAAAAGATCTAGAAATGAAATAATAAAATTTTTTTTAAAACATGGATTTGAGAGACATACTGTTAATAAATAACAAGCTACATAAAATGAATTTGCAGCTCATTTATTTCAAGTGCCAAGTATAAATGGCAAAGCTCCAGAGCAGGGCAGCAGACCTACAGAAGAAACCTAGGAAAGAGAAGCACAACTGTCTCATTCTAACTCCAAGGAAACAACGCCACATTTCTTCAAACTATCTCAAAGAGAAAATGTTCCGCTGATTTCTAGAAATACGAAGGAAATCAAATTGTCTCAACTCTCGTAAATCAGTTCCAGGATTTCCTCAGGATAGTTACGCAACACAAGGCTTGGAGCCACAGTTGGGGAATGGAACTCATCTTTTAAAAGGAATCTGGATTTTTACAGACAACAATTCCATCCTGCTTGGGTATGGATTGTGGGGCGCAATACAGCATCTATTAATGTTAAGTACTAACAAGCTGCCTCTGTGTACTTGTGTGTAAATCTTGAATGATATGTAGGGAAACTTTACTTTTGCTTAGTGTAAGCAATTCATGGCTACGTTAAAGTTGTGACAAATACTTTATTATTATCATAGCTACCACTTATTAAGTATATACTACATACCAGTCTGGATGCCAAGAACTTTACACTATTCTCTCATTTACTCTTTGGCATAGCTCTAGCGAGGGGTGGAGGGGTGATTATTATGTTTATTTTACACACAGGGAAAATAAGGCCAAAAGAGGATGAGTGACTTTACCCAGGAACACAGCCACTAAGTACCAAGGTGAGGATCTGAGATCAGGTCCTCTTCATAACAAAACTTGTGCTCTATCTGCTTTGCTGCATTTAATATTCTGATTAAGCACATGTCAAATACCAGCTGATGAATACAATCAACTTTCATACCTCCAATGGGCTTTTACTTACCACCTAGAGAAGAAAAGCATCTTATAAACAGCAGCTCTACAAACACATTCTACTATGCCTGAAGACCATTATAACCCAGAAAACTATGCCTGGTTACATACAAACTCAATGCCTTAAAGAGGGCCAGAGTCTAACCAAACAAAGGTGATTAGAATAACAAAACATAACAATCAAAAATCTAGACAACAAAGGTTAATTTTAACTGATTTGGAAGATTTCATTTAGTACAATCCATGGGATCACAGGTACTGCTTTTTGTTAAATTATTAATAATAACATCAACAGGAGTTAACTGCTCAAAACAAAACAAAACAAAAAAACAGGAATGGTTATCCTAACATCCTAATTCAGTTTATTTTATCTCCCCTCCATTTATTTACTCTATTCACTCAATATTTGTCCAACTGAACGTAGACCCAGTAAGTTTTTAGGTTGTATGATTTTTCACAATGAAATGGTCAAAGGGGAAGAAAGGTTTCATTTGTTCTCATGGACTCCAGCCAGTAAGTTCTCTACCCATGCTTCTTATGATAGTATCATCAGTGTCATAATTAGGAGTTTAATAGCCTCCCTGTTAGACTGAAAAGGCCTGTTTTTCATTTATTTTAGTCTACTAACATAAATTTACTTTTTAGCTGAAAATTTATTTGGACAAGTGCTCTTTTCTTTCTGTAATATGGAAATCCGCATAAAAAATGTTTTTACAGACATTTTATACATTTCTTTGGAAAGGTGTATCCTGTCTTTGTATAGGTGTAGCCTATAGTCCCTAATTCACTTTTCTTAAACTGTGGTTTAAATGTAAATTTCACATAAAGATAACCTGTATTTTTTTCAAACCTTAAACCTTCTTCTGTTATAAAATATAACACTTGGCTGCAATGTAGATTCTATACTAGTAAAGACTCAGAAACTTTGAAGTAAGATTACATGAAAACATTCTGGATGCTACTGTGTACTGAAAAACATTTATACCATCAGGGTGTAGATTTCTTTCTTTTATCACTCAAGAATTAGACTAGCATTTATCAACTTCATTATAATTTCTTCTAATCATCACAAATTTTAAAGCTTTTTTCAAGTCTCAAAATAGTATCAGTAATATTTCTGATTTACGGGTCAGGAAAAAGAAATGGCTAAATATATCAGGAACATCTGCACTATTAAAATTAAAAACTAATTAAATTTTTTTCAAACTGCTATAACGAGTTGTTTAAATTTAATTCTCAGTCCCTGACTTTCCCCCTCCTTTCCAGGGGTCCTATTTCTGAGCTGGCCCCCAGTGAAATGTATTTTGGCTCTGTTGAGCTTTCAGAGATCTTTATTTTTAGAACACTCATATTACTATATCCCCCACACAGGATAGGCATTAAAAAAAAAAAAAAAAAAAACCCACTGCTCTCTGCTGGTGAAACTTAGTGACCCGCGTCCCTCGGGGTTGGGACATTTAAGGGTCAGCTGTCTTAACCAACAGACAACCCACAATCGGGAAACATATTCCTAAGTGCTTCACATTCTCACTGGGGCTTTTTTTTTTTTTTTTTCTTCCTTCTAACAGTGTTCTTTGATTAGGTTGGCCCCTGCCCCCTGAAACGAAGGACCAAAGACTTTCCCCAAAATGTTAAAA
>SJXQ01009164.1:149031-215219 GCA_006408695.1 Aepyceros melampus
GGGGCGGGGGGGGGGAAAAAAAAGGGAAGGAACGCTCCGTCACCCCCTTACCCAGACGGGACAGTCGTGGACCACCAGCTTGACGTTCCCAAACGCGCTGGCCTGATACTCGGTGAACACGGGCCGCGCGGCCGCGCCGCTCGCGCTCAGCAACAAGCTGCTCTCGTCCCCGGAGACCAGCGGGCTTCTCCCCAGGTAGGTGCGGATGAGCCCCGACGGCCGGCTGTCCTGGTGGAACGCGTCCCCCTCGTTCCCCAGCGCCACGATGTGAATGGACCTAAGGCGGCCGAGACCGGGGGGGAGAAGAGGCGCGTGGTGAGCGCGGGGGGCAGCGCGCGGCGAGCACGGGCGCGCGAGAGCCCCCCGGGCCCGGGGTGGGGCGCACGGCACGCGCCGGGGCTGGAGACCAGAGCGGGCCCGCGACGCGTACGTACATGATCTCCAGTCCCCCGGGGCCGGGCGGCGGCGCGGAGAAAGGTCGGCTCCTCGGGGCCTGCGGGGGGCCGGGCGGCGGCGTGCTTTCCGCCCCCCGCCACCACCACGCGCGCCCCCCAGCAGTCAGCTCATCCCGGGCCGCGTCTCCCCCTCCTCGCGCGCCTCCAGCGCGGCGCGGCCGACGCAGAGCGGGCGGGCGAGCGAGCTCCGGGGGCCGCGTGCGCGCCGCCAGCCAGTCAGGAAGTGCCGGGGCGCATCCCGGGGCGGGGGACCCGCCGTTCCCGCTGCCGGGCCCCCGCCGCCGCCGCCGCGGAGACTCGCCGGGCGCCGCGCTCCCCCGGCCGGGCGGCCCGCCGCCGCGCCTCCTGCTTCTGCCTCCGCGGCGGGTGGGGAGAAGCCGGGCCTCCGCCCCCCTCTGCGGGCCGGGCGGCAGCCGCACGTGCCGGCCTTGGAGAGGGGGGTGTCCTCGGGCGGACGCGGGGGCCTGGCTCCCCGCTGAGGCTCCCCCCCGGGCCCGGGCAGCGGCGGCGGCGGCGGGCCGGATACAAAGGAACGGCCTGCGCGGGGCGCCGCGGAATATAAATTAATAAATACGACGCCCGGCCCGAGAGCTCCCGGTCACCAATCCGCCTGCAGCAAGTTTGTTCAACTCGAAAGGCTGTAACTGGAGCCGAGCCCGGGAAAGAGGAGGCGGGGGGGCGGGGTGTGGTGATGGGGCGGTTGTGGCCCCTGCTCCCTAAAGACTAGAGGGGAAAAAAAGGGTAAGGGAAGCCAGGGAATCCAGCCCCCGGCCGCTCCAGCAGCCCCCCCCCCCACCTTTTTTTCTCCCCCACTTCTTGGCCTTGACCAAAAGTGTTTTTACCAAGTCTGCCGCTTGGTCATTTGTCAACATGTAGTACAGCTGTTTTCTGCAATCATACTTGCGAGAAAAAAAAAAAGAAAGGCAACATTCATCGCGGTGCAGAAAGGGTTCTTTGTTCACGCACCAATTAATTCGCGAACGTCGCTTCTCGGGAGGATTATTTACTACTTCAAGCTATATTTGGCATCTTTTTTGACCAAAAGCCGAAGGATTTTGTTTTGTTTTGTTTAAGTGTTGAGGTTCTGATTGTGATAGCTGTAGGAAGTCGTTACGCCTGAGGTTGTTTAACGTGTTTACAGACCAAATGCGAGCTTACGTGGGGGTATTTTTCGGTACGCATTAGGGCTACATGTTTAATAATAGCTCCTCAGACCAGCTGAAAAAATAACGATCATGCTAATGCAAGGATACTTTAGATTCTTTCATGATAACGCCTTGAACTAGAGGCTGAGTGTCCCCAAAGGGCCTCAAACTGCCTCGATGCAAGTGAACACTGGAATCCATTGGATTCGAAGAGGAGCCAGAGTTTACTCTGGGGCTCTGCCTCTCCATAAACATGAAAATTCTCGCAAGTGCTCCGTGTTGAAAGAGTTCTTGTTTATCCCTTTATTTATTTTGCCCTGCTTTAAAATGTTGCTGTTTCTTTTCTCAACAGAGCTATTTTGAGGCT
The DNA here is from genome assembly GCA_006408695.1 of Aepyceros melampus. Classification (NCBI taxonomy): domain Eukaryota; kingdom Metazoa; phylum Chordata; class Mammalia; order Artiodactyla; family Bovidae; genus Aepyceros; species Aepyceros melampus. The sequence goes on from SJXQ01009164.1 coordinate 150,999, forward strand.
ATGAAACAGGAGGTGCTGAGTAGGGCAGTTAAAACCCTAGGGTGAGAGGCGTTTGGAATGTGAGCAGCTTTTAATTGTGGGCCCCGGTTGCCAGTTGAAAGGGGTTTAATAGTTTCTCATGCTCAGATAGGGTATAATGGGGGGCATTCTTTATGTAAGGCACTGATGTTGAAAAATCGTATTTCCCTTTGGACCCAGTATAGTTTCTCTTTTAGTCTCTAGAAGCACCCCAGAACAGTACAAGATCATCTTTTCCCATGGGTCATCGATCACCACCAGTAACCCCAAGTCAGAAGCAAAGACACCGGGATGGTTGAATGGATATAGAAAATGTGGTATATACATAGAAAGAAATGTTATTCTGTCTAAGAAAAGAGGGAAATCCTGTCACATGTTGCAACATGAATGAATCTTGAGGGCAATAAGCTAGTCATAGAAAGACAAAGACTGCATTATTCCACTTACATGAGACAGTTCAGGTAGTTAGACTCTTAGAAAGCAGAATGCTGGTTTTAAGGGGGCTTCTGGAAGAGGAAAATTTGGAGTTCAATGAGTGTAGAGTTTCTGTTTTGTAAGATAAAAATCTGAAAAGAACTATTGCAAACAAGGTGCATGTGGTAATGTGCATTTCTAAATGGTGGCAATGGTAAATGTTGTGTTTAATGCATTTTACCACAAGACAGAGAGAGAGAGTTGCTGGAAAGGAGCAGGAAGGGTTAGGAAGCTGGGAAGTTGCTGGAAAGTGGCAGACAGCATTCAGTTTTTCCTCAGTTATTGATTATGTAAGCCAGGCCAGTGCTGTTACGCACAGGAGATATTAAGATACATAAGACCTGGTCCTTATTCTTGAGAAGCTAAATCTATTATTAATGGCCACTATGTTGTGAATATTGATGCATCTGATCCTTTTGAAAATGTACTTGTTCCTTAAAAATTATCATGCAGGCTTATGCATTCAATAATAGAGGTAGGAACAAAGTACAAAGATAAAGTTCAGTGAACGTTAAGAAGAGTTCTGTGCCTTCTTTGTCATCAGAGAGAAGTGCATGCAGGAAGTAACCAGTGTCTTCCATCTTAGAAGAGGAGGAGAAGCCTGCTAGCTTGGGAGGAAGGGAGGTTAAAAATACTGGAAAGAAGGGACAGACCTGATATGCAAATCACGTGCAAAGATGTAGAGATGTGGATGATCATGGCTTATTCAGGGAACAGCAAGAGCTAAAATTAGTGCTGGTGTTCTGATGCCTTCAGTACAGCAGGCAGAAATGAGAGTGCTAGAAGCTTCCCAAGAGATTTCCAGTGTCAGAGTTGGTAATACTTGGAATCCCTAGACCAACTGTTTATTTGACAAAGACTAGCTGGATGCTCATCAAACCCATTTTCTCTTCCAGGCCCCATAGAGAAAAGACATGTCCCAGAGTTTTTGCGTGTAGATAGGGCCATGAGATTAGTTCTCACTAGTGGAATGTGATCCCTCCTGAGCAGTTAAGGAGTGTACCATCTCCATGCTTTTTCATCTACCAACTGGATGAAGCCAGGTCAACCTTGAAGCCATGTGTTTGACTGCGTTTGACCTGCAGTTTGGAAGCAACCTGAGTCTCTGAATGATTAGTTACAGCAGAGCCTCCTCACGGCATGCACTGTACTGTGATATGAGTGAGAAAATAGATCTTTATTGAATTAAACCAGACATTTTGGGTTCAGTTATTACAGGAGCTAGTCACACAATGTCACTGATGGTCCATTTCCTGATATCTTAAAGATTTTTTTTTTCGTAATTATCTTAAAGACTACCTTTTAAATAATCATTTCTCTTTTATGTACACTTTTTATTGGGTTTATATATTTGTAGTTTCCCTCATTAGTAGCATTAAGGGTTTGTTTGTTTTCACTTTTGCCAGGGTATAACAAATTGGATTATCTTACGTCCTCTAACCTCAAGGTCACTGCAGAACACACACGTAAGGAAGAACCTACAGCCTTAACAGTATGTTTTTGTTTTCCTGGCTGGCATGCCATCATTTCATATTCACTCAGATGTTCTTATCCTGAGATAAAATATAACCACATATGAGTATAAGATGCATCTCCAAAGTGGGGAGCCAGCGTTGACCCCTGAAATTCCAGAAAAGGTATTTAATTTTTATCTTCAAACATTTATTTTTGAACTCCCCCCCCCAAAAAAGGAAAGAAATTAAGCTCTGCTAATATTTAATGTGAGGGTTGGTGGTGGCACCCCGATTTGATCCTGAAGTGGGTAGGCATTCAAGGTGTTCCGCGGAGAGGGAGGGAGCACCACAGCACACAGTGGGAGAGGGGAGGACTCTCCTTTGTTCACTTTTTAAAAACTGTTTTTAAATTGAAGGATAAATGCTTTACAGAATTGTGTTGGTTTCTGCCAAACATCAATATGAATCAGCCATCGATATACATATGTACAGGTTACATATTGCCACATGTTGCAGTTTCTGTATCTGACTAAATGGATTTATAGATGACATTTAAGTAAACTATTGCAGCATGGATCAATGGAGACAATGTTAATAATGCAAGAACGGGCAAACACAATGGACTGAGCTGACGTTTCGGGCACTCTCTGGGAGTCACACTGTAAGGTGGAAAACTAATGACTAATCAGATTGACAATCAGTTGGCAATAATCATTAAAAACTGTTTTAACAGACTTAGAGAATGGACTGTGGACACGGCAGAGGAAGGAGAGGGTAAGACGAACTGAGAGAGTAGCTTTGACATGGATACATGATCCGGTGTAAAATAGACAGGTAGTGGTAAGTTGCTGTGTACCACAGGGAGTTCCGCCCGGTGCTCTGACAACCTAGGAAGGTGGGTGGGAAGGACGGGGTGTATGTTTACTGATGGCTGATTCACATTGTACAGCAGAAACCAACACAGCATTGTGAAGGAATTATTCTCCAATTAAAAGTAAATTTTAAAAAACTGGTTTAGGTATGGATTTATACTTACTTTTGCTAACATCTTCACTTGAAGGATGTATTACAGTTAATAGATAATGTTCTGAGTGAAAGTGAAAGTCACTGAGTCGTGTCTGACTCTTTGTGACCCCCATGGACTGTAGTCCACCAGGCTCCTCTGTCCGTGGAATTCTCTAGGCCAGAATATTGGAGTGGGTAGCCATTCCTTCTCCAGGGGATCTTCCCAACCCAGGGATCGAACCCAGGCCTCCTGCATTGCAGGCAGATTCTTTACTGTCTGAGCCACCAGAAAAGCCCAAGAATACTCGAGTGGGTAGCCTATTCCTTCTCCAGAGGATCTTCCCGACCCAGGAATCCAACTGGAGTCTCCTGCATTGAAGGTGGACTCTCTACCAGCTGAGCTACCAGGGAAGCCCTATCACAATTAGCTAATCACTTAAAAACTGGACTTTTAAGTCCAGTTTTTGAACTGTGGTGTTGGAAAAGACTCTTGAGAGTCCCTTGGACTGCAAGGAGATCCACCCAGTCCATCCTAAAGGAGATCAGTCCTGAGTGTTCTTTGGAAGGACTGATGCTGAAGCTGAAACCAACACTTCGGCCACCTGATGTGAAGAGCTGACTCACTGGAAAAGACCCTGATGCTGGGAAAGATTGAAGGCAGGAGGGGAAGAGGAGGATAGAGGATGAGATGGTTGGATGGTATCACCAACTCAATGGACATGAGTTTGAGAAAACTCCGGGAGTTGGTGATGGACAGGGAGGCCTGGCGTGCTGCAAACATGGGGTCACAAAGAGTCGGACATGACTGAGCAACTGAACTGAACTAAAAACTGGACATCCAAACTTGAAGATAAAGCTCAGTGATATTTCTAAAATGTTTAAGGAATGAACGATCCAAGCAATACTTTAAAGAAAATTCACCAATTATAAATGCTATGAAGTCTTTTCTGCGCTTCCTTAAAAATAAAAAGTCAAAAAGCAACATACCATTGGGAAAATAGTTTTCTTCTTGTGAAGATAAGTGTCATTCCCAGCAACACATGGAACACAAATGGAAAAAAAACTGCATTCCTTTGATAGCAAATACCTTGAGCATATGAATATAAAACATTGCTAAAGACCTAAAGACACAAGTACTGGAACATGTTACGCAATGTGGGAAGTTTACTATAATGTTAAAAAGCACAGATGTTTTCAATATGCCTCCTGTTATGGTGTTGAATAGATTTGTTTCAGTGTGGTATTTACTAGATTATGTTTCGGTAATGAAATACATTTTAAAATGACAATTCTGTGAGCCACTAAAGGAAAGCTATAGTAGAGAAGATATTCTTTCTCTAATATAACTTACGATGGTGTTTTCAACAATTGACTTAAAAGAAACAAACTTTATTTTATGCAAAACTTCTGTAAGTGAGTGAGTTACTTTAGACTTAAAAAAAAAAAAAACTGTTTAAAGAAAGGAAGGATTCCAAGCTTACAGTGAGAGCAACCACATGGAATTCATTTGAGGTATTTCTCATAAGCAGTTTTCCCAGCAAAGAAGCTGGAGCCAGAAACTAAGTTAATTTTGTGAAAACAAAACTTGTATAGCATTTTTTAAAAATACTTCTTCACTGTGAAATAAAACACATACAGAAAAGTGCATAATACCGATGCATGTACTTAATAAATAAACGTAAAGTAAGCATTCCTAAGCAATCTCCCGGTCCAGAAAATGGAGCATTATCAGCACTCATCAAGGGTGCACACACACACACAAACACACTGCCCCCACTCACAGCCGCCCCTACTCAGTTACAGTTCTATTCTTTTTCTTAGAATCATGAGCCTGATTTTTGTGATGACTGTTTATTTTTCCTTGCAGTTTTACTATCTATACGTGCATTCCTAAGCTGATATTCTGTTTTTTCTTGTCGCTGAACTTTATGTAAGTTGCTGCTGCTGCTGCTAAATCGCTTCAGTCGTGTCCGACTCTGTGCGACCCCATAGACGGCAGCCCACCAGGCTCCCCTGACCCTGGGATTCTCCAGGCAAGAACACTGGAGTGGGTATATACATTGAGTCTTATATGTATACTCTAAACACTCTATACACTCTTTTGTGTCTTGGTTCTTGTGCTCATCTTCATTTGTAAGATCTATTTATGTTGTTGTAGCCATGGTTTGTCCCTGTTATTCCTTTTTATTGCTGAAGAGCATCCAGTGGATATATAAATTACTATTTACCTATCCATTCCATTTTAGATGCTGTGTAGGTTATTTTTAGTTTTGGCCTATTCCAAGCAAAGCCTGATGCGAAGAGCTGACTCCTTGAAAAAGACCCTGGTGCTGGGAAAGATTGAAGGCAGGAGAAGATGGGAACGACAGAGGATGAGATGGTTGAATGGCATCTCCAACTTATGGACGTGAGTTTGAGCAAACTCCGGAAGTTGGTGATGGATAGGGAAGCCTGGCATGCTTCAGTCCTTGGGGCTGCAAAGAGTCAGACACGACTGAGCAACTGAACTGAACTGAACTGTCAAGCAAAGCCACCAAAGACTACTCTTGTTTTAAAATATAGTATCTTGGTGGATATGCTAGATCACAGGGTAAGTCTATGTCTAATTTTGGTAGATAGTACCCAACTGATTTTAAACGTGGTTTTAAGTATTGCTTAAAACACTTGCTACACTCCCAGTAGCAAGGCATGAGAATTCTCTCTATATTTCTTAATATACTTAAATAACAATTAGTATATGCCAGACAGGGGGCTTCCCAGGTGGCTCAGTGGCAAAGAATTTGCCTGCCAATGCAGAAGACACAGGAGATGCGGGTTCGATTCCTGGGTTGGCAAGATTCCCTGAAGGAGGAAATGGCAACCCACTCCAGTATTCTTGCCTGAAAAATTCCATGGACCAAGGAGCCTGGTGGGCTGCAGTCCATTGGGTTGCAGAGTTGGACACGACTAAGCACACACACATGTCATGTCATATGCCAGATATATTAAGTGCTTTATAAATATTGACTTTTAAATTTTTAAATAACCCTATCGAGTAGGTTCTAATACTATCCTAATTTACAGAAGAGAAAATTATAGCATAGAGAGGCTAATTTACTTGCCTACAGCTATACAAATAGTGAGACTCCAGGAGCTGTGATTCAAACTTAGATAACTAGCTCCAGTTAGCCAACCCCTCACCCACTATGTGTTTTATGATTGAAAATACATGTAACCCAGAAAAACTCTGGTTATCTTATAGGTTTTATTAAACCATTTAAATAACATTAGTTAGATGGAAATATATCCATCAGATTTAACCAAAATCTTTGCATAATAAGTGATAAGACTGAAAAATAAATTGGTGGTGGTGTTCAATTGCTAAGTCATGTCCGATTCTTTGTGACCCCATGAACTACAGCACACAAGGCTTCCCTGTCCTTCACTATCTCCTGGAGTATATAAGTATGATTTAGCAACCCAGCTAAATTCTTCCATTTAAATTCCCATGTCTTTGTGAGCTCTTTTCAGAGAGCCTTTAAATAAACTGAACATAAAAGCAGACATCTGTGTTGCTCTATCACAAAATGTTGAACCAAGATTTAAAAGAGAATGTTGTTGTTGCTCAGTCATTAAGTTGTGTCCGACTCTTTTTGACCTCATGGACTGCAGCATGCCAGGCTCCTCTGTCCTCCACTGACTCCCAGGATTTGCTCAAATTCTTGTCTGTTGAGTCAGTGATGCTATCTAATCATCTCATCCTCTGTTGGTTCCTTCCCCTTTTGCTTTCAATCTTTCTCAGCATCAAGGTCTTTTCCACTGTGTCGGCTCTTTGCATCAGGTGGCCAGAGTATTGGAGCTTCAGCATCAGTCCTTCCAATGAATATTCAGGGTTGATTTCCTTTAGGATGGACTGGTTTGATCTCCTTGCAGTCCACGGGACTCTCAGGAGTCTTCTCCAACACCACAGTTCAAAAGCATCAATTCTGCAGTGCTCAGCCTTCTTTATGGTCCAACTCTTACATCCATACATGACCACTAGAAAAACCAGAGCTTTGATTGCCTTGCCCTTTGTTGGCAAAGTCAAGTCTCTGCTTTTTAATATGCTGTCTAGGTTTGTCCTAGCTTTTCTTCCAAGGAGCAAGCGTCTTTGAATTTCATGGCTGCAGTCACTATCCATAGTGATTTTGGAGTCCAAGAAAATATAATCTGTCACTTTTTCCCCTTCGACCTGCCATCAAGTGATGGGACCGGATGCCATGATCTTAGCTTTTTCATGAAGCATATTCAATTGTTATTTTCCGTAAAAGATTTGTGGCAATAACATTCTAGAGAAAAGTATATTTTGTATTATTAGCAATACATTTTAAAAAGTTTTTTTAATGTGATTTACTTTATCCTTATCTCATCTATTGAAAATTTTCCATTTCAATGTGCTTTACTGTGGTCACAATATATTAACAGTAACATATGCTTGAACTGAAACTCCAGTACTTTGGCCACCTCATGCAAAGAGATGACTCATTGGAAAAGACTCTGATGCTGGGAGGGATTGGGGGCAGGAAGGGAAGGGGACGACAGAGGATGAGATGGCTGGATGGCATCACTGACTTGATGGACCTGAGTTTGAGTGAACTCTGGGAGTTGGTGATGGACAGGGAGGCCTGGCGTGCTGCGATTCATGGGGTCGCAAAGAGTCGGACACAACTGAGCGGCTGAACTGAACTGAACTGAACTGAAAGTGGTAGACATGCAGTCTTTGACTTACAAACATGAGTTTGAGTGAACTCTGGGAGTTGGTGATGGACAGGGAAGCCTGGCGTGCTGCAGTCCTTGGGGTTGCAGAGTCGGATACGACTGAGCCACTGAACTGGACTGATGCTTGTCATTTATGAAGATGTTGGGCTGCTGCTGCTGCTGCTAAGTCGCTTCAGTCGTGTCCGACTCTGTGCGACCCCATAGACAGCAGCCCACCAAGCTCCCCCGTCCCTGGGATTCTCCAGGCAAGAACACTGGAGTGGGTTGCCATGTCCTTCTCCAATGCATGAAAGTGAAAAGTGAAAGTCAAGTCGCTCAGTCGTATTCGACTCTTAGCGACCCCATGGACTGCAGCCTACCAGGCTCCTCGATCCATAGGATTTTCCAGGCAAGAGTACTGGAGTGGGGTGCCATTGCCTTCTCCGGAAGATGTTGGGGGTGTACTCAAAATTCTTACAATAGGATGCTCCGTCAAAAAATGTAGAGACTACTGGTCTGGCGTCTGAGGCTGTGTCTTAGAGAGGAAGCTTAGGATATCACAGTGGAGTCCTGGTCTGCCAGGAAGCAGAACAGGATGCTGGCTAGCTGGTTCTGCAAGGGCGGCTGTGAGAGAGGAAGTAAGGGTGAGATAGAAGGTAACACAGATAAACCGCAGACCTACTTGCCTAGAAACCAGCCCAGTAAAAAATGTATTTGTATTGTACTAACTAATCTAATGAAAGATAAACGTTTGCAAATTTACACAAAAATCACAGAATTCAAGATTAGCTTTTTCTTTTTTTTAAACCACCAGAGCTTGCAGTACTTGACATAAGTAATGCAAAGTCAGGTCGCGGAGTCAGTAACCATACACTCAGTCTTGAGAAAAGTTGATGTTCCTCTTTTTATTACCTGGATAACTCTTCTCAGAGAAACAGTCAGCAGTTTTCTTCTGAATTTTTGGATCTCTTCTAAACTACAAGGCTGCAATATCATTCATTCTGTTTGGCGAAGCTGAAGTGAGAATCCGTACCATGTATATACAAAAGCCAACTACTGTAAGCTCTTTCAGAAAAGGTCTAAAATGTTCATTTGTGTGTTTGAACATATCTATTCACCTGTGTTATTGTGCCCAATCATGTTTTTCAAACAGTTGTTCTGTTTTTCAGTTAAAATGTTGCTTTAAAAATGCCAGAACATATATTTCGTGGAATCAGGATTGCCTCTTTCTTACCAGCACTTTACAAAGGTTTGAACTCCAAAGAAACCTGAGTTTTTAGCCTTTACTATGCCTGCGCTGTTACTGGCCCTGGGGGAAAAACATATGTAAATATCATAATCAAGCATATTGATTGTGTAATTTATTTATGCATAATATCTTGTGACGTTTTCCATGTGTAGACCTATAGAAATATAGGATATTAAATTTGAATGGTGTAATATATTGTTGCTAGCCCTCCTTTTTGCAGAACTGAAATATATTTAAAAATAGATGTTTTCAGCATTCCTATCATCTGTCTCCAGCTTTAACTGTAGCAGAAGTCACGCAGATCGCAGTGGTAAATCCCTGTCTTCCTCATCTCTTGTATTCCTTTTATTTGATCTGTTCAGTGTGTACCTCCTGCCTAGGCCATCCACTAGGGATCGTCCTAATGGGAGCACTTCACAAGCCTGCTTTCCCCCGTTCTCCTGTTTCATTCAACAGCTATCACAAGCTGCTTAACATGACTTCTGCCCTCATGCAGGACTGCTGATCCTAATTTTTCTAGAAACTTGCTTTATACTTTCCACTTTTGTGTCTGTGACCCTGTCTGCAATTAAACATTTTTTACGGTGAACAATTGAAATTTTCTTAGTGATATTTTTTCTGAGGCAAGCCCTACTGATACCATTAAGTCAGCAACTTGTATTCTTGGGGAATGGTCCTTTTGGCGTCATAACAGATCATTCAACTTATTGGAAGGAGGTTATTTTCTCTTCCTTTGATTCCTGCTTCTGTCACTTTTTCCCGAGATCCCTGTGGACACATTTTTACTAGCATTGCTCTCCACACTCCTTTTTTAGAGCCCTCAATTTAAAAAGTCTAAATCTGGGACTGGAGAATTATTATTGATGGGTATTGTCTCCTCTCACCTTTCAATTAAAACATCTGGACTTGTGTGATTATCATGATCTCTCCAGCTGCACTTCCAGTTTCCCCCCCACTCCATCCCCGCTGTAGCCAGATCCAACCCCCTTTTCAACCAATAGGTTCCGACTCCTACAGGGCAAACAAGGCTTCTGCTAATGCAGGGTCTTGTCTCACCTGCTTCCTCAGGATGTTCTAGTGTTACAAGCTCCTTCCCAGTTAAGACTAGAGTGAGACCAGGCAATTCAATCTACATTAAATGGCATTCAAACCTCCCTCCGTGAAGTGATAAATAGGGCAATCTAAAAGCAAAGTCAGCTCTGGATTAATCCCACTGGCAAGCAGAGCCTCTCAAATTTTCCACTGAATATCCCCGAAATGAGAGGTAGAGTAAAGCCCTGATATTCCCAATGCCTAACCTGCCACCCAGGTAACAGCATAAGTTGCCCACCATAAGCCCAGGGTTTTTTTTTTGTCTTCTCAAATGCCCTTAAACCATGGTATATCATTGTTGATTAATATAAAGGTAATAGTTAAATTACTTGGCACCAGGTAAAATGAAAGGATAGGCCTTGTTTACATTTTGACTTAAAGAGAAGTTATGAAACTCTGAGGAGCAAGAAAACTCTAGTGAAATCTAGAAAGCAACATTTTTTTTGAACTGATTAGTTAAGAAACTATATTTTTGTGGGTCAACAGAAACAAAAGAATAATCAGTATTTGTAATTGGAATGTTTACCACATTGGCAAAGATCTTGTTTTTATGGGTCATTATGTCAAACTCTTCAGAATTGTGAGAAAGGTCGACGGCTCTTTGAACAAAAAGAATGAGACACTCAGAAATGTGCAACCCTGGCATAATGCAAGAAGCAGTGAAGTATAACATAATATAAAAAATACAAAACAGACACAAAAGCAGAGTTTGTTTTGTTTCGTTACACATGTTTTAGCACTCACTAGCTGTAGCCTTGAAATGGAACAGTCTGTTACTAGGTTGCTACACATGAACAGTCACAAACTGTACACAATTTGTAACTCCCCAGGCTGGACTCTAGAATTAGGAGGCATTTTCTGCCAGTGCTTTTTATTAACTCACTGTGTTTCTAATAAATTACTCAGTCCTCCTGCATTAACGATGATTACAACAATGTTTTGCTAATGACTCCACCATGATCTCAAAGATTTTTTTTATTGTAGGAGGACAGATTGATTTAAATAGAGTCACTGTTCTAAACCACCATGCTAGAAATGTCACAGGGAGAGGCCAGCTGGGTTGCTCAAGCTGGCCTCAGGATGACATTGCCTCAGTCGAGTCACATTTTCCAGGGCTCATTCCTTGGTTTTTGCAAGCCTAGAAGCTTTATTTTGTTAGGGTGTCTAGAGCTGATCATACACAAGGGTTGAAGTTTGTGCTAACCCAATGCACAAGAGGCCAGTGTGTAAACTATTTATTCATTTATAATCACAAGGTTAACTATCAGTGGGCCTGGAAATCTAGGATATGTGGCCAGCATTTTCTTTTCCCTTTAGGTGAGTCTCATGGGAAGCCCTTCATTACCTTCTCAGTTTAACAGACATCTATAAAGCACCTAAGGTACAGGACCTTTTGATACCAAGGAGTTTACACTTTATTTAGAATTATGGCAGCATTAAATTATGTGTGGAGACATTATTTCCAGAGCAAACTGCAGTAAGTGAATGTACGCCTTGATCGGTTTTCTAAAGTTCTATCTTCTGATTGACAGGTTTCAGCCCTTTGAAAGTAAAAGTGTTAGTCGCTCAGTCGTGTCCGACTCTTTGCGACCCCATGGACTGTAGCCTGCCAGGCTCCTCTGTCCATGGGATTCTCCAGGCCAGAATTCTGGAGTGGGTTGCCATGCCCTCCTCCAGGGGTTCTTCCCGACCTAGGGGTTGAATTCAGGTCTTCTGCATTACAGGCAGATTCTTTACCTTCTGAGCCACCAGGGAAGCCCAAAGGGCTGATAGCTGTCTGCATGATGGGATTAGCCACAAAGATTCCAGTAGCCATTCACAATTTTGTTGTTGTTTAGTCGTTCAGTCGTGTCCGACTCTTCGTGACCCCATGGGTGCAGTATACCAGGCTGCCCTGTCCCTCGCCATCTCAGAGTTTGCCCAACTTCATGTCCACTGAGTCGGTGATGCCATCTAGCCATCTCATCCTCTGTCCCCCTCCTCTCCTCCTACTTTCAATCTTTCCCAGCCTCAAGGTCTTTTCCAATGAGTCAGCTCTTGAGAATCATGGAATTCTCAAAGGCACCATATTCACAGCCACCTTCTAAGTCTGCTTCTTAACAAATACTTCACAGGAACTTGATCACCTGCTGAACAGGTATGCAAACAACTGTGTATAATGACCTGTATTTTGTACTTCTAGATTCCCCTATCAAGAAGTGACCTAAAAACTTGGAGTCTTCAAGAGCCAATCTGGACCTCATCACCACCCACTACTCAATAGAAGGGCATTTCTCGGGCAAATTCTTCTTAAAAACTCTAGAGCCAGTTTAACCCAACATGCCCTGTTTCCTGATATCCTTATTACAGCCCAACTATACCTTATCCTGATCATCTAGGTTTGCCCATACTTTGCTTTGCACCAAAAGTTTTCAGTTTACTTTGTGGAATTCCAGTTTGAGTGGAGGAGGAGAACCAGACCATTACTTCTTCATCCTCCTAAAGAATTTCTGTTCTCTGAGATCCAAGAGTCTCTGGGTGGCTAAATTTTACTGTAGAAAACCACAAAACTGTGCAGATTAATGGTGCTACAAATTCATGATCTCCATTCTTCAATCGGGCATTCGGTACTGCCTGGCAAATGTAGCTGATGCTGTTGTTTTCCAAAGTGGTCCAAGCCTTCTCACTGTCCACCACCTCTTCATCAAGGAGAAAAAGGAAGCGTCAGGTGGGGAACTGTCTCAGCTTCCCACTGCTAAGCTGACAAATTCACATGCAGCCACATACATCCTTTTCTTTCTCCAGTCCCGGTGCAGTAAATGTCCTTTATCTTACTCAAGGCTAGTTGCTGTGGTGGTGCTGTATGGGTTTCCCCTTTCGACACTGGAGGGATGCTCTCTATGTGTCCCTTTTCTTCTCCTGTCTTCACTGTTTACCTCTCTACTCGTCTTTACTCTCAACATTTGTTAATAAACATGTCCAAATCTCCAGGTATTATTCTTTCCTCCCCCTCTGGCTGGAAGCAACTTTTTTAAAAAAAGTTTTGAGTTCTGAGATACTTAGTTCTCTAACTTGTCAGGACTGGTATTCTGTCTATAATAAATTTTCTAGTGTTTTAAAGAGACTCATTTTAAGTGCTACAAACTTGCTCACGTGGAAAATGATTGTGACTGTTAGAATTCATATATTATAAAAGTTCTCATGGTTGAATGTTGTTTTCATCTTTAAACTTTTAAATTATGAAATTTATAAAAAATACAAAACATAGATTTATAGCTAATGGATAACTATAAGACAAACAGTCATTTAGTCAACATTCTAATAAGGAAATACCCCCAACCCATGTATCCCTTCTGGATCCTTACCTTCACACCCTTCAGAAGGTGACCATTTTCTGAAATTTTTGGTAATGATTTCTAAGCTTTTTTTTTTTTTTTAAGAGTTTAACTCTTTCTTTGCCCAAGGCCTGCTTGTCTCTCATCTCCACCTTGTTCTGTATGCTGGAAACCTAGCTTGTGTAAACTATATCCATAGGCTCCTTTTCCTTTCTGCCTTTTAGTTGCATTTAGTCAATGGGAAGATCAGAGGGAGCAGAATGAGAAAGGATATATCCCTTCCCTGGCTTCTCCTACAGCATCTCTCCAGGGGTTCACTGGGCTTGTTTCAGTCCCTGGGGTTAGCCAGAGAAATAGAAACAACAGGATATGTAAGTGTGTGTGTATGCATATCAAAAGTACTATATGTATATAAAGGAGAGAGATTTATTTTAAGGAATTGGATCATGTAGTTGTGGAGGCTTGATAAAAACAAAACCTTCAGGTTAGGCCAGCAGACTAGAGACCTAGGGAAGAGCGTATATCAAGTCTAAAGGCCATTTGCTGGCAGACATCCTTCTTAGGGGAAGTCAGTCTTTGTTCTATTAAGGCCTTCGATTCATTGGGTGAGGCTCGCCAATATTATGGAGGGTAATCAGATAACACCACCCTTATTGCAGAAAGCAAAAGAAGAACTAAAGAGCTTCTTGATGAAGGTAAAAGAGGAGATTGAAAAAGCTGGCTTAAACCTCAACATTCAAAAACCTAAGATCGTGGCATCTGGTCCCATCACTTCATGGCAAATAGATGGAGAAACAATAGAAACAGTGACAGACTTTATTTTCTTGGGCTCCAGAATCACTGCAGATGGTGACTGCAGCCACGATATTAAAAGATTCTTGCTTCTTGGAAGAAAAGCCATGACAAACCTAGACAGGATATTAAAAAGCAGAGACATCACTTTACTGACAAAGGTCCGTGTAGTCAAAGCTTCGATTTTTCCAGTAGTCATGTATGGATGTGAGAGCTGGACTATAAAGAAAGCTGAGCGCCAGAAAACTGATACTTTTGAAGTGTGGTGTTGGAGAAGACTCTTGAAGTCCTGTGGACTGCAAGATCAAACCTGTCCATCCTAAAGGAAATCAGTCCTGATTATTTGTTGGAAGGACTGATGCTGAAGCTGAAGCTCCAATACTTTGGCCACCTGATACCAAGAGCTGACTCACTGGAAAAGACCCTGATGCGGGGAAAGACTGAGGGCGGGAGGAGAAGGAGACGACAGAGGATGAGATGGCTGGATGGCATCACGGACTCAATGGACATGAGTTTGAACAAAGTCTGGGAGACAGTGAAGGACAGGGAAGCCTGTCAGTTCAGTTGCTCAGTCGTGTGCTACTCTTTGCGACCCCATGGACTGCAGCACACCTGATTTCCCTGCACTAAGTGCCCTAACTTGTGGCTTTGATCCTGGGACAATTACAGTTACCAAAATATGTAATGACTATCAGTGATAATGTAGGACAATTGCTAAGGTCAGACACAAAGTTTTAAAGATCTCTATTTCAAGTCCTTCACTTTACTGATTAATAAATTTGAGCTGAGGGATTAAGTGACGGCAGTTCCTACAGGTGGTCAGATCAGGCCTGACACTAATATCCCAGGGTCTCTTGACTTTTAATCTTAGGATTCCCATATTCACATCACATTATGTTACCACATCATTTTTATGATTTTTCCAAAATTATTATTGGTGTGATTTAACAAAAAAACTCGATACTTTAGGTGGGGGAATGCATTGACGGTGAAGGAACGTCTGAAAAATAAAGGTTACTGAGTTGACAAAATTTGAAAAGGTGTTAGCTTTGGGGATTAAATCTTTCTTCTGATACTGTTGCTAGGCTTTCTCCCTAAAAACCATCATCCCTTTTCTTTGAAATGATGTCTGGCAGGACCCCTATCTGTTGGGCCTGCAGTTTTTATCACAAATGAAGTCAGGAACATTCACCACCATTTGCTCTTCTCCACTGGCAGGTCCAAACACCTGGGCCTGATTGTCTGGGATTTTAGGCAGAATTCTAAAATCTAAAATTCTAAAAACTCAGCCCACAAGAGCAGGCAAATTGGGGAAGTAATAAGGTCTTGGAGGAGAGGCCAACAAAACCTCTGCTAGCTGCCTGTGCCATATCCAGCTTTGGGCAGGCTACCTTTTGCACAGGCCCTGAGGACTGGAACTCCCAACTCCAAGGGTTCTAGAACCTTCTGGAGGCTGGCAACTGGACTCTGTCCCAGGTTTCCTCATCCCAGGCCTGGCTTCGCTCCGATGCGTGGGCATCACATGTTGCGGCACATGCTGCTGGAACTAGCCCACAGGTCTCTCGTCACAGACATTGAAGGGGGCACAGGCAGGTATTGGGGTGCCCCTTTGCAGCTGGGCTGTGGTGGAAACAATGGCTGCAGCCGGGAGGACAGCGAGGGCTCCAAAGGCCTGCTGCGGTAGTGTCTGCACGCCTGGGCAGGTGACCGGCCTCCACCGTGCACCTGACCTGCAGGTGGTTGAGGGAGCCCCGCAGCCCCATGTGTAGCCTGCCCTTCCAGGAGAGCTAGTCCAGGTGAGGACAGTGCTCAGCGTGGTGGGCGCAGGAGCCGCAACTCTCCGAGAGCAGTCCTGTTGATGATGGAGGGAGAAAGAGATCTTTCTTCTTCATACTGGGCAAGGATGAAAATTGAACCAAGATGTGAGTTATGGAGAATTACACCACGAGTTTGTAGGTAAACTCTAAGCAGAATAAAGCTGAAAGTGAAAAAGTGGCTCAGTCGTGTCTGACTCTTTGCGACACCATGGACTATACAGTCCATGGAATTCTCCAGGCCAGAACACTGGAGTGGGTAGCCTTCCCTTCTGTGGGGGATCTTCCCAACCTAGGAATGGAACTCAGGTCTCTTGCATTGCAGGTGGATTTTTTACCAGCTGAGCCACAAAGAAAGGTCAAGAATACTGGAGTGGGTAGCCTATCTCATCTCCAGCAGATCTTCCCGACCCAGGAATAGAACCGGGGTCTCCTGCATTGCAGGTGGATTCTTTACCAACTGAGCTATCAGGGAAGCCCTACAGAATAAAGGTGCTGAGTTAAAAAAAAAAAAAATTACTGATTTTGCCCCAGAGATGAAGCAATAGCTATATGAAGGGGCATATGCCCTTGACTTAGTTGTTTTTTTCTTCTCACAGGTGTGCTTCCTCGACATTCCGTAAAGTGGTGGCCAAGTCGTCTCCGTTTATACATGGCTCAGTTTCACTTCTTATAGTACAGTATAGTACAGTTATTACTGCATGGGATGACCTCATTCATTTGCTGTGTCTTCTCCTACCGTAATACAAGCTCTATGAGAGCCGCGATCCCACTGTTTTACTTACCACTGCCCCCAGTTTCTTGCACAGTGTCTGACGTGTTTACCAAACAAAAGCCTTTCAGACTTTGGCCTCCCAGAGTTGACACCCTTTCTCATGCTTGCATAGAGACTTTGTGTTACTGCCTTTGTAATAAGTTATTGTAATTGTCTTTGAAACTGTTTTATATTACCTGCGACAAGGACTTCTCTTGTTCATTTTTGTGTCCCAGGTCCCTGGTATTCAGTGGGCACTCAGGTTTTGATTGAAAAGATGAAAGCTGTCCATAATAGAATTTCTGATCATATGAATCTTTTTCTAAACTTCTTAGACCATCTTAAGAGTATTTCTCCTATTGTTATTGTCTCCTTTTTCTTTCTGCTCTTGAAAGTCACTCACTCCAACTAAGAGAGGCAGTATGTTGAAGAGAATTCAAAATTTTGAAAACAGAATCTAGACAAGAGTTTTTGCCCTGCCACTTTCTCGGTGGGGATACTTTTTAAATTCCTCAGAGCTTGATTCATCAAGCTGGTACAGAGATAAAGACTCCACCTGCCTATGCAGGAGATGTAAGAGATGCAAATTCAATTTTGGCTTGGAAAGATTCCCTGGAGGAGGAAATGGCCACCCACTCCAGTGTTCTTGCCTGAAAAATTCCATGGACAGAGAAACCTGGCGGGCTACATTATATGGGGTTGCAAAGAGTCTGACACAGCTGAGCAGCTGAGTGCAAACACATAGACAGACACAGTAGAGCTGATGTATGGCCCACAAAAATCTTCTGTTTTCTATCTTCAAATAGAATCTGAAGAAATAATCTGGCTTTACTACAGCCTTTAAAAGAAAAAACAAAGCTTGCTTTTCTAATCTTTTAACTGCCTAGATACTGCATCTTAGATACAGTTAGTTTGGGGTTTCATCAGCTTGTTTGTGTGAAAATTGAGTACTAACTACAAACTGATGGTGATGGTTTAGTCACTAAGTCGTGTCTGACTCTGTGTGACCCTATGGACTGTAGCCCACCAGGCTCCTCTCTCCATGGGATTCTCCAGGCAAGAATACTGGAGTGGGTTGCCATTTCCTTCTCCAAGGGATCTTCCTGACCCAGGGATCGAACCTAGGTCTCCTGCATTGCAGGCAGATATTTTTCCCAGCTGAGCCACAAGGAAAGGCCAAGAATACTGGAGTGGGTAGCCTATCCCTTCTCCAGTGGATCTTCCTGATCAGGAATCAAACCTGGGTCTCCCGCATTGCAGGCGGATTCTTTACCAGCTGACCTATGAGGGAGGCCACCAACTACAAACTGGGCAGATGCAGTTTAAGTCACTGGTCGAGGGGACTTCATTTTAAAATAAAGGGCGTTGTTATTATAATTATTGTCTATAGTCTTCATAGGTTAGGACTATAGGCAATTTATTATACTTTTAATTTGTAAGAATTATTTTTGTACGAGGTACCTTAGATATACTTAAGAGGATTAGTTGGTGCTGACTGAATACCAATGTTGTCTTGTGGCAAATTTAGATAAATGTGCACATGGTAAATTATATCTTGTCTGGGCTCAGCTCTAAAGAAATGTCATCAACTTGCCGTAGATGTATTGGGTCAAAGAAAGAGTGGAATGCATCCTTCAGTGTTTTAATTTTTAGTGCAGGACAGTTTTCCTTTTTATACCTATGTAGAATTACATGGAAGGACCAATTTTTTCTTTTTTATCTTGTTTGAATATTATTGCTTTGACCAGGGAGATCTGCTTAAGAATCTATGTCGATGTGTAGCAAAACAAATACAGTATTGTAAACAAAACAAACTAAAAAAATAAATTAATTAAAAAAAATAATGAATAAAGCATTATACTTTGCTAAAAAAAAAAAAAAAAGAATCTAGGCAATTAAGCTGTACATTCTGTGACTACAGGTTAAGGGACCAAAATACAAAATCTGTATTTTTAGCCATATCTGGCAGACATTACAACATGAAGCAGATGAATCTGAGACTAACTAAAGGCCATAAAACTATGTGGACTATGGATACTTAAATGTGTTTAATATTGCTTTTCCTAAAAGGTTTCAATTTTAGGTTGCCTATTTCCAAGGTGAAGATGTCTATCAGATAATATATAGCTGCTCAAAAACATATTTGCAATTATGTCTACAGATTTGATAAGGGAGCTGTAAGAAAAGATTTCAGTCTAAAACATAGATTTATAACATAACTTTTCTCAAGCTAAAATAAGATCTTTCTAATCAGGAGAATATTTTATCTTATATGTAGTTACTTTGAAAATCTGAGCAAGTTCCTAATGAAAGAAATGGCTTTTTTTGGTCATAGAAGATAGCAAATTGTTTGCTTCTGTTCCACGGGATGTGAGTTTCAGTAGAGCAACTGTTTTCATCTATTTTATTCACTACGCTATCACATAATAGTTGTTTATTTAATATTTAATGACTGAAGGACATACCCTTACCATTATTACTGGAATAACCTTAGTGATAATTTTTTACCAAAGTTGTTACAGCAGTTTGTTCATCGGGTTATTTCCTTTCATTATTTTTATTAAATATTGAGAAGATACATTAATAAATTGCTGCAAGAGATAAAGATTGTAATACTTTGACACCTGTACACATGATTAAGTTTTAGAAAATATACACTGCCATTACCTTTGGAATCTTTGTATGCCCTTGTCCAATCCCATCTCTTCTTTCCTTCCTCAGAGGTCGTAAGCACCATCCTGCATTTTATGTTTCTGCTTCCCTTGTTTTTTTTCCTCTATAGTTTTACCACACGTATGTGTACGCCTAATACATTGCTTAGTTTTGATGGTTTTGAACTTCATATAAGTGGAATCATGCTTGACTTTTTTTTTTCTGTATCTTGCTTTTCCCATTCAAAATTACTGCAATTACTGCTATTCATTCATTCATGATGTTGCATGTAGCTATAATTTATTCAGGTTTACTGCTGTAGAGTAACCATAATGGAACTGTTATGATTTATTTATTACTTTTGTAGTTGAAGAATGGATGTTTGGGTGGTTCACGATTTCTTGATATTACAATTAGTGCAGCACCGAGCATTCACATGGCCTGAGTCCTCCCTTGTAAAGCCCAAATAATGATGACAGAGGCCTTTCTCGTTCCTTCAAGCTGGCTTCTGTGTCCTCCTCATCAGTTCAGTTCAGTTCAGTCCGACTGAACTGACTCTTGTGTGTCTAACTCTATGCAACCCCATGGACTGCAGCACACCAGGCCTCCCTGTTCATCACCAACTCCCGGAGTTTACCCAAACTCATGTCCATTGAGTTGGTGATGCCATCCAACCATCTCATCCTCTGTCATCCCTTTCTCCTCCAGCCCGCAATCTTTCCCAGCATCAGGGTCTTTTCAAATGAGTTAGCTCTTCGCATCAGGTGGCCAAAGTATTGCAGTTTCAGCTTCAACATCAGTCCTTCTAATAAATATTCAGGACTGATTTCCTTTAGGATGGACTGGTTGGATCTCCTTGCTGTCCAAGGGACTTTCAAGAGTCTTCTCCAACACCACAGTTCAAAAGCATCAATTCTTCAGCGCTCAGCTTTCTTTAGAGTCCAACTCTTACATCCATACATGACTACTGGAAAAACCAATAGCCTTGACTAGATGGGCCTTAGTCGGCAAAGTAATGTCTCTGCTTTTTAACATGCTGTCTAGGTTGGTCATAACTTTCCTTCCAAGAAGTAAGTGTCTTTTAATTTCATGGCTGCAATTACCATCTGAAGTGATTTGGAGCCCAGAAAAATAAAGTCAGCCACTGTTTCCACTGTTTCCCCATCTATTTGCCATGATGTGATGGGACCAGTTGCCTGATCTTTGTTTTCTGAATGTTGAGCTTTAAGCCAACTTTTTCTCTCTCCTCTTTCACTTTCAAGAGGCTCTTTAGTTCTTCTTCACTTTCTGCCATAAGGGTGGTGTCATCTGCATATCTGAGGTTATTGATATTTCTCCCGGCAGTCTTGATTCCAGCTTGTGTTTCTTCCAGCCCAGCGTTTCTCATGATGTACTCTGCATATAAGTTAAATAAGCAGGGTGACAATATACAGCCTTGACGTACTCCTTTTCCTATTTGGAACCAGTCTGTTGTTCCATGTCACATGATCTTTGTTTTCTGAATGTTGAGCTTTAAGCCAACTTTTTCTCTCTCCTCTTTCACTTTCAAGAGGCTCTTTAGTTCTTCTTCACTTTCTGCCATAAGGGTGGTGTCATCTGCATATCTGAGGTTATTGATATTTCTCCCGGCAGTCTTGATTCCAGCTTGTGTTTCTTCCAGCCCAGCGTTTCTCATGATGTACTCTGCATATAAGTTAAATAAGCAGGGTGACAATATACAGCCTTGACGTACTTCTTTTCCTATTTGGAACCAGTCTCTTGTTCCATGTCCAGTTCGAACTGTTGCTTCCTGACCTGCATACAGGTTTCTCAAGATGCAGGTCAGGTGGTCTGGTATTCCCATCTCTTTCAGAATTTTCTACTGTTTATTGTTATCCTCCTCATCAGTTCAGTTCAGTCGCTTAGTCGTGTCTGACTCTTTGCAATAGGACCCCATTAATCTTCAAAAAGCTTTCATCCTTTCCGGCCTGAGATCGCTCTGCTTCATCTTGTATTTCTGCTGATGCAGATTGCTATCAGCTATTTCTTCAAAGAGTCCTGGTTCCTAGTAGGAGGGTGGGGTATTTTAAAGCCTAGAATCTGAGTGTTAGATGTGCTGTTTTCTCCTGGGGGGAGGGGGTGCAGTGTTTCTAACTGTACTGCTAGAAAAAAGGTATTTTTAAAAATCATGAGTTTATGATGATATTGTTGATTGTGTTTAACATTATGGTGTTTTACTTTGTTCCTGGATTTTTTTTTAATTTCAGAGTTTTACTGTATTGCACTAAAGGAGCAGCAGGATGGTTAAACAGTATTCTCTCTCATTCAGTTTTGAAAATCTAAACTACTTGAAAACTCTTAAGAATACCTTTACCACCAGATTAGAACATTAAATATAATAACCAATTTCTTAATAAGTAAAGTCTTATAAATTAAAACACATTTAAAATAGCTTTAAATGCATTTTTCACAAGTAAGTCAGCATATATTTTTGTATCATGTTCACTCATGCTTAAGAATTAAAGCAAGTTTATTACTCTGATGGAAGTATGGGGAAATCTCTCATTCATGCAATATACAGGGATAATATTTAAGTTGAAGGGAAAAAAAAATCTTTTTTTTTTAATGTATCCCTATATAATCACCTACATGATAAAGAAACCTATGAAGTTTCCCAAAAGTCAGATATATATTTTCAGTTTATCTGAAGCACCTGATTATCTATAACTAAATGGGATTTCAATAAAACAAAAATGAGCCCTATGAGTTCCTATAAACAAAAGCTTCCAATGGACTAAGGACAGGACATCATTAATGCAATCATTCCAAGGATTATGGTTGTTCCTTAAGGTACTTCCCTGGTGGCTCAGACGGTAAAGTGTCTGCCTACAATGAGGGATACCTGGGTTCAATCCCTGAGTTGGGAAGATCCTCTGGAGAAGGAAACGGCAACCCACTCCAGTGCTCTTGCCTGGAAAATTCCATGGACAGAGGAGCCTGGTGGGCTACAGTCCATGGGGTTATAAAGAGTCAGACACGACTGAACGACTTCACTTTCACTTTCTTTCACTTTAAGGAGTACAAGTTCAAACCTGTCAATACTAGAAGTATAGAGGTATCATTTTATATTAATTTACACATAATTCTATTTAAGTTCTTTATCAGACTATAATAAATGAAAAGGGCTTCCCTGGTGGCTCAGACGATAAAGAACCTACCTGCAGTGCAAGAGATGCAAGAGACTCAGGTTCAGTCCCTGGGTTGGAAAGATCCTCTGGAGAAGAGAATGGCAGCCCACTCCAATATGAAAAGTCTTTCCACAAGCAAAAAAAAAAGGGGGGTATTACTCAGCCCTCAAAAAATGAAGGCATTTGAGGCAACATGGAGGTGCCTAGAGATGATCACACTCAGTGGAGTAAATCAGATAGAGTAAGGCACGTATCATGTGATAACACATGTGTGGAATCTTAATATATGATAATACAAATGAACTTATTTATGAAACAGAAATAGGCTCACAGACATAAAAAACAAACTTATGGTTACTGAAGGGGAAAGGAAGGGAAGGGATAAATTAGGAATTTAGGATTAACAAATATACACTACTGTATATAAACATTGGGCTTCTCAGAAATTTCATTCAGGTTTTTCTGTACTGGTATGAACTTTTTGGTGAACCCTATAAATAAAAACAAGGGTCTTACTGTATAGTTCAGGGAGCTATATTCACTATCTTGTAATAGCCTATAATGGAAAATAATCTGAAAAAAGAACTTGCATACAGACACACATACACACATATGAATCACTTTACCGTATAACTGAAACACTGAAAATCAACTATACTTCAATTAAAAGTATAAAGCCACTCAAATCACTTGTAGGTCTTTTAACCAATTTGGTATCAACTAATTTTTTCCAGTTTTTAATTTTTAGTTGGAGATTACTTTTTAGAAGTAAATATTTGAAAAATTTACATATATAGTCTTTCGATCTTTACAGCATTGTATGTTTTCACTTACGTGTGTATTTATCAGTACTAAATCCATGAACTTGTACACTTTTTATTTTCTATTCTCATATGGGTAGAATAATAGACTGCAGTTAATCTACTCAGCACTATTTAGCAACAAAAGTGTAAAGGAAAATGAAAGACAAGCGTTCTCAGTGTACCTGTTTCCTTATAGAGCTCATCTTGAATTAATTCAGTTAATTATTTAGATTCTGTCACTATCAAGGGAAACTCAGTTAAAATGTAGTACTTTGTAGGTGGAGAAAACACATTTTCTTCCCACGGTGTTTAATAAACATTACTGTTTGTATGTAACGTATCTTAAGTGTTTTGCACTTACATTGCAGCTAATTGCCTCTATGGAAACTTTGGTGGGGCTTCCCTGGTGCCTCAGAGGGTAAGGAATCCGCCTGCAGTGGGAAGATCAATCCCTGGATTGGGAAGATCCCCTGGAGAAGGGAAAGGCAACCCACCCCAGTATACTTGCCTGGAGAATTCCATGGCAGAGGAGCCTTGCAGACTATTATAGTCCATGGGGTCGCAAAGCGTCAGACAAAACTAAGTGACTCACACAGACACACACAGACTTTTTTTTTTCCCCAGTTTCATAATTTATTATACAAATGAGTATCACATGGTGAGTTCACATTAGCTTCTTCAAGCATGGGAACTTAACAGACAATGTACAGTTCACAATCTGTTTATGTTGCTTTTACAGCTGGAGTGTTTTTAGACCTTAACTTGAAGTCTAAGAATATCAAAGCAATACCTCTGTATGCGGCCAGCACACAATTCATTCTCCCTGCGAGGGTGTAAGAGTTGAAATATTTTTTGCTACCAGTGAAACGGAACTAGGCATCAGCTTCTGGACCCCCGTGACTTCAGTCTTCCAAAAGGCTCAAACTCCATGGCTTGTGTCCTGCACAGTAAGCCGCTGCCCCTCAGTCCCTCTGGAAGATTCTGCCTCCCCCTCTCGCATTCAATCATTAACACAGACTTTGTTAATAATTAAAATTTTCATCCTGCCCAAGACATAAGTAACAAATTGCAGGAGGATTCTTTACCTGCTGAGCCGTCAGGGGAGCCCCATTAAGGACATATTTTTGTAAAACTGTAAAAGCATTATGACGTATTGGGAATATAAACTTGAGCCAACCAAAGACCCTGAGCTCATGAAGTTTATATTGTGATGAAGGAAACAGACAACAGGAAATCTGACCGTCCCAGTTTCCTATCACTTAACCAACCTCAGAAGTTCCTAAACTGCATGACAATACTATTGTTGCTAATTCCGTCCTCTGTGTGGGCTATCATTTTACTGTAACTATCTGAAGACTTCCATCAGGCTTTCCAGGTCCACTTCATATTAATGGTACTCAACTGGAATTGTAGAATAGTTATTGCTGCTGCTAAGTCGCTTCAGTCGTGTCCGACTCTGTGCGACCCCATGGACGGAAGCCCACTGGGCTCCCCCATCCCCGAGATTCTCCAGGCAAGAACACTGGAGTGGGCTGCCATTTCCTTCTCCAATGCATGAAAGTGAAAAGTGAAAGGGAAGTCGCTCAGTCGTGTCTGACTCTTAGCGACCCCATGGACTGCAGCCCACCAGGCTCCTCCGCCCATGGGATTTTCCAGGCAAGAGTACTGAGTGGGGTGCTATTGCCTTCTCATTTTAAAGGAGAAGCAAAATGTGTATGTGTGTATATATACCTTTGAAAATCTGTATTTATAAGATATTAGGAGGTATTTATTTTTCATGTTAAAAAGATGATTACTGGTGGGGATGTAAACTGATAGTGACATAGCCAATATGGAGAACAGTATGGAAGTTCCTTTAAAAAGTAAAAACAGGACTGCCATATGATCCAGAAACCCCACTACTGCATATACCCAGAGAAAACCATAATTCAAAACTATACCTGATTCCAGTGTTCACTACAGCACTGTTTATAATAACCAGGACATGGAAGCAACCTAAATGTCCATTGACAGAGGAATCAATAAGGAATATGTGGTACAGATATACAATGGAATATTACCCAGCCAAAAAAGGAATGAAACGCTCATTTGCAGAGATGTGGATGGACCGAGAGACTGTCTTACAGACTGAAGTAAGTCAGAGAGATAAAAACAGATATCATACAGATATCACAATATTAACACATACAGGTGGAATCTAGGGAAATGGTATAGATGATCTTATTTGCAAAGCAGAAATAGACACACAGAGATAAAGACACAGACATTGTATGAGGGAAGGGGGTGGTGATGGGATGATTTGGGAGATCAAGATTGACAGGTATATATACTACTATGTATAAAATAGATAATTAATTAGGGCCCACTGTATAGCACAGAGCAATCTACTCGATGTTCTGTGATGACCTAAATGGAAAGGAAATCCGAAAAGGGGATATATGTATACACACACATATGGCTGATTCACTTTGTTGTATAGAAGAAACTGACACAGCAGTGTAAAGCAACTATATTCCAATAAAAAAGAGGATATTGTTAGACTAAAAGTTAAACATTTTCAGTCACTCTAAAAAAAGATGATTCTTTACCTTACAGGAGGATTTATCTAGGGTTAGTTATTATACTTTTAAAGACTAAGGTTCCCTTAGTACAAATAATTCAATTTACAAACATCCTATTTACATACAAGTACCTCAAAATTGTAATTCAAATTTTCAAGTATGGAATACACAATCATGAGTTGTAAATAACAAATAACTAAAGATAGCCATAATAATGTAATATATGTAAGGATATAGGCATAAAATATGATTAAATAAAGCCCCAAATATTAAATATTATCAGATATGGTCACAAATGTAAGTAGGGGAAGATGGGATTTTTTTTTTTTTACTTATCACCCTGTCTTTTTCCATCACTTCCTTTGCAGGGAGAAGGCCATTAAGAAAGAAAAGACAAAAAGAATTTCATTAGCATAACTAACAACAGAGTCAGGTAAGCTTGGAGTATGGGAAATATTAACATGGTATGTTTTCCTATAGATTTTTAAAATCTTTACTGGATGCCTAGGAGGGTGAGAATGGGTGAAAAGAAAACTAGGTGAAGCAATTGGGAGCTTGGACATTGAGGATGGTAGATGGAAAAAAGAATTCGGGAGTTGACGGGAGTGGAGAACATAGACGACCGAGCGAGAGAAGGTCCTGACAGTGTTACTCTGGTAGACTCTGATAGCCAGGTGTCTTAATAGTGCAAATAAAGGGTTTCATTTTCATGTAGACTCCCAGTTCGTGTGTTCATCACTGTCTAATAATATTTTCTTTCTGGCAGTAGATTTCACTTTCCAAACGGTAAGGGTATAGTTCTCTTTAGCATCAGCTTTATGATGGAGGGAAGCAGGTGCTGTTCAGGGGAAGAGAGGTGGTTATGCTGTGATGGAGAGTGTTCTCAGAGAGGTGAGGACCAAGGACTGGGGGAACCCTGGGGATCTGGCAGGCATCACAAGCTAGAAGGATCCTACGATGATCGTTTCTCTTTTCCTGGTAGTTCCCTTACACAGACCTCCAGCTGCCAGTTTTATGCTTGCTGAAAAAACCCATCTAGCTACAGTTAAATATAAAGATTTCAAATTAAAGTGGATTTGAGTTGACCAACTAGCTCATCCACACTAAAATATAACCTCTTTGTAATCCTGTGGACTGTAGCCTGCCAGGTCCTCTGTCCATGGGATTCTCTAGGCAAGAATACAGGAGTGGGTTGCCATGCCCTCCTCCAGGCGATCTTCCCAACTCAGGGATCAAATCCGTGTCTCTTTAAGTTGACCTTCATTGGTAGGCCGGTTCTTTACCACTGGTTCCACCTGGGAGGCCCAAAATATAATCAAGTCTGCATGACATGCAGTTCTTTCCAGCTTTGACAAGGGGAAAATAATGGTTGTCTGAAGTGGGAAAGTACTCGAAGGGACAAGGATGAAGAAAACAAAGGAGAGATTTTCAAGAAGGCAAACCAAAGGCTTCATGATTTTGACGTGGTCTGACCTAGTGGTCCTCATTTGGTTGAAGGGAAAACAGCTCGTGCAGAAGTCTCTTTCTGAGTTAACTGCTGGTGTTTCTTTCTCACTTGGCATCAAAGGTGAAGCATTTCTTTTAAAGCATATGCCAGCTCTTTCCAAAGGGAGCTTTGTTCTCAGATGATCCAATAATTGAAGTATCACTGCAGAAATTGAGACAAAATTCAATCCCTATTGCAGAACTCCTTGGTGTGCTTCATTTTTTAATCTCATTTCTCCTCCCCCTTGTGGCTCCAAACACACTTTTCCTCTTCTTAGGCCCAGAGTGATTTCAGAGGATTCTGTAGCAAGTTCTTAGAGGCCCATTGTGCAGTAACAAAGAATTCGGAACTGCAGGTTCTGTCCTCCCTTGCTTCCCTGAGTGGGAAGGCTACCCTCACCCCTCACTAATGGTAGGGGAGGATGGGCAGTGCTCAGGCCTGCAAGCTTGCTGTGAACTAGGAACTCAACATGCCAATCAAATCTGTTGGGTGGATATGTGGGCAGGTGTTGAAGAACTTTTCTGGAAGAAGTATGCACACTATTCTTGTGAAGGGGAGGGGGGTATGGAAACTGGGAGTTAAATCCCCAAGGTGGATACAGCGTTCTGTGTTCTTTTGAATTATGTCTAGGAGATTTTTAGTTAAGCATATTTTTACCCCCTAATTTCTTTTTGTCTTAGTTGAGGGATCCAGAAAGTAATCATGGACCTTATAGATGAGTTTAAAGATGAATTCCCTACCATCCTCAGATTATCACAGTCTAACCAGGTAATGTGATTTTATAACTTTGAAAAGGATTGTAAAATGTACATTGTATTTTTAGTGTCATACCGATTATTGAATTTGTGATTATGAGATCAGCATTTGAAACTCAGGAAAACATTCCTTTCACCTCAGAAAAACACCACTTCAACTCTGACTCATTGGAAGGAGTCTATGTAAAGCAGAAAGATTGTGGGCAAGGAAATGAGGTAGATAGCGGGATTAAGTTTAAGGACAATCACTGTACCATTAAATTGGAAATCTAGAACATTCTCATAGCTACAGTTGCAACCTAGTTTACTTAAGATTTGCTTAATGTAAAATTCATAAAAATACCTAGATATACTTTGACTGAAATCTGTGGTAATAGTGAAGAAATATAACTGATAAAAATGATATCATTGGAGAGGTAAGTAGGGCATGAGTGTGTGTTTTAACGTGGCAAGAAAATAGTGCTATCAATTTCAACAAAGTATATATGCGTATGTTTTAAACCGCTGTTCCAAAAAAGGTTTAAGATAAGATATGGGAGTGGAAGGAGCTAGGTAGAGAATCATAAAGACATATGGTCAGGAAAAGGTAACATTTGTTTAGGGGACACATGTAACCTCATTTACTCAAAAGTACACAACTCTTACAGGAAGTATGGTTTCTATCATTTTGGCCACAGTCAGAATAGAATATGTTGTAAAGTTATATGGTGCAGTAACAACCTGCTTATCCAGAAATCAGGCTTTTGGCAATGTCAACGAGAGGAACATAACACCTAGAAGTAAACCAAAGAGTACTCTTGAGTAACACAGTAATCACAAAGTCTGTATATTTCATTCCGAAGGAGAGGCGTTAGAGCTACCTTTAACCATTCATTCAGACAGCTGGCATTAGACATTTAATAAATACTTTGCCTGGATCTGGAAGAAGGAATACAGAAATACACAAGACAGCATCCTCCAGTCAGTGAGCTAAATCTAATGGTTACAGAGTTATAAACAAGTAATTGCAATGAAATATGGTACGAGGCACATACAGTTTAGAGAAAGGAATGACTCTACATACAGCAGTCAGAGAAGACTTCATGGAGGAACGATGCTTAAACTGGGTCTCAAAGGATGAACAGGAGTTTTCAAAGTGAAGAAAGGGATAAGGTAGGTGGGTAGGAACAGGGGAAAATATTCCAATGGAAGTACTGTCATGCCAAAAAAGTATGAAATGTTATAGCATATTTCCAGAATGTCAAGTAAATTTGAATAAGTGGCATCACCCTTAGGTCTTAACTTTGGGAAGGAGTGATACTGAAATATAAGTATCTGGATGCACAGTGGTAAGATGGCATCTAGATGCTGGTTGGCTAAGTAGGGTCGAATAAGTCTTAAAGCTCTAGCGGGCAAATCAGACTTTGTACTTCTATATTTTAGTCCTAGTAACAAATGGCTTCCTTTTATCTCTATTCCCGTAGTCTTGGTATAAATTATTTTGAAACATGAGAGACTTTTCTTGGCCATGCTCTGGGTTATTAAGGAAAGAGCTGCTTGGTCTAGGAGATAAAATGGTTATGGCCAGCACGGTCGTGGCAGTAATTATTGAGAAAACGTCAAGGTAAAGTCAAGGAAGCCAGACCTGGAAAGGCCTATTGTCCTTCCAAGCTGTGCTTCTCCACCATTGCCAACATTAGAGAAACTGGGTTTCATTTAATTAAAGCTGCAACTTTCTTTACAATTTCCTTCATCTCTTCGTACCCTCTGCATAGCCTCATTACCACTGGAGCCATATATATGCTTTATGGTGAAATAGATTGATATTCTGATCCCCAAAGAACTCTAAGTTCCTATTTCCAACTCGCTGAAGCCATTTCCTTATAAGAACCACACACCACCTTTGCAAAGAAGAATATGAACATAGTTAAAGTTATTTGATTTCTGATTTTCAAAGCACATTGTTCTTTTCCTACCATTTACTCTGAAGAATGTGTGCTGAGATTGGCAGGAAGCCTGAGTAGTGAGGGGGTATTGTAGCACGTTGACGTTACTTGCTCTCCAAACATAAATGATCCAGAAAACAAGGCTGATATTCTGTCCTTAACTAGGTTATTGTTAAAAGGCAGATTGTAAATGTTGCAGATTTTATTTCTAGTATTGTCTGTAGTTCCCAAACCTCCTAAAAGGATGATCCTGATTTTAAGACTACTTAGAGGGCTTTAGTAATTGGACTGTATTTTAAATCTCTAAATTTTGTGATTAGTATTTAAATCTTTTTTAAAAAAAAATTTAGGCACCTATTTAGGAAAAAGTCATGTTGCTGGCCTGGGGTAAAAAAAAAAAAAAAGATTTGATGAGAGTGATGATAGAATTTTTATAGAAGAATATACCCAGAATAATGGCTATTAAATAATTCTTCATGGCTAAAGAATTTTAAGGACATTGTTTCCACACACACTGCCGCCCGCCACCCCCGCTTCGCCACCTCCAGGGCTGGGGAAAGTTAATTTTAGAATTCTGGCTTGAGGTTCTGGCCTCTGAGGTCTTGTATTGCCCACTCCCTCCCTTCCAACTAGCGCAGACCCCAAAACCTTCAGTATCCACA
Organism: Aepyceros melampus; assembly: GCA_006408695.1. Classification (NCBI taxonomy): domain Eukaryota; kingdom Metazoa; phylum Chordata; class Mammalia; order Artiodactyla; family Bovidae; genus Aepyceros; species Aepyceros melampus. The sequence goes on from SJXQ01009164.1 coordinate 181,692, forward strand.
TCTTTTAGTAAAAAGTAAGTTTTTAAGGTTTACACTTGCAAATTGCAAGTGATTTCTATATGAGGACTTTAAAATACTAAACTTTTAAGTTTGAACAAATAAAAAATGCAGGTATAATTAGGGAATTAAAATTTTTTAGTTCAAATAATCTTTACTTGGATGAGAGAAATTTTTTATGGTAAGTAAGATCAAATTTACTTATGAAAAGTAGTTACATAACCCCCCTTTTTTTGTCATCTTGCACTTAACTGTGTACTATAAAACTGAGGATTGTAGACAGAGTACATTAGAATCCATGCAAAAACTGGATTTTTACAGCGACTTCCCTTTCACTTTTCATTTTCATGCATTGGAGAAGGAAATGGCAACCCACTCCAGTGTTCTTGCCTGGAGAATCCCAGGGATGGGGGGCCTGATGGGCTTCCATCTATGGGGTCACACAGAGTCGGACACGACTGAAGTGACTTAGCAGCAGCAGCAGGTATGTTTTTCTGAACTCTGTGCTTTCTTCTTTTTTTTTTCTTTGAACGTGGTATGGAAAGTGCTTGTATGACCAAACCAATTTTCTTTGCCCAGTGTACATGCTGAAATTTGCGGCAGGGAAGGGGTTTATTCATAAGACAGCCAAGTGAGGAGACAGAACACATCTCAGGTCCATCTCCCTGAAGGCAAGGGGCTTGGGATGCATATGGTGACGAGCATAGCGTAGTCAGAGGTGCAGGCGAAGGTGTTTGGAGGCAGGAAAAAGGTGAGCTAATGTCTGCTATCTGTAGGCATGTTAGCGTTATATGCTTCTTCACGGGATGTCTGTTGAGAAAATGTTGGTTTTAGCATGAACTGAGAGTGCAGCTTTTGGCCCCCTGATGTCAAAAAGTTAGTTACCCATTGCACACCCGAGCAGGCCCAGTTGAATGGTCATGTGATCTTAACTAGTTTGAACTGGGAAAGATTAGCTCCATGTTCCTGAAGCAACCATTACTAGCAAGCCATTTGTCAGAGGTGTTAATCTAGAGGCAGTTAAAGAAGTCTTATGATATATTTGTCTAAGCCATGTGACACTTGGAAGGTACACAGTTTGCAGAAACAGTTAAGGCAAGCTTGATCAGTGAAGGCAGATCAATGAAGCAGAGAGTGTTTTGTTTTGTTTTGTCTTGTCTTTTTTTTAAAAAACAAGTACTTCCCTGCTCTTCTGTAAGACTAGCTCAGGAATTGTTAGTCACCAGTTTCTGTTAACCCTATGGGGTACGTCTTCAGAGTGGGCTTTTTAACCCCATGGGGCACACTTTCACTGGGGATATACCAGTGATGTCTGGAAATTGCTTGTATTGGTATATATTGGGGTTTCTAAGTATAATGAGAGTAGAACTGTAGCTAGAGTGTTTTGTAATTCAGTTGTATTTTTGTCCTTGATGAGTTTTTTTTTTTTTTTTTTTTTTTTTTTTTTGGGCTTTTTTAGTTTTTTTTTTTTTTTTTTTTTTTTTTTTGTGGGGCACTATCATTATTGGGAAAGTTGCAGAGCACATTGTATGCTGAAAACTTCCTAGATGGTTTCTTACTTAATATTTGCTATATTTTCCCAATGTTTCTCAACATTAACTTGTTATATTTTTCATTCATTCATTTGAATAAATACATTTACAGAGCATCTCCTGCTTGACAGTCACTATTCCAGGCACTGGCGAAGCATCAGTGAGCCAAACGGCTCTAAAACGCTGCTGCCATAAAACTGACATCCTAAAATAACACCCTCCCCAAACTTATATCCTAGTCAAGTATAAGAACAATAAACAAGGAAAATAAACTACACATTATGTTAATAGTAGATCTTAAGGAGAAGAAAACATAGCCGAGAAGGGGTATGAAGTGTAAGTGTGGGATGGGAGAACAGTTGAAGTTTCTCAACATTAACTTGTTATATTTTTCATTCATTCATTTGAATAAATACATTTACAGAGCATCTCCTGCTTGACAGTCACTATTCCAGGCACTGGCGAAGCATCAGTGAGCCAAACGGCTCTAAAACGCTGCTGCCATAAAACTGACATCCTAAAATAACACCCTCCCCAAACTTATATCCTAGTCAAGTATAAGAACAATAAACAAGGAAAATAAACTACACATTATGTTAATAGTAGATCTTAAGGAGAAGAAAACATAGCCGAGAAGGGGTATGAAGTGTAAGTGTGGGATGGGAGAACAGTTGACGGGTAAGGTAGGGTGACCAAGGAGGTCTTAGTGAAAAAGTCACTCTTGAACTTGAACTTGAAGGAAGTGAGGGAGCAAACTTTGGTGTCCTTGAGGACCAGAATGGCGCTGTTAGTTCAGAGTCCCTGAGATGGGGGTCTACTTAACAAGCTCAACAAATAATGAAAGAGGGCAAGGGCGAGATAAAGACGATGAGGCCAGGGAGGTGAAGGAAAGGCAGTCTTCGCAGACCACTGTAGGACCTCAGGCATGTGCACTGAGTGTGTCAGGAGGCCACTGATGTGCTTGAGTAGAAAAGCAAGATGGGGTCTGATGTAAGCTTTCATTGTATCTCTCTGGCTGATGTGTTGAGGAACAGAAAGAAAGTGAGTGAGGGTGGAAGCAGGGAGTCCATGGAGGAGGCTAATTTTCAAGTCTGGAGAAAAGACGGTCTTGGCATGTGAACATTAATGGAATGAGTTGTTGGTACTGGGGCTGGTGAGAAGTGGTCAAATTCTGGGACTATTCAGAGAAAGAGTTGAATCAGATTTGCTGACAGACTGGTTTCAGAGATGTAGGGTAGTAAAAAGCTGGTGTTACTAGAAATTGGAGTTCAGCATTAACACTGCTGATGACAGAAAAATGGACACCACTCTGGAAAAAAGAAGAGAGGAAGCAGGGTGTGTCTTCAAGAATGGAGCTCAAATAGTGGGATCTGGAGCAGGATCTGTGAGTCAATCTGACTGATGCTGAGTTTCTTTGGTAAATGGTCTTTAAGTCTCTTGTTTATCTCTGAGGTGGTGGTGGTTTGGAGTTGGACTTTCTTTTCTGACATTTGGTGGTGTGCTCAGATGATGATGACAAAAAGAATCATCTGAATGTACATACTTTGCAACAGATTCCAGGATGTTTAGGCCGAGGGTCAAAAAATTTTGAAAAGAAAGAAATAAGGGCTTCTTAATTTCGGTTCAACATTTAAATTTACACATGTGGTCTGGTAAGAAAATACATAGCATAAAAGTGAAAAGAAAGTGAAGTCGTTCAGTCGTATCCGACTCTGCGACCCCATGGACTGTAGCCTACCAGGCTCCTCCATCTGTGGGACTTTCCAGGCAAGAGTACTGGAATGGGTTGCCATTTCCTTGATAGCAGACAAAAAGGAAAAGCTGGTACTTCAATGAGGAAGAACATTTTATTTAAATTTTTCTGTTAGAGCTCATTTAAAAAGTAACTCACTGAAAGTAAGAGTGAATTGGAACCATCAGCATAAATTTGTGACTTTTCTTTTTTTAAAGAATGTCTCCTGCATTTTAAGAAATATAACTAGCCTTTTCTCTGCTGTCAACTTTGTATTCTCCGAGCCATGAAGAACCACTGAACATGCACCCCTGTGCCCAGATTTGGTTTCTAATACTGTTCTTCTTAAAAGCAATGATGGTCTTCTTGGGAACAAATTGATTCCATGTTTTGTGGCAGGGAAAATAAAAGGGATCAGAAACATTTTGTTGTTAAAAGTAATCATTCTTTCAGTTATCTAGGAAAGTACCAAAATGCCTTCCTTAAGTATTTTAAAATGGAAGCAGAGTCGTCAAATTGTAACCATTTAAGCATTAAAGGAAACAAAGATGATATTAATTAGGAAAACAAGAGTCTGTTGGAAAATGCCATAAACTCAGGAGGAGACCAAATGAGAAAGTAACCAAAAGTGCAATAAAGCTTTACTATAATGCACACCTGAATTGTTTAAAATGTTGTTTGCAATAAATGCTGTAGTTTTGGTCAACACAAATTTTATGAACCTTATAGGAGAATTTTGATTAGTAGATTATCAATTATCAATTACAAATAGGCTTATTTTTCTTCAGAGGTAAAAACTTAGACAATTTTGTAAAAGAGGAAAAAGTTGAATGGATCAGTCTAGTGTAATGTGTGGAAGAATGCATCAAGATTGGTTAATCAAAATACACATGCAAAGTCAGTGAATCCAGGCCAATACAGATCACCAAGATTTTGTAAAGGAACTGACAAAATAAGGACAGGGAAACTACAGAATGTTAATATTTTGCAGCTGAAAAATGAAGGTCCCTAAAACACTAATGACCACATAGACAAGGTTTCAGTAACGGTGGGACTGCACATATCCCATTTCTGTTTGACCTGGCAATATGGCCCTCACCATCTGATTATAAATTATAATGAGAGAAAACACAGTACAGTCAGCTCTAAGTACCAGGGATTCAACAAACCTCTGATTGAAAATATTCGGGAAAAAAATTTCCAGTAAGTTCCAAGAAGCAAAACTTAAGTTTACTGATTGCAGACAACTATTTACATAACACATTGTATGAGGCTTTATAAGTAATCTAGAGATGATTTTAAATATAAAGGAGGATGTGCCTAGGTTATATGCAAATACTGTTTTATATAAAGGACTTTAGTATCCACAGATTTTGAGATGCTTGGGGGTCCCAGAACTAACTAATCCACCTGGGATACCAAGGGACAACTGTAAATTGTGATTGGAAGTAAAACCAAACTTTTTCCAGCTGCTCTGCCTTGAGGAGGAGTTGGGAGAAAGAGTCAGTGCAGCAGAGCATAAGGTCACAAGAGATTGAATCTGTTTGTGCAGGAACTTTGGATACTGCGGACCATGTGGTTTCTCTTCAAGGTGTGCTTGCAGCCAACTTAGACAATGTCAAGTGATCGCACCCGTGTATTTTTGTGCTTGTTCTACCTACCATATAACTGCTTGTAAGGATTGCTCTGCTCTAAAGAGGCTTGGAATTATAGCAACTGTAGCAGCCCGCAGCTGAGCCCATCCTCTACTGTTCTGTTGACTAGGAGGACTGAGACCACAGGTGGGCTAATGGAGCTTTTCGGCAAAGTTAATAGACTAAGCCACAGTAGGACACCAGGTGTTGCAGAAATACGTCTTCATTGACAGGCTAGATCAGCTTTTGGTTATCTCCAACGGCAAATGCTGAAGAGTAAGAGAAGTACTGAAATCTGAGGACAAAAACAGCACTAATAAAATTATGACTGCAGGATAAAAGCTGAGGCATTTAAAATAAAGATACATCCTGTTAGCCCTTAAACAAATATGATGTTTATGGTAGATCAAAAAATCCAAAAGATGTTTTAAACGTAGATATTTGGACTCAACAAATAAATGAGATTCAAAGTTGTTTCTTTTTGTTATTAACCAACTCTTTCCTCCAAGTTATATACTGAAAAGCCAGAACAGCTCATAAAATTACTTAAATGAATAATGGAAATTATACTTGTCTGTTGCCTGGAATGTGGTCTAACCACATTGTAAGTCATTTCCCTGTGGTTCACTTTCTGCTAGAACAGAGAGCTACATGTCATGTGTTTCAGAAATACCAGAAGTGTTTTCTGTCAGAATGTTCATAGAAGATTTGAGGTTTTCAGAACTGAAAGTATTGTGAGCTTGTTTAGTATATAGGGCTTTTGTTTTATTTTTCTTTTAAACTGTACAATGCATAGTGTATGTGTACTATATTTTAGCATTAAAAATTTAAATCATACATTTTGTATTATGTATGTATGCTATATATTATATACAAGGATGTCCATCGACTCTCACCACTTTTATTCAACATAGTTTTAGAAGTCCTAGCCACAGGTATCAGAGAAGAAAAAAATTAAAGGAATCCAAATTGGAAAGGAAGAAGTAAAGCTGTCACTGTTTGCAGTTGGCATGATATTATAAATAGAGATCCTAAAGATGCTACCAGAAAACTACTTGAGCTCATCAATGAGTTCAGTAAAGCTGCAGGATACAAAATAAACATTTAAAAATCTGCTGCATTTCCATACACTAACAATAGACCATCAGAAAGAGAAGTTAAAGAAACAATACGATTTACCATTGCATCAAAAGGATAAAAGACCTAGGAATAAACCTACCTATGGAAGTAAAAGACCTGTACTTGTAAAACTATAAGAGTAATGAAAGAAATTGAAGACACACAGAAAAATGGAGAGATATACCATATTCTTGGATTGGAAGAATTAATATTATTAAAATGATCATAACACTCAAGGCAACATACAGATTCAACATAATCCCTATCAAAATACCAATGGAATTTCTTTTCACAGAACTAGAACAAATAATTTTAAAACTAGAGGCCTGGCGTACTGCGATTCATGGGGTCGCAAAGAGTCGGACACGACTGCGCGACTGAACTGAACTGAACTGAGGGCATACACAACTTCCAGTAACACAGAACAAGGTTAGAGTATTTGGTAGAATAGTCTGGAATGTGACTCACTGCATAGCTTTCAAAACTTAGTTGATGTTCTTGAAAAATACTGCCTCTAAATTTCAGACTAAATCCTAAAGCTTGTTTTCTTCAATTTATGAAGCTTTTAGGACAAACCTGACTTTGAGAAAAAGCTTTGATGAAGCAATTCAGAAAACTAAGAGTAACAACAGTAACAAAATTAGAGAGCAGAGTCATATTCTTGGCTTTTAACAACTTTTCACTTAAGGAGAGAGAATTCCCAGACCTTATTTGTGGATATAAAACCAAAGATGTTTAGAAGCCCTCAGGCTGAGAAGAATGGATCCAAAACCTTATAAAGAATCCTGATTAAGGAGTCATGACATTTCTGCCTATAGCTTCTCAAACATCAGCCAGGCCTTGCAATTTCCCTCCAACAATGCATTTTATTCTTCCAGGATTTTCTACAATAGCACAGTCAACAAATAAACTCTCACTTGTTATATAGGATAAACGCTCTCAAAGGGTAGTAGTATACAGGAGACAGAAAGTTTACATGACTGAAAGTGTAGGATTGCCAAAGCCTTATGAAGAAGAGTCTAAACTTTTATTCCTTCTCACCATTTCTTGAAATGAGATTATCATCAAGGAAAATTTGAAAGTTGGTTGTCCATGTTTTATTCTGGGCTGAGATTTGGTTCTCATTGTTTTATTTTCTTGTCCTGCTTCCCACTTTCTAGCATGCCTGTGGCATATATAAGAAAGCCTGCAGATTAATTTCCCTAAAGTTAAAACTATACATAAGTTCACCTACATTTGCTACAGCAAATACGGTTACTTATCACTCACCCTTTGGGAATGAAGAGTTTTTGTTTTTTTTTAAATTCATTATATGGTGATGTTGTCCTGCAATAAGTTAAAGAATTTAAGATGGTACCTTGGCATAGCAATTAATATGCTGAATGTTACTGTTTGTTCTTCTTTATGAAGAACTGTTACATGCATCAATGCACACAATGACTATGTGGACCTACACATCACCTGTGACCATAGGCAGAGGTAACGGTGTCCTTGAATAGCACGTTTCATGTTCCTTCCAAAATGTGAGAACATAGAGTCTGAAATGGGGCCATGTGAAAAAGAGCTGCTCAAATAAATACTGTTGAGTCTAACAGGCAAAGACAGTCCTATTCCTATATAAATAATGTGAGGGAGTGAGTGAAGTTGAGTGAAATCGCTCAGTCGTGTCCGACTTTTTGCGACCCCATGGATAGTAGCCTGCACCAGGCTCCTCCATCCATGGGATTCTCTAGGCAAGAGTACCAGAGTGGGTTGCCATTTCCTTCTCAAGGGAATCTTGCTAACCCAGGGATCAAACCCAGGTCTCCCGCATTGCTAGACAGGCGCTTTACCGTCTGAGCCACCAGGGAAGTCCCATATAAATAACAGCAGCTAACAGTGCATTTAATATATTGCTCAGTACTATTCTCAGTGCTTTTTACCTATAATAACTCTTTAATCCTCGCAAAAACTTTATGCAGTAGCTATTATTATTACTATTTTTACAGGGAGGGTAAAAAAAGTCGGTGATAGTCTAAGTAATTGGTTCAAATGCTGCAGTCACTAAGTGCTCAAAGTTGGATTTAAAACCCAGATAGTGTGACCCCAGAACCCACAATGCCTCATTCTTATTCCCTGCCTTGTGAAGTTAAAGGCTCCACACTTAACGCCATCAGTGAGTTTTTCTCCAACTCCAGTGCTGCTGTTGTTGAGATATTTTGGGGGCATTTTTCAAAAAAAAATCCTGATTTTGATTTATGGCAAGGAATCTGTGAGCCAGCAACCAACTTCACTCACACCATAAAAATATTAAACTGTATCAAATGCCTTTATACTAAAAATATTTTAAAAAAATACTGAAGTGCAAGTAAGCTCAAAGATTTATACCAAGTGTGGAATTATTCCACCATATCAAACGCTAGAGCCATTAGTCATCAAAGAAAGGAGGTGATCACATTTAGCAAACTGCTACTCATTATATAAATATAAAGTATTTTTACTATTAAACTTTCATTCTGAACCCTAACATAAAATGTCTGAGATATTCAAATCTATTCTGGGACACAAAATATTGGTTCAAATTAGGAGAGTTCTTTTGGATGAACTTTGACTTGCCAAGAGTTTTAATGAACAATATAATATATAATCACGAATCTTATTCCTTTGGACACAATCAGACCTCTCAGCACTCTTTCTTCATATAAACTGTCTTTCTGGATCTGAGGTCTGAAGAACACTCTGAGGTTAATATTATGCATAAAATAGAACAAAGACGTATGAACAATATGTTCTTCAAATCTGGACAGGTTTCCATTATCATGAAGTGACAGAGCTCCTGACTTTTGGGTCAAAAGAGTTGTGAGGCTACAAGGATCAAAAATTCTATAGCACATCACTGAAAGGGAAAAAAATTTTTTTTTTCTTTCTTTCCAGAATGAGCCTAACAGCCTAATTAAGGAGAGCTGGAAGAAAGTGCACTTGTAAGTCTCACTGTCTACCTACATGTAAGATCTGCCAATGTTTGGACATGCTTATATTTGAGTGTATGTGTATGTGTTTAGTCGCTCAGTGTGTTTGACTCTTTGTGATCCCATGGGATTATCTAGGCAAAGATCAACTCCTCTGTCCATGGGGTTATTTAGGCAAAAATACTGAAGAAGGTTGCCACTTCTTCCTTCAGGGGGTTGGAGGGGTTCTTTCTGATCCAGATATTGAACTGGCGTCTCCTGCATCGGCAGGTGGATTCTTTTACCACTGAGCCACCTGGAAAGCCTTTTGTTTAATTTCAGAGCTTTATAATTAGAGCAATGGTTCTTACAAGGATGATTTTGCCCTCCCACTTCCCCAACCTGGGACATTTGGCAATGGTCTGGAAACACTGTTGACTGTTAGACCTTGAGATGAGGGCTACTGGCCACAGATGCTGCTAACCATGCTATACTGCACAATACAATGGCCCACAACAACTTATCCAGCCCCCAAAGTCAATGGTGCCAGGTTGAGAAACCCTGGACTGAAGGAACAGACTTTAGGCCTAAAATTTATGCCTAAAGTTATGACCAACCTAGATAGCATATTGAAAAGCAGAGACATATTACTTTGCCAACAAAGGTCCGTCTAGTCAAGGCTGTGGTTTTTCCAGTGGTCATGTATGGATGCGAGAGCTAGACGGTGAAGAAAGCCAAGCACCGAAGAATTGATGCTTTTGAACTGTGGTGTTGGAGAAGACTCTTGAGAGTCCCTTGGACTGCAAGGAGATCCAACCAGTCCATTCTAAAGGAGATCAGTCCTGGGTGTTCTTTGGAAGGAATGATGCTAAAGCTGAAACTCCAGTACTTTGATGCTAAAGCTGAAACTTTGGTCACCTCATGAGAAGAGCTGACTCATTGGAAAAGACTCTGATGCTGGGAGGGATTGGGGGCAGGAGGAGAAGGGGATGACAGAGGATGAGATGGCTGGATGGCATCACTGACTCGATGGACATGAGTTTGAGTGAACTTCGGGAGATGGTGATGGACAGGGAGGCCTGGCCTGCTGCGATTCATGAGGTCACAAAGAGTCGAACACGACTGAGCATCTGAACTGAACTGAAGTGAACTGAAGGAGGAGGTGGTGCATTTGGAAATTCTTGATTCAATCGCTCTAACAACAACCATTCGAAAATGTGTTATTTGCACCTGTTGATCACACAGGCACATAGCCAGATTATCAAAAGCAGTTGAGAGGGACTAGGTAGTTACAACTCCTCCCCCCACCTCCCATAAGAATAGAAAAGGGACCTTCTCAATGATAGGACCCTAACCCCACTAAGGGAGAAATAACAGCTATGGATGCCTTCACGTTTCCCTTCTGATGAGGACTGCTGCTTTGTGACTCTTGTTCTGGGTAGCTGTCTTTGGGTCTTAAATTGTAGCCTTATTCCACACTGAGGAATGCATACAGCCTTTGTTGGGGTAAGTATCTTTCCAACAATTCTAACACCACACCATTGTGATAAAAGTGCATTGTCATATAATAAACTTGCTATTTTCTTTATACTCTCTGCAGTATATTCCCATGTAAATGATGTGACTTTCCTTTTCACATTTTCTTTTCTCTGCTTCTTCAAGCTTTTAGGTATATATTTATCTTACATGGTTTATATTTCTTGGTAATTATTCTCTAGTTATTTCACGTGAATATTTTGCTCACTCGATTCTGGATCAGGCTAAGATCTGTATCTTCAATCCCATGAACTTCCCTCTACCCTGGCATAGATCTGAGCACAAACAACCATTTAATAATTTGTTGAATAAACTAACCAATAATATGCACATAAATAAGAGAGCTGAATAAAATCCACAACAAATATTTCTATGTTGATATTCCACTGGGCAAATAAGGCTGATTGGACACTCATAAAAACATACACCAAACCAGTAACATATAATTTTTCTGTAAATAGTTAAAGAATGATTATAATATGGTATTGCTTAAATACATTGTACTATTTCTTGCTAGGTAGAAATGTAAAGGAGAAGGAGAAGGCACGGGCGACCCACTCCAGTACTCTTGCCTGGAAACTCCCATGGACGGAGGAGCCTGGTAGGTTGCAGTCCATGGGGTCTCGAAGAGTCAGACGCAACTGAGTGACTTCACTTTCACGCATTGGATAAGAAAATGGCAGCCCACTCCAGTGTTCTTGCCTGGAGAATCCCAGGGACGGGGGAGCCTGGTGGGCTGCCATCTATGGGGTTGCACAGAGTCGGACACGACTGATGTGACTTAGCAACTTAGCAGTAGCAGAAATGTAAAATTGCTAGGTAGAAATGTAAAGGAGAAGGAGAAGGCACGGGCGACCCACTCCAGTACTCTTGCCTGGAAACTCCCATGGACGGAGGAGCCTGGTAGGTTGCAGTCCATGGGGTCTCGAAGAGTCAGACGCAACTGAGTGACTTCACTTTCACGCATTGGATAAGAAAATGGCAGCCCACTCCAGTGTTCTTGCCTGGAGAATCCCAGGGACGGGGGAGCCTGGTGGGCTGCCATCTATGGGGTTGCACAGAGTCGGACACGACTGATGTGACTTAGCAACTTAGCAGTAGCAGAAATGTAAAAGGACTTGAGAGGAATTACATTTCCTCTTTCTTATTCTCTACAAAGCAATGAAGTAAGGCAAAATGCTGAGCATTTAAGTCTCTCAGTATCAATGCACTGACGTGTAGAAATGGATGGATTCTGGTTACATATTGATTGTATGCAAAATCAGAAAGTATTAAGTAAACTTACTTGCTATTTCTGTTAAATGCTGTGAATAAGCCAAATACTTTATAGCAACCCCAGTAGCTGGCTTCATTAGAGATGTATTCAACAACTGCTTGGAAACAACTAACTTTTCTTCTTTTCATAAATGAGATCATGTCCCAATATTAAAACATTGCACTTGAATCATGATAACTAACATTTTTAAAAAAGATCCAAGAACTTCCTGACCTAATATAACCACAGAGTATTGACCATTTAAAAATGCTTACCTGGGATGAAAACGTACACACCAGGAAGTCTGCCTGGGAGAGAAAGTGTATATCCAGGATCACACCTCGAAGTGAATTTTCTGTGTATCGATTATGTAGTCCAGCTGACCAAGAGATAGAGTTATCACTAATAAATTCATAATTGGGGTACCTGGAAAAAGAAACAAAATCACTGAAATCACAGAATTCTATCAGGAAGTAGTATCCTATCAACAGGAGGTGGACCTCCTTTACACAGGTGTCCCTCTCTTTCCAACAGTAAGGAGACCTTTAACTCTGGCACTCAATAGAGTAGCTGACAAAGCATCTTTGAATCCACTGATGGGGAAGAAACCATTCTGGGGTGTCGTGTATGTTAAGTTATTGGCATGTCATATAAAGTACACATATGCATCAGAATGTCCCTTTCAGTTCATGAAATAATTGAAAATAAAAAGCTCTTTCTTTGTAATGAGTGACCTTGAAGAGCTTTTTCAATCTGCTTTCATTTTTTTTTTCACATCGACACATTTTCATTTTTTGCATTCCTCTTCCACTTTTATCCTTAAACTATCCTTTTCATCTTTTTAAAGTGTAATTTATACATTGTCNTTGAAGAGCTTTTTCAATCTGCTTTCATTTTTTTTTTCACATCGACACATTTTCATTTTTTGCATTCCTCTTCCACTTTTATCCTTAAACTATCCTTTTCATCTTTTTAAAAGTGTAATTTATACATTGTCTTTTTCTTCCAGTTTTATTGATATATAATTGACATACAGTACCGTATAAGTGTAAAGTACAATGAACCGACTTACACACATCACGAAATGGTTACCACAATGAGTTCAGTCACTATCCCTCATCTCCTAAAGAGACAACATTTTTTAAAAAAGAAAAAGAAAAACTTTTCCTTGTGATGAAAACTCTAGGGATATAATGTCTTAACAACTTTCAATTGTTGTGGCTAGGACATTCAACACTACATTGAATAAAAGTGGTGAGAATGGCCATCTTTGTCTTCTTTCTGATCTTAGAGGAAAAACTTTTAGTTTTTCACGCTGAGTATTATGCTAGCTGTGGGACTGTCATATATTACAGCCTTTGTTATGCTGAGGTACCTTTCTTCTACATCCACTTAGAGTTTTATTATAAATAAATGTAGAATTTTGTCAAATGCTTTTCCTGTACCTGTTGAAATGATATGATTTTTATCCTTTGTTTTGTTAATGTGGTGTGTTGCACTGATGGATTTGCAAATATTGAACTATCCTTGTATCCACATGATCATGGTGTATGATCCTTCTAATGTATTGTTGGATTCAGCTTGCTAACATTCTGTTAATGATTTTTGTATCTTATCAGCGATATTGGTCTGTAAGTTTCAAGTTTTGTGGCATCTTCATCTGGCTTTTGAATCAGGGTGAACTTTGCCTTGTAGAATGAATTCAGAAGTCTTCTTTCTTCAATTTTTTGGAAGTACAGGCATTAATTCTTCTTTAAATATTTCATAAAATTCACCCATGGGGCCATCTGGCCCTGGACTTTTGTTTGTTGGAAGCTTTTTGATTAATCTTGATTCAGTTCCATTACTGGTAATTGATTTGTTCATATTTTCTATTTCTTCCTAATGTAGTCTGGGAAAACCATACATTTCTAGGAATTTATCTATTTCTTCTAGGTTGTCCATTCATTCATGTATAGTTGTTTGCAGTAATCTCTTTTGATCCTTTGATTTCTGTGGTGTTGGTGTGGATAGACTGCTCATCTATGCTTTGCTTAGTTCTTTTGGGGTTTGTTCTTTTGTTTGAAACACATTATTTGTCACCTCATTTTTGCTTAATTCTCTGTGTTTATTTCTATATATTAGACAGGCCAGTTATGTTTTCTGTTCTTGGAGAAGTAGCTTATGTAGGAGTGTCCTATGGGGTCCAGCTACATACTCCCCTCTGGTCAACAGAGGTTGTATGTGGGCTGAGGCGGCAGTTCTGTTGTGGTGGGGCCAACTACTGTGGGCAGGCTGAAAGGGAGGGCTAGCTCTCAGCTTGGCTGGCTGTCATGTCCTGCCTTATGTGGGGGCTGCTAGCGGCTGGTGGGTGGGTCTGGGTCCTCACACAGCTGGCTACATGGTATGGGGAATCTTAGGGCTGGTGCCACCAGCCCACTGCTGGTTGGGGCTGGGTTCTGGTGCTCCTGACTGCAGGTGTGCAGGTCCTAAGGCTGGTCTGGTCTTGTTGGTGGGAAGTGCTAGGTCCCAGCACAGCTGGCTTTGGGGCCTGGGGATCCCAGTACCAGAGGCAATCACCTAGTGGGCACATAAGCCCCCAGTGCTAATAGGCTAGGAAGAGGACTCAAAAATGGAGCTTGCTAGCACCAAGGGTTCTGTGGTAGAATGAGCTCCCCACTGCTTGTGGCCAGGGTCTGTATCATCAGGGGGAGTCCCAGTTGCCTTCTGCCTCTCTAGGAGGCTCCAACCTGCTTTCAAATTTGGTCACTGAGCTTTTCCTTTAGAATATAAATATCATGATTAAATCTCATTTAAATTTTTAGTTTAGAATTTGTGATACTTCAGACTTGTCTCCTTAACTTCCACATGTAGGTCTGGCATGCATGCATGCTCAGTCGCTTCAGTCGTGTCCAACTCTTTGCAACCCCAGGGACTGTAGTCAGCCAGGTTCCTCCGTCCATGGATTTCCCAGGCAAGAATACTGGAATGGATAGCCATTTCCTCCTCCAAGGGATCTTCCCAACCCAGGGATCAATCCCGTGTCTTGGGAACTGCACGTGGATTCTTTACTGCTGAGTCACTGGTGAAGCCCTAATCCCCATTAGCACCATCTTAACAAGCAATGGTGATAAAAAAAAACCATTCTAATAATTTTATGTTAGTAAATTCCATGTAGATGTCCACCAACTAATATTGTGATAGTCCTGAGAGGAATGTGTTAAAAATATTGAAACAGGATGTCTTTAAAAAAATCTACCATACGTTCAAATGATTCTACTCTGAATCAGAGGTTTAATTATATTTCATTATAGAGTGAATAAATTTTCTCAGTACATGTGATAGATCAGAGTTAAGTTGTAAACTTTGGGAAGTTACATGCAAAAGGGATAATCACTGTACTTACTTTATATAATTTTTTAATAATAAAAGTAAGTACTATAAATGGCTTAGAAGAGTACCTGGTATACAGTAAATGCTCAATAAATTTAGCTAATCAACTAGCTGTGACTGTCAAACATTCTTTCCTGACATCCACTTGGTTTTATCTCTTGCTTCTTCCTTGTATCTCTGCTCAAATGCTAGCTCTTAGTGAGGAGTTTGGCAAACCTTAACCCTTCTACTTGCTTAATTTTTCTCCATGGCTCTTATCACTGGACATAATATTAATTTACTATTTATTTTGGGCTTCCCTGGTGGCTCAGTGGTAAAGAACCTGCCTGCTAAGCAGGAGATCTGGGTTCAATCCCTGGGTCAGGAAGATCCCTTGGAGAAGGAAATGGCAACCCACTCCAGTATTTTTGCCTGGAGAATCCCATGGACAGGGGAGGCTGGCAGGCTACAGTCCTTGGGTCACAGAAGAGTCAGACATGACTTAGCAACTAAATAACAACTATTTACTGTCTGCATTCATTCCCACCTCCATCATCCCAATTAGAATGTAACCTATACAGAGAGGCATTTCTTCTGCTCTGTTTACTCCGTTATTCTCAATACCTAATAGTGAATCTAGAATGTAACAGAAGATCAGTAAATATTTGTTGAACTAACAACAGTTTCTATTCATAAGCCCTGAGACAGCAAGTGTCAGTTTACATGGCTTTTTCCACACAGTATTTCCCGAAGGTTAGAACTATGCCTTATTTTCCTCTGCATCACAGCATCTAGAACTCCACATAAAGTCACGTGGATAAACACAGGAACAAGTGAGTGCTACCCATGACTGGGACATTTTCCTATTCCCTAACAGCTGCTTCAGATTTCTCTTCATTCCACAGCCTCCAAGGAGCTTTCTCTCACTGCCTCTAATAATGACTGTGAAGAAAAAGTCTCCGGGCACTGTTTCAGACTGGTATTCAGTGATCAGATCCATTTGGCCTCATTATTTTTGACATTTTGCCCTCCCAGCTCTGAATCAGGGAGATGAAGGAAATGTCACATTTGTTCTATAAAGAAAACAACCAAAGAGACTTTTAATGTGATTCCTGTGAAGATGCATATATCCAGGCATGGGGCTAAAACAGAAACAAATAAATATGAGAAGGCTGGAGAGTGAAGGAGGAGGGAAATTGTTAAAACACACCAGTATAGGCTGCATCCTAGAGTAAAGACTAACTCTGTCAGCGTGGTATGGGTACTCAGTGGAACAAACAGCGTGATCCTTTTACTGAGAAGTGACACTAACGTTATGCCCTTCCGAACTCAAAGGCCTCTTCCTGGCACCAAACCAAAAGGGCACTTAAGTTCCTCAGGCCTTATCTCTATATGCAAAAGAGCTTGAGGAAGGATACTGAGTGTTGAAAAAAACAGAAACAATGGAAATAATGAAGGAAGGAGATTCTGTACTTTCAACAATGAGCATGGAGAACTCCACACAAACATGCTTCTTTCTTGTCTTATGCCCACAAGTATGCAACAGAAGAGGTCTTCCACTGTAAGGCTGCAGAGACTGGCAATGATTTTAAAAAGTATCTTTTCTTCTTTCATGTCGTAAAAATTTATTTTTTATATCACACACAAAGAACTAACTTGAAATTAAAAATAGTATCAAATTTTCTTTTGTGAAGTCTTTCTTCAGATTGAGGGAAAGACTCCTCTTGACTTCACTACCTAGTATACAACTCCTTCAGGACAAATACTGATGTATGACGACACTATGATTAATGGTTACATGTATACTGCCTATCAGTTAGACAGATACTCCTGAGAGGAGAAGCCACATATTGTTTTTTGTTTCTTTGTGTATTCCTAATGTGAGAAATGCCAGGGATGAAGGCGCAAGCTGGAATCAAGACTGCCAGGAGAAATATCAATAACCTCAGATATGCAAATGACACCACCCTTATGGCAGTAAGTGAAGAGGAACTAAAGAGCCTCTTGATGCAAGTGGAAGAGGAGAGTGAAAAAGCTGGCTTAAAATTCAACATTCAGAAAAAGGAAGATCATGGCATCCAGTCCCATCACTTCATGGCAAACAGATGGGGAAACAATGGAAACGGTGACAGATTTTGTTTTCTTGGGCTCCAAAATCACTGAAGATAGTGACTGCAGCCATGAAATTAAAAGACGCTTACTCCTTGGAAGAAAAGCTAAGACAAACTCAGACAGCATATTAAAAAGTATAGACATTAGTTTGCCGACAAAGGTCCATCTAGTCAAAGCTATGGTTATTCCAGTAGTCATATATGGATGTGAGAGTTGGATTATAAAGAAAGCTGAGTGCCAAAGAACTGATCCTTTTGAACTGTGGTGTTGGAGAAGACTCTTGAGAGTCCCTTGGACTGCAAGGAGATCCAACCAGTCCATCCTAAAGGAAATCAGTACTGAATATGCATTGGAAGGACTGATGCTGAAGCTGAAACTCCAGTACTTTGGCCATCTGATGCAAAGAACTGACTCATTGGAAAAGACCTTGATGCTGGGAAGGAGGAGAAGGGGACAACAGAGGATGAGATGGTTGGATGGCATCACCGACTCGATGGACATGAGTCGAGTGTTTGAGCAAGCTCTGGGAGTTGATGATGGACAGGGAAACCTGGCATGCTGCAGTCCACGGGGTGCAAACAGTCACAGATGACTGAGCAACTGAACTGAACTGAACTGAATGCCCTGTAACTGTGTCTAGCAAATTGTATGAAGTTAGATAAAATGGTGAAGACATTTACCATTATGGCTGATTCTTCACTGGATGTGGCAACCAAATGCTTTAGAAAACCTTTCTAACAGATTTCCCTTGCTTCTATTTATTTAAATAAACAATTTTAGGAAGAGCTCACCCTGCATTTTTCATAAAGAGCAAATAAATATATAAATATTTAATCTGAGAGATTTTTAATGGCTTGTTTTTTCCTCCTGTTCCACTCCTACCCTCAAGCTCCACTATCTCAGAGTACAATATTGGACAGACAATTCTGACAGTTATTTCTTTGACTGCCAACTGTAGTAGTATCTACTGCCAACTGTACTATAAGGATTGCTTGGTGTAAGAGTATCATGCTGTGCTATGGATCACAGCTGTAACATGTTCATTTTCTTTTATCTAAATACTTTCAAGCCCAGAAATCCAGATTAAGGAAATAATATGGATAATTTTAGGCACACCTCACTGCACTGGAAATAACCTGTCAAATATTAGGAGAATGGTCAAGTAAGCAATGGTATTTCCATTTACTGGATATTTAATCACTGAAAAGAAAAAAGAGACTGACAATGGCTTTTATTTTTAGCAACCTGTGAAAAGGGATTTATTGCTATATTAAGAAAAAGAAGAGCTCAAGTTATATAGAATATGATCAACTACTAAAATGTATAATTATATAAATATCTAAAGGAAATATGTTGATATTTAAATAGTTGTTACCACTGAGTAATGAGATTATGAGTAAAATTTTTTCCTTGTTCCTCCATATTTTCTAACGAGCATGAACTATTTTGTTAATCAAGGGGAAAATTTATGATGCATTCAAGAACAAGAAAAAGAGTAAATAAAGTAATATTTTAATATTTTTTTCAACTAAGCTACAAATTCAGTCAGGTATTTTAAAATGAAGGACTAAGATGAACTATTTCTACTTTGTTTCTAATAGGTCTGCATATCAAACTGGAATAGTATCTGTGGAATTTTTTTCTTATGTTTTGTGTCCAAATCTTCGTTTAATCCCTAATTCTTATACAAGAATTATAAGTATAATATATGACTTGGCTTCTATTTGGCTGATGAATTTCTTGGCCTTTTGGCTTGTATGTGTATATATGTGTGTGAGAGAGAAAGAGTGTGTGTCTGTGTGTATAATCCATAGAGGGAGCCTTAAAGAAAAAGCATTTATATCAGGTTAATTTACATTCTTATGAGGTAGAAATAGGGTTTAAAGGATTATCCAGTGATTTGGATAAATACTTGCATTATAGTATTCATTCCAGATTTCTTTTTCTTCCCAACATTTGTTTTCCTTTGTGACATAAAAAGGATTGAGAAACAAATTAATTAAAAGTCAAATAGGTCAAATGACTAACTGCTAATAAATGTTTTCAAACTGAATGGACTGAAATGAAAATAACTCACTACTTACTGAACACTTAATTAGAACTAGGTATAGTTTCAAAGTGCTTATAATGTGATGGAACCAGAAATAAGCAAGTGCTAAATATTAAGATAAACGTACATAGGGGAGGAACACTTAGTCAAGGGTTCAGGGATGATTTCTGGAGTAGATGGTATTGCTGAACTGCAAGGAAACCAAACCAGTCAAGCCTAAAGGAAATTAACCTTGATTATTCATTGGAAGGACTGATGCTAAAGCTGAAGCTCCAATACTTTGGCCACCTGATGCAAAGCCAATTCATTGGAAAAGACCCTCATGCTAGGAAACATAGAGGGTAGGAGGAGAAGGGGATGACAGAGGATGAGAAAGATGGATGACATCACCAACTCAATGGACATGAATCTGAGCAAACTCTGGGAGACAGTGAAGGATAGGGAAGCCTGGCGTGCTGCAGTCCACAGGGTCACAAAGAGTCAGACACAACTCAGTGACTAAACAACAACAAAAGCACTACTCATACTGTCCGTTCCCCTATGAGATTAGGAATTCCTTGAGAGCAGAGAGTGTCTTGCGTATCACGGACTCCCCAGCACCTAGCACAGTGCCTGAAATACAGGCGGGTGGGCTCAGTAGCAATGGTGTTGCTCAGTACAAGCTAGCAGTCCTTATTCCTTCACCAACAAAACTCCTCCTTTGATTCTCTTTGTAAAAAATATAATCTCCAAATTCCAGAAGTTTTTACAAGGTGAGAACTTGTATCTTACACATGGTTTCAGTTGCCTTCGATTCTTAGTGAAGACGGAAGAGCAAAAGGACAAGTATGTTGTGTGTTTCATTTTTAACAGTCTTGTGAATTGATTAGTGTTATGGACTGAATGTTTGTGTCCCCTCAGCTTTCATATGTGTAAGCCCTAACTCCCAATGTGATAATATTTGGAAATGGGGCCTTTGGGAAATCCTTAGCGTGGGGCCCTTATGATGGAATAAGCGTCCTTACAAGAGACACCAGAAAGCTTGCCCTCCACCTTCCAAGCACACAAAGGTTGTGTGAGTATATTACGAGATGACTGCTGCCTACAAGTCAAGAGAAGGGGTTTCACAATGAAGTCTACACCTTGCTGGCACCACAAATATGCTTTGATCATAATAACAGTTGCACGTGCACACAGCTGTTTGAATTAAAAATTCCCAATAATCAGTAACAAAATTCAATGTAATAAGAATCACCAGTCGTGGGAATTAAGGATTCATTCTGACTGAAAAGAGATGATCCACTGTAGAATCACAGTTCATCTAACTTACTTTGTTTTTGCCTCCTTTAATAAAGAAGGGTCATCTGTGGCCAAATAAACTCTTTTTTTATCCACTTGCATTCTGCGAGCAAGAAGCTGAAAATGTTCTTCAACATGCACCATGTATTCCTCAATGGGATGGAAGGCTGCTTCTGTTCCCACTTTGTCTGTGCGTCTGACATGGACTCTGCAAGGACAGAGAGATAAAGTCAGATTCCGCTGAAAATGCTCCGATCCACAGAGTACTTTTAGCGTATTCAGCTTTATACATCTATTCATGGTGGCATTATGGACATTTCCTTTTCTTTTAAAAAAAATTCTTTATTTTAATTGGAAGATAACTACTTTACAATAGTGTGATGGTTTTTGCCATACATCAACACAAATCGGCCCTTGCCTCACATCCCTTCCCACCCTATCCCTCCAGGTTGTCACAGAGCACTGGCTTTGGGTGCTTTGCATCATACATCAAACTTGCCCTGGCTATGTTTTACACCTGGTAATGAATATGTTTCAATGCTTGCTTTCAAATCATCCCACCCTCTCCTCCCACTGAGTCCAAAAGTCTGTCCTGTATGTCTGTGTCTCCTTTGCTGCCCTGCATGTGGGATTGCCAGTACCATCTTTCTGGATCCCATATGTATGTGTTAATATACAGTATTTGTTGACTCATTTCACTCTGTATAGTAGGCTCTAGGTTCATCCACCTTGTAAGAACTGACTCAAATGTGTCCATTTTTATAGCTGAGTAACACTCCACTGTGTATATACACAACTTTATTCTGTGGATGGACATCTAGGTTGCTTCCATGTCCTGGCTATTGTAAATAGTGCTGCAGTGAACATGGGTACATGTGTCTTTTTCAATTCTGGTTTCCCCATTTATGTACATTTAAACCAATTTTTCTTTCATTTTCAACATTAGAAAAAATAAAACCAATATTAAAAAATTAAAACACATGTATTCTAAATATATTTGCATATTAATACAAGGGGGATTAGAAAATAAGTCTTTGAAAAATGCTTTAAAGAGAAAGTAATTGGCAAATCAGAAGTAAATGGGAGGGTATAGAGTCAGACTGTATACAAGGCAGCAAATACCAACCAAAAAGCTAGAAATAATTTTTAATATTTCTGACAATAAAGGAAGTAAAGACTCACAGTTATTACTATAGAACATTAAATATATCATTTGTAATGTTTTGATGCCAAGTTTTCTTTTTCTTCATTTTATCCTGTATCATCACTGTAACAGCAGCTTGAAGAGTTTAAAGCTAAGGAAAACACAGACCTGCAAGGATAGTCTCTATAGCACAATCAAGGCAAGGCAAACCTTTTAAGAGTTTTTACTATTTTAAGTTCATGGAACCATTCCAACCTTTTTTGTTGTAGGTATAATGAATTTCCTTTCTCTGCTGTTTTACCCTACCAAATATAAGCAGAGACTAATCTCATCTGTCTTATTTAAGAAAAGCTCAAAAACTGTGAAACTGTAGAACTGGGGACACAAGATTTACACTGTCTGGCACTGAATAAGGCCTCAACTTTCAACGTATTTTAATGAAATTAAGAATAATAGTAATCATAGTTGGTTTTCATAAGTGAAAACACTCCTTACATTTGCCCTTTCTACAACCCCTCTCTTCCCAAGTTACTAAACCACTGCTCATAAAAAGAAAAGAACAAGGTAGATTTGTTTCCTTTTAGGTCATAATATATGAGCAAGTCTTAAGTCAAGCCTGGGGCTTCCCTGGTGGCTCAGATGGTAAAGGATCTGCCTGCAATGCAGGCGACCCAGGTTCGATCCCTGGGTTAGGAAGATCCCCTGGAGAAGAGAATGGCAACCCACTCCAGTATTCTTGCCTGGAGAATTTCATGGACAGAGGAGCCTGGTGAGCTGTCGTCCATGAGGTCACAAAGAGTCAGACATGACTGAGCGACTAACACTTTCAGAGTAAGTCAAGCCTGCTACTGCTGCTAAGTTGCTTCAGTTGTGTCCGACTCTGTGCGACCCCACAGATGGCAGCCTATGAGGCTCCCATTTATTATGAATCTGGAGTGAGGCTTCAGCTTCATTGGAGTTACTCTGTCATCTTCACGGCTATTCTTTCCTTTGCATTTCAGATGATAGTCCAGATGTGAATACTAGCATATGAACACCTATTGTATCACATCTTTTCCTTTTTACAATCTTCTTAGTCACTGGTTCTCTCAGGAAATTTGGAATTGTTCATTGTGCTCTGGAGATGAAATGGGACAGAAAGAACAATTCCACTGAATTTCAATGAGAAGTTTCATAAGAAGAAACACTACGTGAAATTCTGATTTTTACCATGCATTTGTTTTAGTACCATTTAGAACAGGGGTCAGTAACTTATATACATATGAGGACGAAGACACAAGTGGAAAAATGGGAAAGGAGATCTATAACAAAAAGGAATAATAAAAGGAAGAGGAACAGAGTACTACTAAGCAATTCTCTCAGTTCTCTAAGTATTCCTAAAACTAGGCCTGGACCAATAATTTGAGAGAGGACCTTAAATGGAATTTCATGAAAGAATTAGAATGTTAGAGTGTGAAGGATATTAGAATGTAACTCTTTCATCTAACAGTTAAAAAAACTGATGCCTCTGAAGACATTTCAGGAAACAAAATGACAACATAAGGCAAAAAGGAATGTTGGTTTCTTTCACTTGCATTTCAGCCCAGTCTTGTAAAGTAAAAGTTATTTGTGTACTTGCCTGATTTTCATTATCACAGCTCCTCTAGGGCAAGGAATCTGATTTTATTTATTCGCAATTCCACCAAACACAACAAATAAATGAATGAATGATGGGTAGACACAAAAGTCTATTATTGTGTTAATAGATACCTATTATCTAACTCAGTGCTTTTTTTTTTTTAATACACAAAGAGTGACAATTAAGGAAGGCCGAGGATAACCAATTAAGTTGTTCAAAGTCACATAACTTGCTAAGTGGTAGAAACTAGTCTGGACTCCTAGATTCTTAAATTCTAGTGCACACCTCTTTCAGACAACACACTATCTCAGTGTGCAAATAACTTAGTTGTTTGCAGAACTTCAAGTTCCTGTATTTGGTCAGTTCTCAATGTGGGGGATACTCCATGAAAAATTAATAAAGGTAGCTTTCTGCTATGTAAAACTACAGGTTATCCAAACAAAGTTAAGAAGCTTTAAGTCCTGGTTTTGCCTTTATAAACTCTGGAACTTTGGGAAGAGATTTTCTGTAAAATGATCATTTCTGGCTACTTCACTGGACTGTGTTACAGGATCACTGAGATAACGCAGTTGAAGTTATTTTGGTAATGTAACTACTATCCTGCATCTTTCTCCACCTTGAAAATTCTGTTTTAACACTGTGGTTCTGAAGGCTTTCTTGGTCCAGAAAGTACATTTCCCTTTCCCTGACTTCTCATAAGACTTTTATGCTTTTCCTCAGGGCATTAATCACATTCTCCTAGTATAATGTTAGTTGTTAAGTCTCTTTTCCCATGGATTGTAATGAGTTGAAAGGAGTCATTTAAAAAAAATTAATCTTGGTCCCCCACAGTAGCAGGTATTCAATAAATGTTCTCAGATAAGTGAATGAATCAACACATGTATTAATATTAATCAATAGCTGACTTTATTACAAACAATAGAAGCTGCAGAATGCCATAGTCTAGCCTACAAATCTATTTTCAGGAATTACTTAAGCATCAGTCTCTCTGAAAGGTAATAACATTTTACAGTGTATTTTCTCCCTACAGAACCAAAATCCTTTTTTCAATCTTATATTATCACATCATCATTTTTAGGGGAGGTATTACCTTCCCTATTTTACAAATGGAAAAAAAATCAAAGCTCAATAATACTATTATTAAGTAACTTGACCCAGAATTAGGAAACAGGCAGGAGTATTACCAAGGTCACTTAACTCATATTCTTTCCTTTAGGCAAAGAACATTTCCTGCGGTGTGAAATCTGGCATCAGGACAATAAAAACTCTTTATTCATAACTTTTTATGTATGGGTATAGGACAGGGCACATGCTTGTGAGCAAAGGTGTTTTTTGGACTTTTTTTGCTTCCAAGATTTCCTGATACATTTCCCTTAACATAAGCATGAGACTGAATACATATATTAACAGTAATTACTAAGTGGGCTAAGAGACAACTTTAAATAACAATTTCAACATTATCTTGCACTACAAATGAAATCTTTGCTCTCAAAATGGGTTCCAAAACAAAAAAGAAAACAGAACATTAAAAATGCAAAATAATCACCAGTGGCAAGGAAAGAAACCTAAGAATAAGGCGTAAAAGCAAAGCTATAAATGTGAGCGCCCCATCTCATGGCCCTCTTAGAGTAAGATAGGAAGCATGTATAGTATCTAAAATACTCCCAATAAAATAAAATTTTGCTTGTTTCCCCAGGAGAGACAGCTTATTTCAGAAATGTGTTTTAATATATTTGCTGAACAGATAAATGAACAAATTATTAAGTGACTAAATTATGATGACTCAGCTGTTCTAAGTGAACAAAGGAAGAATGATCTCCCTGTGGCCTAAGGTGAACGCTGGAACCTCTGCTTTGGCGTGTAGCTATGAAAATTATCTAAACCATGTGACATTCATACTGCACTCTAAAGTTACGCACCCGTGTTACTACACATCACTTTAGGAGAAACAAATCAGGTTCTTACCCAATAACTGGATGTTTGAAGCCTAGCTTCTTGGTGGCCTCTTCTATTTCCTTTTCTAGCCAAGGTTGTGGGCGGATCAAGTATTTGACAAACTGGGACACCCACCACACTGCAGGATCACCATGGACTCGCACAAGTCGATCTGCAAGGTCTTCCGGTACAGCCAGGGGCAAATACGGAGGACGAGGATGAAGACTGTCCACAATGGGGAGCTCGACGACCTGCACATTTTTGTCCTTGATTTCACCTGAGGGAACATCAAAGCATGTCATCACACTGTATTGCATGTACAACTACCATCTGACAAGAACTCACTCTGGGTGCTTTTATTGGCACAGAAACTCTAAAGTATTATAATTTTCATTTTATAGAGGAAGTTAAGAAACTTGCCCTCAGTACCAGAGTAAAAGTGACAGAGCCGAATTTCACATTCAGGTTGGTCTGCCTCTCAAGTATGTGGCCTCTTCTTTTCTACCATAATGGGCGGCCGTATCAATACCTCATAACCCAGATAAAGATGGTTTCCAGCACTCCAAGCATCTAATCAGAGAATAACCATATTGTCAGTGGACAGGTTCCCCTAGGCACAGTCCTGTTTTACATAACTGTTTTTCTTTTCAAAATTTGCATTGCAGTACCATTGACTTACAATGTTGTGTTACTTTCTGCTGTATGGAGAAGGACAAATATCAAATGATAGTACTTACATGTGAAATCTATAATTGTTTGTTTTGAATTAGACAAAGAGTTCTCAAAACTTCCAGCAAATGGCTCTTGCATACTTTCATGACAGAGTACAATGACTCTAGAGATATCTAAAGATTACAATTTTAAGACAAGTATCTCTTTTAAAGAAACAAGATAGTTCCAAAATCTATTTTTGCCTGGCCAAAATTATACCTATTATATTTTCAATGATGACCATAATAGAATCGTGTTGATTGTATACCTGAATAATTTTAATTTCAAGTTAGAAAAGAGATAGATAAATGCTGTAAATTATGATTAGTTTTGAAATTCAACTTCTATGTACCATTAATGTTACTGCTGTTCTATCAAATTTATAATACATTGAGAAAAAACCAAGATGTTATAACCAGCATCCTCAGAGTTTTAAAGACCACATAGTATTAACAATAACCAGAAAACATAAACATACTAGGCAGAAAGATTTCACAAATATAAAATATACTGACTTAAATTTTAAGTAACAACAGTGTCAGACTTTATTTTTGGGGGCTCCAAAATCACTGCAGATGGTGATTGCAGCCATGAAATTAAAAGATGCTTACTCCTTGGAAGAAAAGTTATGACCAACCTAGATAGCATATTCAAAAGCAGAGACATTACTTTGCCGACTAGGTCCGTCTAGTCAAGGCTATGGTTTTTCCAGTAGTCATGTATGGATGTGAGAGTTGGACTGTGAAGAAGGCTGAGCACAGAAGAATTGATGCATTTGAACTGTGGTGTTGGAGAAGACTCTTGAGAGTCCCTTGGACTGCAAGGAGATCCAACCAGTCCATTCTGAAGGAGATCAACCCTGGGATTTCTTTGGAAGGAATGATGCTAAAGCTGAAACTCCAGTACTTTGGCCACCTCATGTGAAGAGTTGACTCATTGGAAAAGACTCTGATGCTGGGAGGGATTGGGGGCAGGAGGAGAAGGGGATGACAGAGGATAAGATGGCTGGATGGCATCACTGACTTGATGGACGCAAGTCTGGTGAACTCCAGGAGTTGGTGATGGACAGGGAGGCCTGGTGTGCTGCAATTCATGGGGTTGCAAAGAGTCGGACACTACTGAGCGACTGAACTGAACTGAACTGAAGATGTTGTCATTGTGCATAATAAATTAGAATCACAGTTAATCACTGGGCCATTAAAGAAAGAATGTATTTGTAGTGAGCAGACATAGAATATGTTTGAAATATATTCACTAAAATGAAACACAGTCCTTAATTTTGTTTTTCTATAAATGGAAAAAGTGTTTTAAAATAAATTACATGATCTGGGTATGTCACTCAAACCAACCGCATGGTTATTAGAAAGTCAGTTGTAAAGCTAAGGATTAGAAACATCTGGTTAATATTCTCACTGATATGTAAAACTCATTCCAGGAGTCTTAGAACAAAACCCCTGACACATAATGTTGAGTGAATAAATGAGAATAAACAAAGTTACCACCAGTATTGCAGTTCACTTCGCATGCCAGTTAAGAAAGAGCTGGGCACCTTTATCAGATGAGAAGCTGTAATTAAGAGTGTTTAGGGAAACAGTGAGCTCTATTTTAAACTAAGCTCTGATATCTCCCTAAGGCAAGGAAAATTAGGGTGCTTTCCCCAGGGTGGAGATGATAAGTAGTATATGTATGAGAAAGAAAAAAAGTAAGGTAGAAAGCTAGCCTTTGCTTATAGAAAACAAAGAGAAAAAAGAAGGAAAATCCTAGCTTCTCTTATATGACCATAAACAAAAGCAAAATTACTAGAGCTACTTTCTTTTTGTAATTTCTTCCTGAAAAGATTATGCTAAATTTCCCATGTAACTAGCTCCAAACTTCACTCAAGAGAAAGTATTACCTTCTATAAATAATTGTCCCAAGGCCTTAATTTCCGTATAGATAGCTTTATTGACTATTTCATTTCAGAAATGAAAACTATGCTTGCACCTTCCAGACACAGAACTCAGTATATTTGTATTGACTTACTTATTCATCCACTTGTTCAAACATTTACTGAATACTACACTATGCCAAATACTGTACTAGTCAGAGTATAGCCTATAGAGTGATGACATGGTTACTGACTTTTAAGATTTCCAGTTCAAAAACCTTACTCAGAACCAGACTGCTTTTGGTGAAACAAATAAACAAAGGAAAACACAACATCATCATCACCAACAAACACGCTATCCGAAACATATCAATACTCAGTTATCCAGTAAAATATTAAGAAAGGGGTATTCATATTTATAAATGAAAAAAACTGTCACAGAATAAAACTTTAGCCTCCTCAATAATGACATATTTCAAAATGAAAGAAAATTACATAGTACACGCTAAGTTGGAAGTTCTTTTCTTTTACTTGGTTTGCCACAAAACATTTTTATTCTATTGGAATACACATTCAAAAGAATTTAAACCTGGAACAGATCCTAGAGATAATCTTATTCACAGTTTTCTAAACTTTAGTCATTTATGTTCCACCTTTGTAATTTCTGCCATATCCATATGTACCATCTGTAGTATTTAATGTTTAAAAATCCACTTTTTAAAACTTAAATTGATTTATTTTATATATGGTAACTGAAACTATAACTTTGCTACAAACAAAACTATGTTATTAAATTTTATACAAATTCTCTTGCTTATAAAGGGCTCTAAGTTCAAGCTAGATTTCTGTTTTTAAAAAAATTTATTTGGCTGCATGTGGCACACAGGATCTTTGTTGGATCATGCAAGATCTTTCATTGCAGTGCCCGGACTCTCTAGTTGTGGCAGGTTGGCAGGTGGGCTCCAGAGGGCACAGGCTCTAGCAGTTGGCATGTGAGCGCTCTAGCTGTGGCACGCAGGCTCTGGGGTGTGGGCTCAGCAGTTGTGTGTGGGGTTAGCTGCTCTGCAGCATAAGTGGCCCTAGTTCCCTGACCAGGGATCGACCTGCCTAACTCTGCATTGCAAGGCAGATTCTTAACCACTGGATCACGGGGAAGTCCCCAGATTCTATTAAAAGGCTGAATAAGGAATAACTCAGCTATGTGAGTCAATGTTTAATTTTTTTTTTTTTCTTTTCAGAAAACTGCCTGACATTATCTTACATGCCACCTAAAGTCACCTCTAGTAATGTGTGGTAGGTTTCAGAATTTTGGGAAACACACATTTATTTAAACCCCCTTATTTTCCAGAGGAAATGGATTAAGAGTGATTAAGAGAATTTCTCAAAGGTAATTAGCTAATAATCAGACTCTAGTGCTTACTCTACTATACTACATTCTGCTTTCTGGAACATCATTAAAAAAAAAAAGCATTTAAGTACATCCCTGTTTACCAGTGAAGAGTGCTCTGCCATTTTATTAAGACTGTTGTTTAGCTGCTAAATTGTGTCTGACTCTGTGACCCCACGGACTGTAGCCTTTCAGGCTCTTTTGTTCATGGGGTTTCCCAGGGAAGAATACCAGAGTGGGTTGCCATTTCCCTCTCCAAGGGATCTTCCTGACTCAGGGACTGAACTCTCATCTCCTGCACTGCAGGCAGATTCTCTACCAGTGAGCCATGACAGAAGCCCAGATTAAGACATCAGCATTTGTTTAAAAAAAAAAAAAAAAAGTGCTGCATCACTCTTCTCAGTTCAGTTCAGTTCAGTTGCTCAGTCATGTCCGACTCTTTGTGACCCCATGAATCACAGCACACCAGGCCTCCCGGTCCATCACTATCTCCCGGAGTTCACCCAGACTCACATCCATTGAGTCCGTGATGCCATCCAGCCATCTCATCCTCGGTTGTCCCCTTCTCTTCCTGCCCCCAATCCCTCCCAGCATCAAGTCTTTTCCAATGAGTCAATCCTTCGCATGAGGTGGCCAAAGTACTGGAGCTTCAGTCTTCTAGCAAGAGAATATTTTAGATATACAAATTATATGTTAAGTTAGCACTATTCATCTGTAAAGAACCAGTGCAAACTAGCCTGGGTGTTACACAACTGACTGCCCAGTTCAACCTGAATTGATACGGTCATTATTAGTTATCTCATATTTCAGATGACCTCTCTGGTTGATAACCCTATTTTATCAGGTCATTCTCTTTGCCAAGGGCAGATTAAGACTCAAAAAGCTTGTTAGTATACAACAAGCTTGTTCTCTAGCAGGAGCATAGGTAGCTCTTTGTAAGGGATGATCTCAGCTACAAGCAAGTACCTCTAGAAGAGCCCTCCTCCCTGCTAGTCAATTCATAACAGCTCCATTTAAAAGCATTACTCTGCTACTGTTTTATGTAACATAAGTCAGAGACACTAGCCCTGCAGATAGTCAATCAGAATATTAGTCTTCAATAGAAAGGGCTTTAGAAGCTTAATATCCACCATAGCTAAATAGCATATTAAAAAGTAGAGACATTACTTTGCCAACAAAGATCTGTCTAGTCAAAGCTATGGTTTTTCCAGTAGTAATGTACTGATGTGAGAGCTGGACTATAAAGAAAGCTCAGTGCCAAAGAATTGATGCTTTTGAACTGTGGTGTTGGAGAAGACACTTGAGAGTCCCTTGGACTGCAAGGAGATCTAACCAGTCCATCCTAAAGGAAATCAGTCCTGAAAATTCATTGGAAGGACTCATACTGAAACTGAAACTCCAATACTTTGGCCACTTGATACGAAGAACTGACTCACTGGAAAATACCTTGATGTTGGGAATGATTGAAGGTGGGAGGAGAAGGGGACGGCTGCCGGGGTCTAGCCCCAGTGGATCCAGGGAATTCGAAGCAGGGTGGCATCCGTGATTAGATAAGGTCATTTATTTAGAGATATAAAGAGAGATTAGGAAAGAATAGTGTAGTGGAGAAAATAGAGGAGAAAAGAGGCTGAAATTCCTTGGTTTACACAGGAGACCAATAAAGCCCCAAGACAAGGGACTTGCACCGTCTACGTAGGCCATAGGCGCCCGCTTGAACAGCAGAGGGTGCCCCGCCTTGGGCTCCCTCTCGCATGGGTCTTAGAAGCCCTGGCAATTAAGTAGACATGGCGAGCCTCTGTGCTCCAGATGGGAATCAGACTGAAAAGGAGAGAAAGAAAAGAAGACACAGGGGAAACCCATCTTTCCAGGAACTGGTCCTTCTCTTTATTTTTCAGGAAAGCTTTTATACTTTAAGTTGTACATAGAGATAAATGGAAAATACAAAGTCATGCAGGGTCAACAGACCTGACCCTTATCAAGACCAGGCACTCTTTATATATGCATACAAAGGTCTTAGGTGGTTTTACATCATCTTCTGGCCAGGGGGCCTGCTAACATTTTATGACCCTTTCTTTCTGATAATGGTCAGTCAACCAGAAAACTTATTTTTCCAAGGGTGATTTTTCTTAAACCAGGTGCCACCCTCCAAAGGCACCAGATAAAGGTGCATTCCTACAGGGCAAAGATGCAGCGGGCTATAATCAAGAAAAGAATTTACTAGCCTAAGGTTTAACGTGATTAATATCAAAGGTTATTACTTAGTTTTCCCATATGCCAGTTATATCAATTAATGTATATAAGGGACAAGGGATATGGAGACTTAGCAGCAAATATTGGCTCAACAATGAAACCCTCCACCAGCATATTTCTAACAATCCACTAATACTACACTAATAATTTCTAACTTCTCAAAAGACTCTGTATTTAGAAAGTTTAGAGTGTCTCATGCCTCTCACGGTTGGGAGGCTGTGAACAATCACATGTGTGGTTGTAAGAGGCCGGATAAACTTGTCAGGCAGGCTAGAGAGCCATCAGAGGAGTTTTTGCACTGAAGCACTCTTGTTATGCCCAGGAGACTTATTAACTGGAGCTCTAAGTTAACTTTTTTTGAGAGAAAGGTGGTGTGGGATAGCCTCCTGTTAATGTCAGAAGAGTTGGTGAAAGGCATAATGTAATAAAGCAGACAGACTCTAGTTTTGGGGTAGATGCTTGAGGAAGTCCAGAGGGGTTCCCTTGAGGTCTGATCTCACCTTTGCCTACCAGGCCTCTTCCTCATGACCTTTGCCACGGGTGGGATTCCCCATGCTGGCTCCTGGCAGATGACAGAGGATGAGATGGTTGGATGGCATCATTGACTTGATGGACATGAATTTGAGTAAGCTCTGGGAGTTCATGATGGACAGGGAAGCGGGGCATGCTGCAGTCCATCGGGTCACAAAGAGTTGGACACGACCGAGTGACTGAATTGAACTGATAAATTAATGGGCTTTGCTGTAATGAAAAATGTTTCAAGGATGGAAAGATTTGGGGCCCCAGTCTATAAGACTTCCTCTGTAATTACTGTCTTGTGAGAGAAGCAGAACTCAGGAAGGGGGACTCTCCTAAAAACAGAATTCATAGAACTCAGACTGTCAAAGCAAAGAGGTCTAGAATAGGGTTGTCAGTTGAGAAAAATCTTCAATAAGACATCACTATCTAGAACTTAAATTCACTTGGGGGGAGAAGGGAGTTATTAGTAACTTTTTGGTGATTGTGAACCAGAAAACCTGTCTACTTTTTGGACTTAAGCTTCTTAAAGAGATTTCCCTCAGTACCCACATAGGTTCTGGCTTCCTCCAAATAAGTACAGAGAGAGAGTTCTCCTCCTTAGTGTGGTCTTGAATGGGTCTAGCAGCTAGGTGCCATCCCATTCAACAGCCATACCAAAGACTGTGTCAACTGCTGGGACTCATGGCTCCATGGAGGCTAGAGCAGGGAGTGACATCAAACAAAATATAGCAAAGCAAATGCCTATTCATACAGCACCATGACTGTGTGCACAGTGATTAAGAGTATAGGCTCTGGAGTCATAAAAATTGGAGTTCAAATTCTCTATCACCTAACTGTTATGAGATCTTGGATAGGTTATATTTAACTTCATCCCTTTTTCTTCATCTGGAAAACGGCAATGATAACAGCAATTTTCTCATATGTAAAATAGGGTTAATAATAGTATCTTACTCATCAAGTTATTCGGTCGATGAGATATTGCATGGCGAAAGCTGAATACAATGCCTGATTCACAGCAATTCTCAAAAAATGTTAGCTCTTATCCTGACCAATTCTGCTGAACAATTCTCAAGAACCTGGCTGTTGTTAGGTCCAGGAAGAGATTACCAAAATATCATATTGTCTGAAAAATATATCAAAGTGCCCCATTTCAGTGAGCCAAAGATATGCTCCCAAATACAGCAGATAAGGACATATAAGATATACACCCAAAGTAAATCTTGTTCATACTGTTTACCACAGGCAGTAACAATTGAACACAGAGTGAACAGCAATTCTGATCTATGTGAAAATTCTGATATTCTATCATCACTATCTTGCCCAAAATTCTGTGCTATATTGAAAGCGCAGAATAGCAGTAAGTTGTCTAAGCTGGTAATACTTCTGCTCACGTCACAGCAAGGAATTTATATGCTTAAATTATATCCACAAAGACTATCTGGACTTTGGGGATTTACATTTTCTTTGCCACAGTATGGCCAAATATGACTGATTAAATTCTTACTCAACTCTCTGAGACTTGTTAGAGAAGATATGAGTAAAAAGACCAAAAGTTAACCACCTGTGCTGATACC
>SJXQ01009164.1:215448-228396 GCA_006408695.1 Aepyceros melampus
AAAAAAAAAATCACAGAAATGTGTGCGCTCTGTTCTTTGGGATTTTAACATGACATTAATATTTATATCCTCATTTAATGGATGAGCTCTGTTCTCATTTAAAATATGAAGGAAAGATATACTAGTAAAAAGTGAACATCTGGGCCACTTTCCTTTTGTTTTTCAACCACTGCGGCTGATAGAGATCTCTTCCTGAACTTGAATGAACAACTGTCATCTGTCATATGAATTCCGTCACTGCTCTACTTAAGCAACAACTCAAGACTGTTATTACTTCCAGTTTGAATGCTTGAACCAGTTGAGTGAAAAGTTCCAAATTCAATCATATGAAACACACTGCAGTGTTAGCAACATTCTTAAGAATTAGCATATCACTATGTGAACGACTGTGCAGCATTCTTATGAGGTGCTTGCTGCTTCTACTAGCAACAGAAATGCCTTGCAAAAGCAATCAGGCTCATGGTTCACTGACCTCGATGATATTCTGACAGACTTAACTCTGGATCGAGGACTAAAAGAACAGCTAATGGAAAATATGTAATAGCTTAGTGAATTATGCAGTTCAGGATAAGGTAGGCAGGACAGTGTCAAAAGAAAAAAGATATTTGTTTGCTTCATGGCACTAAACAGGATTCCTGAAGTCGTTCTTAATGCTTCTGAAACAAAATTAGTCATTTAACTTTTATATACATATATGTTACTCTGCCAAGAGGTTCCAGACAGTCCACAGACGCTATGTTCATAAAGGGGATGCTGACAACAGTATTTTTTTTTTTTTTGATGATGATTCACATTGCGTAGGTCCTATAACTCCATGACTAGAGGTTTGGGGATTTTTTTTTGTTTTTCAGGAATACCTTCTTCTAACTTAGAACCTCCTTCTAACCCAAAGGATCCCAGAGAATCCTAGAAAAGCTTTCCTCATTGGTAAGAAACATGGAAACGGAGAAGAGAAAAGCAGCAGAAACAAAGACAAACCTCAATTTCATCAAATTTAGTAAAGAGCCAAACCCCAACCTCTCTTCCCCCATGATTGAAAAAAAACCCACGATTCCACTGTCATATTCCTCTTATTCTTTCATCACATGTCATGTCTCCTTGAAAGAAAGAGCCAGGAGGAAGGACCTCCAGGTGATAACAGCCTTTCATTCCTTGAGAATCACTGGAAGAAGTGAAGGGGTGAGCACAGGTACTGTCAGGCTCTTGCAGAACAGAGCTGTCAGGTGGCACACTGTGCTCCCTTTCGCCGTGGGGGAGTTTTATAGCTGTCTCTGTGGTCAGCACAGAGCTGAAGAATTAGGAATGCGATGTTCCATGTTGACTTTACAACTACTTGTAATTTTACACTAAGTTATGATCCAATTATGTTACATCAGAAAAGCCTAATTAAGGTTCCCTGGTGATAGAGTAACGGTCCATCCTAAAACCCTAAGATGCAAGAATTATAACAAGAAATTTTGGTTATTTCATGAGAGAAGGAAATGAAAATACACTCATGTTGGAAGAAGGAAATAATAACAAAACAGTTAAGACTTTTGTAGGATGTGAGGGAAAAAGACAACTTAATCAAGTATGGTGCTGTGTTAAAGTACTACAAATTACTGATAAAACAGACAAATATATTAGCTTACTAAAATAGGAACAACAAACCTTCCTTCCAGTGTGTGCTGTGTGCTTAGTCGCTCAGTTGTGCTGGACTCTTTGTGACCCCACGGACTGGAGCCCACTTCCCTGGTGGCTCATATGGTGAAGAATCCACCTGCAGTGCAGGATACCTCACCGCTCAGACTCCCATCCACTGAGTTGGTGATGCGGTCCAACCATCTCATCCTTCTTCATCCCCTTCTCCTCCTGCCTTCACTCTTTCCCAGCATCAGGGTCTTTTCCAATGAGATGATCCCTACTGTTTCCTATTATATGCAACATATTTTTCAACCGGTAGACAGTTATCTATCAATAGACCACAAAGTCTTAATCTGGTAGATCTCTAAATCTACCACTATTTATCATAATCCTATCTTCATTTCAACTGATATAGAGTCTGCAGGGATGAAGGTCCAGAGTCTGTTATTCCCACATGCTTTGCTCCTTCTCAACGACCTCTGCCATAAGCCATTTCTAAAATAGCTCCTACATCCACCCTCCCGCCCCGGACCTCTCCATCAGCATCTTGAATCAAGAGGTGACACTTGCTGAACACCAAACACATGCCAGGTTCTATACTAAACATTTTCCATAACATTATCCTAATTAGTCTACAAAGTCTTTATGTGGTGAGTACTCGCTTATCCCCATTTTACAGATGAAGTTAAGTAAGCTGTTTAAGGTCATTTAGCAAGCACTCAGAAGTGGAACTTAGACATTCTGATTCCTGAGTTTAAAGTCTTACTCCATTCTTATTCCATTCCCTTAAAGTTTCAGAGAAGGCCAAAATACCTCTCATGGAATGAAAGAGAGAGGGGAGAGGGCTAGGCTCCAGGTGTGAGTTTAAATAGCAAGACAAAGGAAGAGGTAAGGCCAACTCCCACAGGTAAGATCTAGGTCTATCTCTGCAGAGTGCCCTCTATCTAGAAATTTAATGTTAAGTGAAGGACATAAAACACTGATCATGCGTACTCATAAAACTATCAGAAGATGTAGGTTGTGGCTTAACAAAACGATATCATTCATTGTCATTTTGGGTTCACACTTTGGATCTCCCAAGAAACAAAACAGTAACTAAAGACAGCTGATCTCAACTTTAAATTATTCATATGAAATAAAGTGCTTGTTAGTCAATTTAAAGCTCATGGTTAAGAGTTAATAATATCTTCACAATTTGACTGTAAAAAGAAAATATGAATTAGCCAACCAATGACAGTCTTATTTCCTAATAATGATAAAATAAACTTTCCATGAAGAATAAATAGTCTACTTCATAACACAGAATATGGAAGCAAAGTTGTTATAAAATATTTATTAAACTTATAAATCATTCTCTTATTATTTATTTACATACTTTCAATGATTAAACATTAAAGCAAAAAATATTCTGCAATCTAAAATATTTCTGTCCTTAAAAAAGCTCTACTTTTAATTTCTTAAGTGGTATATTAGCAATAAATAGAAGTAAACAAATTTCAACTTATTCATGAAAATCTTATACACTGACTGAAGTATCTAGTGTTGATGATATGATCCAAGAGTTATGGTAAAATAACTGATGGCATCCAAAATAAATCATAAAATAAATACAAGTATTCGTATTTTCAGAAACATTTCCAGCCTTGATTATCATAAAAATTAACTTTATTCATGTTAGTGGAATTTCTGAAAAATTAAAAAATATCACAAAAAGAACTTCTAGAGGTGAAACAAAGTAATTTTTACTAGGTTGAACATACATGAAAGCAGAAATCACAGTTATGTTTGTATGTGAATAAATTTGTTTAGTTCAGCCATTCCATCTTAAGAATAAGGAGAAATAATGTTTTTTAAGAGGACACAGATCTTCCAAATGATAAGAGGAGAAGAAGAGAATCATTCTCTCCTACCTGAAAAAATGAGAGCTAAGAGGGTATATGTTCAAAGCCTATAAAAATCATGAAAGATTTAGATAATGTGTTCAAGATGTACTCCCCAAATCTTAGAATTAGGAATGTTTCACTGGTGCTTAAAAAAATAACTTCAAGAATAAATAAAGTCTAATTTTACACAATAGGTGAAATTCTTACAGAACTCATTACTCCAAGAGAAGATAAAAGCCCGTATGTTTGGGAAAAAAATATAAATGTTCAGACCTTGATATCATGGATGGCAACTATATCTCTTATAAAATGTCAGTGAGAACTGCTGCTAAATCAGAGTTCTGAATTGGATGAATCAATAATATGACCCCAAATGCCCTTTTTAGGCTTCAATGAACAGGAAACAATATATACAAGATAAGACTACATTACATTTTGGTTCTAACGGATGCTTTTTCTTTGTGTACTAACAAACTGTTATTTATTTTCCTTTCAGTTGGAGATAAGGGGTAGATACACCATCGAAACAGAAGAAGATAAAAGGAGGAAGAATATAATATTACTTATGCCTGCTGATATTGCTACTTGGTTAGAAAAGATTATAAAATTCATAAAATAAAGGATATTGGAATTCTGACATTGGTACTTCATAGTTAAGTTTTGCAGGGCAAAACTCGTACATGATAATTTGCTTTTGTCAGTATCAAAAAACCAGAAAAAGGATTCACTGA
The DNA here is from genome assembly GCA_006408695.1 of Aepyceros melampus. Classification (NCBI taxonomy): domain Eukaryota; kingdom Metazoa; phylum Chordata; class Mammalia; order Artiodactyla; family Bovidae; genus Aepyceros; species Aepyceros melampus. The sequence continues at coordinate 219,686 of SJXQ01009164.1, forward strand.
GAGGTCACTGGTAGCAGGACTAGAAACCTGGTCAAACCAGCTCAAGTGAAAAGGACAGAATATAAGGGAATTGCCAAAAAAAAAGCCCAAGAAATACAACTGTATTTTACAGAAAATGAGAAACCTGCAATTTTTTTTTACCATGGTCTGTGCAGGTCAGCTACACTTTTTGCTAAGTGACTTCTCTCTTGTCAGTGCCCCATCTTGTAGCCATCAGCTTGAGTCTACAGGATTTTACAACTTAGTCTCACCCTCAGATAAGCAGAGTCTCTTGTAAGGATACTAATGTTTACTAAGATCATGTGCTGAATACCGTGCTAAATGCCTATGAATATTATTTCTCTTAATTATAAAAATTATCCTACAGGGCAAGTATACTTACAGATGACCAGTGAAGGAGTTAAAAGACAGACCCATCAGACTCCACAGCTGGTGTGCTCAAGTGCAAGATTAGATTATCTGCCAACAGGTAACTTGTTGGCACAGTCCAGCCTAAAAGGTTAGTTTCTGAGAGTCAGATACTCATTCTGGCCTCTACATCTGTGAATATACCTGTGCATGTGCGTGTATGGATGTATGCAAGAGGGGAGGAGTGGTTACACGATATCCGTAAAATAGTAAAGGGCCGTATTGCCCAAACATATGTTTTCAGGAGAAGTGTGAGGACATAATAACTGATGTATAGTATGACTTTTAGGAATTTATTATTTTTTCCTGTTTCAAAAATTTTATTTTTTTCTCATAGAAAAAAATGTATTATAGGCATGAATCACATTGTCATCTCAACAGTGTTCACGTAGATTTGTTCCTATTATCATAATCATAGTAAAAATATGACTATAAATGTCTATTCACAAGTTGCTCTCCTAACCTAACTGAAGATCAGTAAAGAGGAAAAACATCTACTTCTACCTTCCAGAAAAACATCTACTTCTGCTTCACTGACTATGCAAAAGCCTTTGACTGTGTGGATCACAACAAACTGTGAAAAATTCTTAGATGGGAATACTAGACCCAGATTAGGGACAGGAGGAGATGGTGACAGAGGATGAGATGGCTGGATGGCATCAGAGACTCAATGGACATGAATTTGGACAAACTCCGGGAGATAGTGAAGGGCAGGGAAACCTGGTATGCTGCAGTCCATGGGGTCACAAACAGTTGGACACAACTTAAGAGACTGAACCAACAAGAGCTAAAAAACTGCCTATTTAAGGACTGTCTAAGAAAACCTAAAAACAAGGGAGACAAAAAAATGAAGATACTAGAGGAAAATTTAACATTGGATACCACAGCTACCATAGTTTAATAGTAAACACAGCCTCAATCCTAGCCAGATTAATATAAAACCTTACACTAAAGGCCTATCTATTTCAGTTCTGCATTTACATAATTCATTATGTTCAGTTTTCAACACAAAATTGTAAGAGATGCTAAAAGGCAAAAAAAAAAAAAGAAAAAGAAAAAAATCAGACTGAAGGAACAAAGCAACCACTAGATCCAGATTTATATATGGCAGACATTTTAGAATTATCAGACCTGGAATTTTAAATAACTATGATTAACACGTTAAGAATTCTAATGAAAAAAGTGAACAATTTGCAAGAAGAGATAAGTAACATAAGCAAAGAGATGAAGACTCTAAGAAAGAACCAAAAGAAAATGCTAGAAAGGAAAAACACTAACAGAAATGAATGTGTTTGATGGGCTCATCAGTAAACTGGACATGACTGAATGAAAGAATCAATGAGCTTGAAGATAATGACAATATAAACTTATAAAACTGACTGGAAAGAGAAAAAGAATGAAATGAATGAAACAGAATATCCAAAAACTGACACAATGACAAAAGGAGAACATACATGTAATGGGAATGCCAGAGGAGAAAAATGAGAAAAGAAAGAGAAGAAATATTTGAAGTAATAATGCCATGAACGTGAAAGTGAAGTCGCTCAGTTGTGTCCAACTCTTTGAGACCCTGTGGACTGTAGCCTACTAGACTCCTCTCTCCAGGGGGAGATTATCCAGGCAAGAATACTAGAGTGGGTTGCCATTTCCTTCTCCAGGGGAGCTTCCCAACCCAGGGATCGAACCCCAGTCTCCCACATTGCAGGCAGACGCTTTAACCTCTGAGCCACCAGGGAAGCCCATAATAATGCAATAGAAATTTCCAAAATTAATGATTAACAACAATCCATAGATCTAGAAAGTTCAGAGAACATACTAAGCAGGATAAATAAAAAATCTATATCATGAATGTTATATTCAAACTATAGAAAATAAAGAAAAAATCTTGAAAGACGTCGAGGAGGTACGAGAGAATCTTATCAATAAAGGAACAAGAATAAGTACACAGGCCTTCTTTTCAAAAGGACTTCCCTGGTGGCTAAGATGGTAAAAGCGTCTGTCTACAATGCGGGAGACACAGGTTTGAGCCCCGGGTTGGGAAGATCCCCTGGAGAAGGAAATGGCAACCCACTCCATTACTATTGCCTGGAAAATTGCATGGACAGAGGAGCCTGGAAGGCTACAGTCCATGGGGTCGCAGAGAGTCGGACACAACTGAGTGACTTCACTTTCACTTTTCTTTTCAAAAATCATGGAAGCAAGAAGGAACTGGAGTAAAATACTTTGCTTTTAAAGAATGAAAAATCAGCTGCTTAGAATTCTGTACTCAGTAAAACTGCCTTCAAAAGTCAAAAGAGAGTTTCTCAGACAAAAATTGAGGGAAACTGTCGCTAGCTTCAGAGAGAAGAAAATATGTCAAAAACTCATATATACATACATACATATACAGCAAAGAGTGTTAAAGAAGGAATAAATGAAAGTTAAATAGAATCTTTTCTTTTTCTTATTCTTTATTAATCTAACAGATAACAGTTTGTTTAAAGTAATAACAGCAACAAAATATTTCATGTCATAACTTATGGATAAGCTATGCTTCAAAAAACTAAGATCATGGCATTCGGTTCCATCACTTCATGGTATATAGATGGGGAAAAAAATGGAAACATTGACAGATTTTATTTTCTTTGGCTTCAAAATCACTGAAGGTGACCACAGCCATAAAATTAAAAGATGCTTGCTCCTTAGAAGAAAAGCTATGATAAACCTAGGAAGCGTACTCAAAAGCAGAGATATCACTTTGCTGACAAAGGTCCATATAGTCAAAGTTATGGTTTTTCCAGTAGTCATATACAGATGTGAAAGTTGGATCATAAAGAAGGATAAGCGCTGAAGAACTGATGCTTTTGAAGCCTGATGTTGGAGAAGACTCTTGAGAGTCTCTTAGACAGCAAGGAGATTAATCTAGTTAATCCTAAAGGAAATCTACCCTGAATATTCATTGGAAGGACTAATGCTGAAGCTCCAATACTTTGGCCATCTGACGTGAAGAGCCCACTCATTGGAAAAGACCCTGATGCTGGGAAAGACTGAAGGCTGGAGGAGAAGGGGACAACAGAGGATGAGATGGTTGGATGGTATCACAATTCAACGGACATGAGTTTGAGCAAATTCCAGGAGATAGTGAAGGACAGGGAAGCCTGGTGTGCTGCCATCCATGGGATCGCAAAGAGTTGAACATGACTGGGTGACTGCACAACAAGAAGCTTATGGATAAGTGAAATAAATGATAACAGTGCTTTAAGGAATGGGAGGGAAGATTTGGGACTACTCTGTTATAAGGTATTTGAAGTGCCCGTGAAGTGGTGGTATACTGTTATTTGAAAGTAGACTTGTAGTAGTTATAAATGTGTGTTATAATCTTTAGGGTAACTACTTAAAAGAGAAGTTATAATTTATATGCTAAGATAAGAAAGAAAATGGGGTCATTATAGTGATCAATTAAAACCAGAAAAGGTAGATGAATAGAGGAAAGTAATAAAGAAACAAGGTCAACAAATAGAAAAATCACAAGTATGGTTTACATTAATCCAATTTATCAATAATCATTTTAAATGTATGTGGCCTAAATACACTAATTAAAAGATAAGAACTGTCAGAGTGGATCAAAAAGCAAGGCCCAACTACATGCTGTCTACAAGAAACCTACTTTAGGTATGAAGACACAAACATTAAAAGTAAAAGTATAAAGAAATATATACTGTGCCAGTATTAATTAAAAGAAAGGTGGAATATCTCTGAATTTCAAATAAAGCAATGAAAATTGTAAGTGACAGAGAAGTGTTGTGTAATGTTCAGGCACAGTCGTGTCTGACTCTTTGCGACCCCAAAATGACAGGGGGTCCGTTCTCCAGAAAGACATTATGATCCTTAAAATGTATGTGCCTAATAACCAGGTATAAGATTACATGAGACAAAATCTGTTAGAACTGCAAGAATTCATTATTTATTTTAATTAAAAGATTACTCACAAATTCACTATTATAGTTAGAGACTTCAATATCACTCATTCAGTTACTGACAGAATCAGGAGGTAGAAAATCAGTAAAGATATAATTGAACAGGATAGTATTATCCATCAAGTGGATCTAACTGACATTTACAGAATACTTCATCCAGTAACAGCAGAATGCATGGTCTTCTTAAGCTCAAAGGGAAGATTCACCAAGTTAGAGCATATTCTAGGCCATAAAACAAACTTTAACAAATTTAAAAGAATAGATATCGTAAGAAATATGCTCTCAGACAACAATGAAATTAGATGAAAGATCATTAACAGAAACATAGCTAGAAAATCCTGAGATATTTGGAGATTAAATAGCACACATAAATAATACAAAAATCAAAGAAGAAATCTCTGGATATTAAAACACTTTTTGAACTAAATGAAAAAAAGACATCAAAATTTGTGGGATGCAGCAAGAGCAGTACTTAGAGAAAAAATGTATAGCATTAAATGCATTAAAAATTTTAAAAAAAAGAGCCAAAATCAATCATCCAACTTAGGAAACTGGAAAAAGAAAAATAAATTAAGTCCAAAGTAAGAAGAAAAAATACAAAGAAATTGAAAGCAGGAGAAAATAGAGAAAAATCAACAAAATTAAAAGCTTATTCTTTGAAAAGGGCAAAGAAATGGATAAACATCTAGTCAGGGTAAAAAGAAAAAAAAGACAAGACACAAATAATATCAGTAATCAAAGAGATACCATTTACTACTGAACCCATGGACAGTCAAAGGATAATAAAGGAATATTATGAACAGATTCTATATTCACAAATTTCGTAACTTACATAAAATGGAGCAATTCTTTGAAAGACATATTTACCAAAATTCATACAAGAATAGGTCTATATTGATCAAAGAAGTTGAATAAACAGTTGATAACTTTCCAAGACAGAAAGCACCAAACCCAGATAGTTTCACTTGTGAATAATACCAAATATTTAAGGAACAAATGATATCAGTTCTCTACAATTTGCTCCAAAAAACAGACACAGAGTAAACACTTCCTAACTCATTTTATGAGGCCATCATTATACTAACACCAAAACTGCACAAATACATTATAAAAAAAGAAAGAAACCAATATTTCTGATTAACATAGATGCAAAATTCTCAAGAAAACATTAGCAAATCAAATTTGCTGCTGCTGCTGCTAAGTCGTTTCAGTTGTGTCCGACTCTGTGAACCAGTCTTGAATAACCTGACGTATATCCCACTAAGTCATGTTGAATAATACTTTTTATATATTGTTAGATTTGATTTCAGAGAAGGCAATGGCACCCCACTCCAGTACTCTTGCCTGGAAAATCCCATGGGTGGAGGAGCCTGGTAGGCTGCAGTCCATGGGGTCGATAACAGTCGGGCACAACTGAGCGACTTCACTTTCTCTTTTCACTTTCATGCACTGGAGAAGGAAATGGTAACCCACTCCAGTGTTCTTGCCTGGAGAATCCCAGGGACGGGGCACATTATATAAAAAGTATTATACAACATGACTTAGTGGGATATACGTCACGTTATTCAAGGCTGGTTCAACATTTGAAAATCAACTAATGTAATCCATCACATCAACATTTAAAATATAAAAATCATATATAATATCAACAGATATAGAAAAAGTATTCCACAAAATCCAAAATCCATTCATGATAAGACTCTTAGTATGGGGAATTTTCTCAACTTGGTAAAGAATACCTAAAAACAACCTACAGCTATGTTCATATATAATGGTGAGAAACTTGATGTCTTTTCCCTAAGAGAGGAACAAGGCAAGATATTCCCTCTCACCACTTCTATGCAACACTGTACTGCAAGTCCTAGCTAACGCAATAATGCAAGAAAAGGAAATAAAAGATTAACAGATTGGGAAGGAAGATACAGAAGGATCTTTTTTTCATAGATGATATGACCATTATGCAAAAAATTCCAAGGAATCACCAAAAGAAGTGCTGGACCAAATAAGTGATTAAGTCAAGGCTGCAGGATGCAAGGTTAATATATGAGTCAATAGCTTTCCTATATAGCACTAACAAGCAACTGAAATTTGGAATTAAAAATATACTACCATTTACAAATGGATAGAGGAAGGGAGTGAAAGAGTGTTGGAGGAGGAAGAAGGAACGGAAGATGGAAGGGAGGAAGGAAAAAAATTTAAGTTAAACAAAATGTATGAGATCCATAGGAAGAAAACTATAAAACTCTGAATAAGGAAACCAAAGAATATGTAAACAAATGAAAATCATAGATAGGAAGATGAAATACTGTTATGAGGTCAATTCTTCAAACTCAATCTGTAGATTTAGCAAAATCCCAATAAAAACCTCAGCATACTACTTTCTAAATAGCAACAAAATGATTCTAAAGTTTATATAGAGAGGCAAAAGACTCAAAATAGCCATCACTGTTGAAGAAAAGGACAAAGAGGACTGATACCACTTGACTCACTAAAAAGTGACGGTAATCAAGACTGTGGTACCAGTGAAAGAATACACAAACAGATGAACGGAACACAACAAACAGCCCAGAAATAGACCCACACAAAGTCAACTGATCTTTGACAAAGGAGCAGAGGTAATCCAACAGAGAAAGGACAATCTTTCAACAAATGGTGCTGGAACAACTGCATACCCACATGAAAAAAAAAATCTAGACACTGACTTTATATCTTTCACAAAAAATAACTCAACATAGATCACAGACCTAATGTAAAATGCAAAACAGTTTGAGAAGAAAAAAAATCTAAGTGGTCTCTGGTTTGTCAGTGAGTTTTCAGATGTAACACCAAGAGCACAATCCATAAAAAAAAAACTGAAAAGCTGGACTTCATTAAAATTAAAAATTTCTACTCTTTGAAAGACATTGTTAAAAGAATAAAATGAAACCCACAAATGGAAGAAAATATCTGATAAAGGACTTATATCCAAACATTTTAAAGAGCTCTTAAAACTTAACAATAAGAAAACAATCCTATGATAAAATGGATAAAGAACTGAACAGACATCTCAACAAAGAAGGTATATAGGTGGTGAATTAGCATATGAACCGATGTTCGACATTAGAGGTCATTTTTTTGTGTGTGAAGTCGCTCCGTCGTGTCCGACTCTTTGTGACCAAGCTCCTCCGTCCATGGGACTCTCCAGGCAAGAATACTGGAGTGGGTTGCCATTTCCTTCTCCAGGGGATCTTCCCGACCCAGGGATCGAACCCAGGTCTCCCACACTGCAGGCAGACACTTTAACCTCTGCACCGCCAGGGAAGCCCCTCAGAGGTCATTAGACATTGCACATCAAAACGGGATACCACTACCTGCCTATTGAAAGTGAAAGTGAAGTCGCTCAGTCGTGTAGATGTTCGACATTAGAGGTCATTTTTTTGTGTGTGAAGTCGCTCCGTCGTGTCCGACTCTTTGTGACCAAGCTCCTCCGTCCATGGGACTCTCCAGGCAAGAATACTGGAGTGGGTTGCCATTTCCTTCTCCAGGGGATCTTCCCGACCCAGGGATCGAACCCAGGTCTCCCACACTGCAGGCAGACCCTTTAACCTCTGCACCGCCAGGGAAGCCCCTCAGAGGTCATTAGACATTGCACATCAAAACGGGATACCACTACCTGCCTATTGAAAGTGAAAGTGAAGTCGCTCAGTCGTGTCCGACTCTTTGCGACCCCATGAACTGTAGTCTACCATGCTCCTCCGTCCACGGGATTTTCCAGGCAAGAGTACTGGAGTGGGGTGCCGTTGCCTTCTCCATGGCTAAAATCTAAAACAGTGACAAATACTGGGGACAATGTGGAGCAACAGAAACTCTAATTCATTGTTCCTGGGAATGTAAGATGGTACAGCTACTGTTATGGACTCAGTGCTGTGTCCCCTAGAAATTGATACATTGAAGCTCTGACTCCCAGTGTCATGATATTAGGAAGTAGGGTCTTTGGGAGATAATGATGTTTAAACGAGGTAATGATTCAGGGCTCCAGTGAAGGGATTAGTGCCCTTAAGAAGAAGAACAAGAGACAACAGAGATTTCTCACTCTATCACATAAGGGCACAGCAAGAAGGCAACTGCCCACAAGACAGGAAGAGGACCCTTAAGAAGAACCAAATTTGCTGGCATTTTCATTCTGGACTTCCCAGCCTCCAGAACTGCAGAAAATAATGTTTTGTTTAAGCCACCCAGTCTGTGGTATTTTATGACAGCAGCCTAAGGAGACTACCACAGCCACTTTGGAAAAGAATTTGGCAGTTCCTTACAGAGCTAATAAACTGTGGAAAATTCTGAAAGAGATGGGAATACCAGATCACCTAA
>SJXQ01009164.1:232221-317075 GCA_006408695.1 Aepyceros melampus
GGATTTGGGAGAATGGCACTGAAACATGTATACTATCATGTAAGAAATGAATCACCAGTCTATGTTCAATACAGGATACTTGGGACTGGTGCACGGGGATGATCCAGAGAGTTGATACGGGGTGGGAGGTGGAGGAGGGGGTTCAGGATTGGGAACTCATGTACACCCGAGACGGATTCATGTCAATGTATGGCAAAACCAATACAGTATTGTAAAATAAAGTAAAGTAAAAATTAAAATTAAAAAAAAAGGAAAAGAAATACAAGGTACATAAGAGAATACTATGAACAATTACATGCCAACAAATTTGATGACCTAGAAGAAATGGAAAAATTTCTAAAAGTGTACAACCTATCAAGTCTGAAACATGAAGAAAAGAGAAAATCTAACTTACTGATTACTAGTAAGGAGATTGAATCAGTAATCAAAAATCTTCAATAAAAAAATTGTCTAGGACCAGACAGCTTCACTGGTGAGTTCTACCAAATCTTTGAAGAAGAATTCATACCAATCCTTTTCAAACTTATCTCCGAATAGGTGAGAACATTTCCAAATCCTTTTTGCAAAGCCAGTATTACCCTGGTAAAAAAACCAAATAATGACATCTCAAGAAAAGAAAATTTCAGGCTAATATCTGATGAACATAGATACAAGTGTCTTCAACAAAATATTAACAAACTGAATTCAATAATAATTTAAAAGGTGGAAGCATGAAAGTCCCCCGCATACCCAATGCAATCTTGAAAAAATGAACAAATCTGGAGGTATCATGCTCCCAGACTTCAGCCTAGACTACAAAGCTGTAGTAATCAAAACAATACAGTATTGTCATAAAAACAGACACATAGATCATTGACATAGAACAGAGATTCCAGAAATAATCCCACACATATGTGGTTGGTTAATTAATAACTAAGGAGTCAAGAATATAGGATGGGAAAAAGACAATCTCTTTAACAAGTGGTGCTGGGAAAACTGGACCATAACATGCAAAACAATGATGCTGAACCACTATCTTACACTTAGCTGAAAATAGATTAGAGATGTGAACATAAGCTCAAAAGATCCTAAAACTCCTTAGAAGAAAGCATAGGGAGGAGGGAGGGGGATTCAGGATGAGGAACACGTGTATACCTGTGGTGGATTCATGTTGATGTGTGGCAAAACCACACAATACTGTAAAGTAATTAACCTCCAATTAAAATAAATAAATTTATATTTTAAAAAATAAAAATAAATAAATAAATAAATAACCTCCTTGGCATCAATCTTGGCAATAACTTTTTGAATTTGACACCAAAAGCAAAAAAAAAACAAGTGGGATATAACACAAAGGTTAAACTGAAAAACTTCTGCACAGCAAAGAAAGTGATCAACAAAATGAAGAGGCAATCTACCAGATGGGAGAAAATATTTGCCATTCATGTATTTGATAAAGGGTTGGTATACAAAAATGTATAAAAAACTCATAAAATTAATAGCAGACTTATATATCTGATTAGAAATGAGTAGAAGATATGGATAGGTTTTTTTTTTTTTTAAAGAAAACATAGATGGCCCACAGGCACATGCTGCTGCTGCTGCTGCTGCTAAGTCACTTCAGTTGTGTCTGACTCTGTGCAACCCCATAGACAGCAGCCCACCAGGGATTCTCCCCCATCTCTGGGATTCTCCAGGCAAGAACACTGAGAGTGGGTTGCCATTTCCTTCTCCAATGCATGAAAGTGAAAAGTGAAAGTGAAGCCGCTCAGTAGTGTCCGAGCCGAAGCCTGCCGAGCTCACTTTCCTGCCGGAGCTTTCAAGACCTCCTTGAGAGGACACCCTGTGCCTTCATAAGCAGGGAGCCCACCAGGCTTTTCTGTCCATGAGATTTTCTAGGCAAGAGTACTGGAGTGGGGTGCCATTGCCTTCTCCGACAGGCACATGAAAAGGTGCTAAATATCAATAATCATCAGGGAAATGCAAGTCAAACCACAATGAGTTATCACCTCACAACTGTTAAAATGCTTATAACCAAAAAGACAAGAAATGTGTTAGCAAGGATATTGAGATAAGGGAATGAAGGAAAGTTACCTGGCTCAAAACAGCCTGGGGTTAAAACTCCCCTCTCTGTGCCTTCATAAGCAGGGAGCCCACCAGGCTTTTCTGTCCATGAGATTTTCTAGGCAAGAGTACTGGAGTGGGGTGCCATTGCCTTCTCCGACAGGCACATGAAAAGGTGCTAAATATCAATAATCATCAGGGAAATGCAAGTCAAACCACAATGAGTTATCACCTCACAACTGTTAAAATGCTTATAACCAAAAAGACAAGAAATGTGTTAGCAAGGATATTGAGATAAGGGAATGAAGGAAAGTTACCTGGCTCAAAACAGCCTGGGGTTAAAACTCCCCTCCCAGTCCTCCCCACCATTCTATGCAAACCAAAGAACTCTCTCACCTGGAAAAAAAAAAAAGGACATTAAGGTTGATTATGTTCAGCTCCCAGCTGGTCCAGCCTCTGGCCTATCTCCAAAATCCCTTGCTCCAGCTGTTTAAGAGATAACTACTCCAAACAACCTTGGAGAAGAACAGGCCCCCTTTAAGTCAGTGGAGTTCCACATATATGCCTATATATACTTATTCTTTTCTTGGGTTAGCACAGCAGCTCACTAATGTGACTGCTGCCCCTTCTTGCCTCATTAGAGGTTATCTGTTCTTGTAAAGTGCTGGTCTTGTTCTTTTTCCAAACCTGGCTTTCTCTAACTCCCTTACCCTACATTTTTTGGTGCCAGGACCCGGGAGGTTGAGGTTCCTTCTTGTTCTCCATGGCCAGCTCTTTGGAGCATCGAAGCCTGCCGAGCTCACTTTCCTGCCCGAGCTTTCAAGACCTCCTTGAGAGGATGCCCTGTGCCTTCATAAGCAGTACAAGCCTGTGTAAGGGCTTTATTGGTTTTCCACATAACCCGAGGAATATTGGTCTCTCTCTCTCTTCCTTTTTTCTCCACACTTTCTTTTCCACGAGACCGACAAACCCCAGGGCAGAGAGGCCTTTTGCCATTCTACCTCTCTTCTCCACCATGAATTCTTGCCTGACCCAGCAGCCCAGGTAAGCGCGGATGGTACTCTAAGGGTGCCATAGACTATCGTCCTCCTGGGTTCCCAGGGAACCTTCTGGCCAAAAGGCCCTTTGGGGAGGTACTTGGGGGACACCCCTCCCTCCTTCAGAGTCTCTCTCTCTTTGCCCAGTCAAAACATTGGGTGACCACCTTTTCTCTCGATTGAACAGTCACTAGCCATTTGCTATGCGGTCAAACCAATCTCTCCCACAGGACTCTCCCTGCATAAAACAAAACCTCAAACCTCTATTCTTGGCTGATCTCAAGGTTCGTAAACTCGAGTCACTTTGCCTTCAAATTTGCCCTCAATAAAAACTGGAAAACCAAAACTGCTGGTGAGTTTGGGACTCTCAATTTCAATATTTTATCAGATCTCCCTTACTTCCTCAAATGGAATGGCAAATGGTCGGAGGTCCTCTATATTCAAGCCTTCTGGGACCTTAGAAGCTGTCCTTCTCTCTGCACTGTTCTAGCTATGAAATCCTCCTCTGCTCTCTCTCCCCCTCCATTACAAAAGAATCCAAATCTAAAGCCCATTAAAGGCCCCCTAACTCTCAGCCCCCAATTCCAACCCAGCAGATGAGTCTCCTCCATATCACCCCAGAAAGAAAGCTTCCTGGGCCAGACCCCATCCTTTAGCTCTTCCTCCTCCAAAACAGGAAGTAATGACTCTGAAACCCCAAAAGAGATTTCCACCCTCCCTCCATCAGCCAGGACCCGAAGCAAACACATGTTTCCTCTCAGAGAGGTAGCAGGACCGGAGGGCCCTACACGGGTTCATGTCTCATTTCTGATATGAGCCAAATTGAAGGAAGATTAGGATCCTTTTCAGAAAATCCCACTAGATACAGAAAAGAATTCCTCCACCTTACAGAAGCATATCATTTAACCTGAAATGATCTTTATTACATCTTAAAAAAATGCCACTTTAACCCCTGATGAAAAGGAACAGATATGGCAGGCAGTCCAGACTCATGTGATCAGCTCCATCACCAAGCTAGGTCTAATCCAGTGGCTGATGATGCCGTGTCCCTTTAACTCAGCCACGATGGACATATCAAGCCAGTGATGGCGGCATCCGGCACCTACACCATGTGATCACCTCTTTACTAGAAGGAATGCTAAGAAGCTCTCACATTCATGTTAACTACGATAAGATTCACTGTGAACAAAGCTAGTGGAGGTGATGGAACTCCAGTGGAGCTGTTTCAGATCCTGAAAGATGATGCTGTGAAAGGGCGACACTCAACATGCCAGCAAATTTGGAAAACTCAGCAGTGGCCACAGGACTGGAAAAGGTCAGTTTTCATTCCAATCCCAAAGAAAGACAATGCCAAAGAATGCTCAAACCACTGCACAATTGCACTCATCTCACACGCTGGTAAAGTAATGCTCAAAATTCTCCAAGCCAGGCTTCAGCAATACATGAACTGTGAACATCCAGATGTGCAAGCTGGTTTTAGGAAAGGCAGAGGAACCAGAGATCAAATTGCCAACATCTGCTGGATCGTGGAAAAAGCAAGAGAGTTCCAGAAAAACATCTATTTCTGCTTTCTTGACTATGCCAAAGCCTTTGATTGTGTGGATCACAATAAACTGTGGAAGGTTCTGAAAGAGATGGGAATACCAGACCACCTCACCTGCCTCTTGAGAAACCTATATGCAGGTCAGGAAGCAACAGTTAGAACTGGACATGGAACAACAGACTGGTTCCAAATAGGAAAAGGAGTACGTCAAGGCTGTATATTGTCACCCTGCTTATTTAACTTCTATGCAGAGTACATCATGAGAAACGCTGGACTGGAAGAAACACAAGCCGGAATGACGATTGCCAGGAGAAATACCAATAACCTCAGATATGCAGATGACACCACCCTTATGGCAGAAAGTGAAGAGGAACTAAAAAGCCTTTCACTTTGATGAAACTGAAAGAGGAGAGTGAAAAAGTTGGCTTAAAGCTCAACATTCAGAAAACGAAGATCATGGCATCCGGTCCCATCACTTCATGGGAAATAGATGGGGAAACAGTGGAAACAGTGGCTGGCTTTATTTTGGGGGGCTCCAAAATCACTGCAGATGGTGGTTGAAGCCATGAAATTAAAAGATGTTTACTCTTTGGAAGAAAAGTTATGACCAATCTAGATAGCATATCCAAAAGCAGAGACATTACTTTGCTGACTAAGGTCTGTCTAGTCAAGGCTATGGTTTTTCCTGTGGTCATGTATGGATGTGAGAGTTGGACTGTGAAGAAGGCTGAGCATTGAAGAATTGATGCTTTTGAACTGTGTTGTTGGAGAAGACTCTTGAGAGTCCCTTGGACTGCAAGGAGATCCAACCAGTCCATTCTGAAGGAGATCAGTCCTGGGTGTTCTTTGGAAGAAATGATGCTGAAGCTGAAACTCCAGTACTTTGGCCACCTCGTGCGAAGAGTTGACTCATTTGAAAAGACCCTGATGCTGGGAGGGATTGGGGGCAGGAGGAGAAGGGGACGACCGAGGATGAGATGGCTGGATGTCATCACTGACTCGATGGACATGAGTTTGGGTGAACTCCGGGAGTTGGTAATGGACAGGGAGGCCTGATGTGCTGTGATTCATGTGGTCGAAAAGAGTCGGACATGACTGAGCGACTGAACTGAACTGAACTGAACGATAAGATTAGGGAGGTGACTCAAGAAAAAGATGAAAATCCTGTCCTTTTTCTTTCACAGCTTACTGAGGCAGTCCAAAAATACAGTAATCTAGATATTTCCACCCCTGCCGGACTTCTGTACCTACTTGTCCAGTTCATAAGCCAGTCAGCCCCCGATATTCGCCGAAAACTATGCCAGTTAGAGAAGGGCCCTGAAACCCTTCAGGGACATCTCCTAGAAATAGCCTTTAAAGTTTTCAACAATAGGGAGGAAGAAGTGAAAAAAGAAAAAGACAAGGAAAGAAAGACCAAATATGCTTTATTTGTGGCAGCTATCCAAGAAAAAAATTCAACCCCTTTGGCCCATCAACCTGGGCCCACACATATGGGACCTCACCCTCCAGGCCCCTGCTTCAGATGTAACCAAATGGGACACTGGCCTAGTCCTGCCCAAACTCCCAGCCACCCACCAAACCCTGCCCCCCCTGCAAACAATGGGGCCACTGGAAAATGGATTGTCCTCAGATACTACCCACCAAGTCTCGGGGTCCACCCCAGGCCCAACAACAATGGGCCGGGAACCAGATCGGGGGGAGCCCTGGCACCCCAAACCATGGTTCCTCAGATGAGGTGAGAGATGATCCAATTGTGGCTGAGTTATTCCAGTGACAGAGCCCAAGCTCCAGACGCCAAGTCCACCCCATACGGATGGACTCGGAGCTTCAGGTAATTGGCACGGTGGCTGGACTCAAAATCTCATTCCTAATAGACACTGGAGCAGCCTTTTCACTTTTAACCTCCTTTAAGGGCACTCTCCAACCTGCAGAAGTGGGCATCGAAGGGGTCTCAGGCATCCCTTTTTATCCCAAAATAACCCCTCCTCTCCTTTGTTCCTTTGGTTAACGCAACACTAACGCATTGTTTTACAGTAGTTCCTCAATGCCTAATGGCATTGATGGGACGTGATCTCTGGCTAAGCTACAAACATCTATAAACCTCCCATTCTTAGGTCCCATATCAATTCCTTGCATCCAATGGCACCCGAATCCCTGGCCAGCCCTCACTCCCAAAACCTGCCCCCTGACCTTCCCCCGATAGATCCTCAGGTCTGGGACACTGAAGCCCCATTGGTAGCCCAACACCATTCCCCATACAGATCTTTCTTAAAAATCCCTCTCAAGTAATAACACAAACTCAACATACCTTGACCACAGAATCCCAACAAGGACTTAAACCAATAATCTCCTGACTGCTGAGCCAGCCTTTTGAGGCCTATCTGTTCTCCTCTTAATACTCCTACACTGGCAGTCAAAAAGGGACCCCATTTCTGGCATCTAGTCCAGGATCTTCACAAGATCAACGGAGCCATGATACCTGTATATGCCATGGACACTAATCCCTGCACTCTTCTCTCACATATTCCCCCGACACACTCTATTTCACAGTATTAGACCTCAAAGATGCTGCTTTACTATATCTCTACACCACTCCTTACAGCCCCTATTTGCCTTCACCTGGACGAATCCAGACACATATCAATCTCAACAATTAACTTGGACAATTTTACCACAAGAGTTTAGAGATAGCCCTCGTTTTTTCGGTGCAGCCTTCCAAAGAGACCTACAAACTTTAGACCTAGGCTCTACTACCTTATGCCGATATGTAGATGATTACTCTCATGTAGCTCCTCTAGCCACAACTGCCTCGTCCACACTGCGATGGTATTAAATGCCCTAGGCAACTGGCGCTACAGAGTCTCGCTCTCCAAAGCACAAATAGCTTCCGCCACTGTCAATTACATGGGATTACTTCTCACCCTCACATCTAAAATAATCCCAGCTCAGAGACTTCGAGCCTTGACACAGACCCCCAGGCCCCAACCTAAGAGGGAACTTCTTTCTCTATTAGGTCTATTAAACTTCTTCGGAATATGGGTCACAAAATTTGCCTTCCATGCAAAACCTCTCTACCAAGCTACTCGAAGAAACTTGGATGAACCCTTATTGGCCCCCACCTCTCTCCCCACCCCAATACAGACTCTTATCAAACATTTACTACAGGCCCCTTCTCTTTACTTACCTGATTACATCAAGCCTTTTTTCCTTTTTGTACATTCTTGACAAAGACATGCCTTAGGGATTCTGTGCCAAAAAGGGGGAGACATATGGGGTCCTCTAGCTTACTTATCTAAACAACTTGATCTCATCACGCTCGGATGGCCACCTTGTCTCCAGGCCTTAGCTGCAACCACCTTCTTAACACCCGAAGCTCAAAAACTAGCACAAAATGCTCCTCTAAATGTATGCTCACCTCATTCCTTCAAAGATTTACTCTCTCATCGGGCTTTCCTTTCTCTGCCCCCTGCTTGACTACAGATCCTCCACTCACCTCCTCGACCCATCCCTTTCTTTTATGCCTTGTCAACCTCTTAATCTTGCTAGCTTACTCCCTACATCATATCCAGAAGCAGAACACCTATCTCATGACTGTGTTCAGACCTTAGATATGACACTTAATCCCTTTGAACATATAACTGATCAGCCCCTTACTGACCCCAAAGTCCCATCCTGGTTCATAGATGGCAGTGCCCAGAAACAAGTCCCATTTGGGGCTGGATATGCTATAATTCAGGGACAGCCCGACAAAGTTATCCCCCCTCGCCTCATCAAGTCAGCCACATTCCCAGCTCACACATCCTCACAACAGGCTGAACTGATAGCTCTTACACAAGTCTTAATCTTGCTAGCTTACTCCCTACATCATATCCAGAAGCAGAACACCTATCTCATGACTGTGTTCAGACCTTAGATATGACACTTAATCCCTTTGAACATATAACTGATCAGCCCCTTACTGACCCCAAAGTCCCATCCTGGTTCATAGATGGCAGTGCCCAGAAACAAGTCCCATTTGGGGCTGGATATGCTATAATTCAGGGACAGCCCGACAAAGTTATCCCCCCTCGCCTCATCAAGTCAGCCACATTCCCAGCTCACACATCCTCACAACAGGCTGAACTGATAGCTCTTACACAAGCTTTGACCCTAGCCAAAGGCCAAAAGATAAACATTTTTACACTGACTCCAAATATGTCTATAACATATTACATTCTAACATAATCTGGAGGGAGAGAGGATTCCTCACTCGGAAGGGCACACTTATTCTCAATGCTTCTTTTATTTTTGAACTCCTCCGTATGGCTCAGCTCCCAAAACAAGCTGCTGTAATACATTGCCAGGGACATCAGCGACATAGTCCTATCTCCTTTTATAACAATATAGCAGATCATGAAGCAAAGCGGCAGGCTGCCTCTGTTAGTCCTGTCTTTGCTGCTGCTGCTGCTGCTGCTAAGACGCTTCAGTTGTGTCCGACTCTGTGTGACCCCATAGATGGCAGCCCACCAGCTCCCCAGTCCCTGGGATTCTCCAGGCAAGAACACTGGAGTGGGTTGCCATTTCCTTCTCCAATGCATGAATGTAAAAAGTGAAAGTGAAGTCGCTCAGTCGTGTTCGACTCTTCGTGACCCCATGGACTGCAGCCTACCAGGCTCCTCCGTCCATGGGATTTTCCAGGCAAGAGTACTGGAGTGGGGTGCCATTGCCTTCTCCGAGTCCTGTCTTTACTATAGCCTAAATTGACAAGCCTAACATCCGCACATTACTTTCATATTTACATTCCCTTTTCCACTCCTCTATAAAAGTACTTAAGACTTTCCTTCAGAACTTTATTGAGTTAACTAAGGACGATGTGACTTACTAAAATAATGTGACCCAAAAGTGCACCATTTGTCAGTGGACAAATCCTAATTCTAACATTCGCCCCACTCTTTTCCCCACCTACCAAATTCATGGACATCTTCCTGCATAAGACTGGCAGGTAGATTTCACCCACATGCCACCCATAAAAAGGGTTAAATTTTTCCTAGTCTTCATAGATACATTTTCTGGATGGATTAAAGCTTTCCTGACTATGAGAAATGAGCCTCTATTGTGGCTCAGCTTATTCTTATTGAAATCCTCCCAAGGTTTGGAATGCCTTCCTCCCTCCAGTCTGACAACGGGCCCGAGTTCACATCCCAAATCACCCAAAGTATTGCACGAGCCCTTCAAGTTCCTTGGAGGTTTCACATTCCTTATTATCCCCGGTCTTCCAGTAAGGTTGAGAGAGCCAACTGAGTCCTAAAAGAAACTCTGACCAAATTAACGATCAAACTTCATCAAGATTGGACTAAACTCCTCCCTTTAGCCCTCTTGAAGGTCTGAGCCTTACAAAAAACCCCCTTAAATATCAGTCTATTCGAGGCCATGTATGGGAGGCCCATAATACTTTGGGTTTCCATCCCCTCCCAGGATGGTCCCAAACTGCCATCCCACCTTCTTTTTCCTTTACTTGCCCCTTTGGCAACATATGGATGACTTACTCCCTGACCACACCCCAATCTTCCATACCCATCCCTTCAAATAGGACACAAAGTTTATATGACAACTCAGTCCCACTCAGATCTAACCCCAAAATGGCAACGGCCCTAAACGGTAATTCTGCTGACCTCTACCACTGCAAAATTAAAAGAAATCACCCCTTGGGTACACATCACTCGGTTAAAAAAGTTTATGCAGCCCAATTATGAAAATGCTTGCCAGACTAATACTTACCAAGTTTCTCACACAGACCCTACCACTCTAAAGTTCTCACGGCTTCCACCGGCCCCAACTGGCGATGGATGAGCCTGGCAGTTTCATGGCTGCAATTATTCCTGGAACAACTTCTGGCAGATATCTGGGTCTCAAGTCCTCAAGGATCCATGTTTGAACACTTTGAAGATTACATCTCCACCCTGTGGCTACAGGGAACCTTTTATAACTTTTACCCCTTTGAAATCCAATTCTTTTCCATAGTATTCTATCTTATACTCACTTCCCCAAATGTTGTTTAACATCTTCTTATTCTCTCTTCTTCATCTGACCCACAAACTCCTTCAAAATTCAACTATCTATTCTGGACCCTTAATTTAAACCATACCCTTCTTAATGCCTCTAACCCACAATTGGCTAAAGACTGCAGGATATGTTTATCTGTAACTCCTCTGGGAGATTCAGCTCCCCAACCCCACATCCATCGTTGACTGGACCACAGGTAACATGTCCCTACACCATTCATAATGTGGACAGCCTTTATTCATCTCTTATCTTAAATATCTTCACACTAGTGACCAAATCCGAAATTCAGACATACTCTTAAAATCTCTACTCACCGAACTTCCCTCCTTCAATGAAAAACCTCCAATAGGAGGCCCTATTGCCCAGAGAGTAACACTGTTACAACCAATTCCTTTTTGCATATCCAGAAATCCCCTAAACAGTTCGCATGACCAATCCGTGGGCACAATCCCTAACTCCATGTGCAACCATACCTCCACCTTACTCTTTGCCACTAGAAAGGCTGTATATATGTTTCTGGTCCTACAGGACACTGTTTAACCTTTACAAGATGGTTTCCCTCAGCATATTCCTCCACTTCTCCTATCGTAGGGGCCACCTTAGTGGGGTCTCTGAGTGTCCTTGAACGAAACGCCCCCTCGACTCCTCTTTGCCACAGACTTCAGCTATTGTATTATGAAATCTGGCCTACTTTTCCTGTGTGGGGCATCTACATAACTCTACCTACTAATTGGACTGGAACGTGCACCCTGGTATACTCCAGCCCAAAAATTTTCAGTTAAGTTCAGCAGCTCAGTCGTGTTCGACCCTTTGCAACCCCATGAATTGCAGCACACCAGGCCTCCCTGTCCATTACCAACTCCCAGAGTTCACTCAGACTCGTGTCCATCGAGTCAGTGATGCCATCCAGCCATCTCATCCTCGGTCGTCCCCTTCTCCTCCTGCCCCCAATCCCTCCCAGCATCAGGGTCTTTTCCAATGAGTCAACTCTTCACATGAGGTGGCCAAAGTACTGGAGTTTCAGCTTCAGCATCATTTCTTCCAAAGAACACCCAGGACTGATCTCCTTCAGAATGGACTGGTTGGATCTCCTTGCAGTCCAAGGGACTCTCAAGAGTCTTCTCCAACACCACAGTTCAAAAGCATCAATTCTTCAGCGCTCAACTTTCTTCACAGTCCAAATCTCACATCCATACGTGACCACTGGAAAAACCACAGCCTTGACTAGACAGACTTTTGTTGGCAAAGTAATGTCTCTGCTTTTCAATATGTTATCTAGGTTGGTCATAACTTTTCTTCCAAGGAGTAAGCGCCTTTTAATTTCATGGCTGCAGTCACCATCTGCATTGATTTTAGAGCCCCTCAAAATAAAGTCTGACACTCTTTCCACTGTTTCCCCATCCATTTCCCATGAAGTGATGGGACTGGATGCCATGACCTTTGTTTTCTGAATGTTGAGCTTTAAGCCAACTTTTTCACTCTCCTCTTTCACTTTCATCAAGAGGCTTTTTAGTTCCTCTTCACTTTCTGCCATAAGGGTGGTGTCATCTGCATATCTGAGGTTATTGATATTTCTCCCGGCAATCTTGATTCCAGCTTGTGCTTCCTCCAGCCCAGTGTTTCTCATGATACTCTCTGCATATAAGTTACATAAGCAGGGTGACAATATACAGCCTTGACATACTCCTTTTCCTATTTGGAACCAGTCTGTTGTTCCATGTCCAGTTCTAACTGTTGTTTCCTGACCTGCATACAGGTTTCTCAGGAGACAGGTCAGGTGGTCTGGTACTCCCATTTCTTGAAGAATCTTCCACAGTTTGTTGTGATCCACATAGTCAAAGGCTTTAGCATAGCCAATGAAGCAGAAGTAGATGTTTATCTGGAATTCCCTTGCTTTCTCAATGATCTAGTGAATGTTGATAATTTGATCTCTGGTCCCTCTATGTTTTTAAACCCAGCTTGCACATCTGAAAATTCACGATTCACATACTGCTGAGTCCTGGCTTGAAGGGTTTTGAGCATAATCTTGTTAGTATGTAAAGTGAGCACAATGGTAGGTAGTTTGAGCATTCTTTAGCATTGCCCTTCTTTGGGATTGGAATGAAAACTGACCTTTGCCAGTCCTGTGGCCACTGCTGAGTTTTCCAAATTAGCTGACATATTGAGTGAGTCCTTTAAGAGCATCATCTTTGAGGATTTTAAATAAAGATACACAACACATCATCATTGGATGTTACTAACAAAATTTTTATAAAAAGCAAGATTCTGATGACCATATATTCAATATCTTAGAACTTTTCATTCGAATTAAAGAATTTAGTAAGATCAGCTGGTTGGTCCTAGATGTACTGGTGAAAGAAATGAAGGAAATGAATGGGGTTGGGGATTCAAATTCCCAGGCCAAACTACACATAATTGACCAGAAAGCTTCAATATCTGATCTGAAAGAAACCTTTGTTTCCTGTAGCCACAGGGCCTCAGCCCGGGCTGAGATTTGTGAAAACTAAATCCAGAGTCTCATCCTGTCAGTGTCTGCATTGCATGCAAATTGATTTCCCAATCTTCTGCCAAAGCGTGAGCATTTATTGGGAAGTAATGGGAAACTGAAATTGGAATGGGGAAATATGGGAAGATCCCAGTGAAGCTGGAAACATTAAACTCCTAAATTTAGCTACTTCTTTACCAACTGATGAATATATGTGTTCTAGTTATGCATTCCAGAACCAGAAAAACAACTTTAGTAGGGGTGGGTATACAGCACCTCTAGGTGGCAATAACTGGCATGTCTGAGGTAAGGTTCTCCAGGAAAGTGTAAATGTTCTAAATTAAAGGCCAGTGTATGGTGCTTTTTTTTTTTTTTTTCTACTTGATTGACTTTTAGTTGATTTGCAATACTGTGTTAGTTTAGGTGTACAGCAAAGTGATTCAGATATATGCACTATATGCATACATATTCTTTTTCAGATTCTACTCCATTATAGGTTATCAAAATATGTTGAATAAGATTCCCTGTGCTTACAGTAAATTCTTGATATTTATCTACTTTATATACAGTAGTGTTTATCAAATAATTTATTCCTTTCCCTCCTAATTTATTCCTTTCTCTCTTTTTCCTTGGTAAGCTAATGCATGTTTGTATGACTGTGAGTCTGTTTCTGTTTTGTAAACAAGTTCATTTGTATTATTTTATGTTTTTCTATATTACTTCTATTGCTTTTATTTATTTAAGTGGAGGCTATTTACCATACAATGTTGTGGTGGTTTTTGCCATATGTCGACCAAGCACAGGTGTGCATGAGTCCCCCCATCCTGAACTCCCCTCCCACCCCATCTCTCTGGGTTGTCCCAGAGCACCAGCTTTGAGTTCCCTGCTTCATGTATTGAACTTGCACTGGTCATCTGTTTTACATATGGTAATGTACATGTTTCAATGCTATTCTCTCATATCACCCCACTCTTGCTTTCTACCACATAGTCCAAAAGTTTGTTCTTTACATTTGTGTCTCTTTTGCTGTCTTCCTTATAAGGTTGTCATTACCATCTTTCTAAATTCTAAATATATGAGTTAATGTACTGTATTTGGTCTTTCTGACTTACTTCACTCTGTATAATAGGCTCCAGTTTTATCCATCTCGTTAGAATGGACTCAAATGAGTTCCTTTTTACAGCTCAGTAATATCCCATTGTGTATATGGACCACAACTTTCTAATCCACTCATTTGCTGATGGACATCTAGGTTGCTCCATGTCCTGGCTATGGTAAACTGTGCTGCAAGAACATTGGGCTACACGTGTCTCTTTCAATTCTGGTTTCCTCAGTGTGTATGCCCAGCAGTGGGATGGCTGGGTCATATGGCGGTTCTATTTCCAAGTTTTTAAGGAATCTCTACACTGTTCTCCATAGCGGCTATACTAGTTTGCATTCCCAGCTGAGGCATTGTCATTTCCGCCTTACCCTCTGGAGAAGCTCAGTATTTACAAGTGTCCTGAGGGGCAGGCTTCTCCCTGTGTGGCAGCCAAGACTTGTACCCAGCTGGTTCTTCCAGGTCCGCCTGCACACACACACACACACACACACACACCCCTTGTGGCATCTGAGGAGCCTGCAGGCTCTGCCCGTGAGGAATGGCTTCCAGGGGGCTGGTGACATGGCCAGGCTGGGCTCTTCTTAAATCTCTTCTGGGGTGAAGGAGACCCTTGTGCCTGACCAAGCTGTAAGTCTTCCCTGCGCAGCACAGGGGGGGGCGCTGGCTGGGCCCGTCTACAGATGTGGTGAGAAAGCTACCACAGAAGAAGAGGCAGGCTCCTTCCCTGACAGGTGCTGGTGTGAGCGTCTTCCCTCTGAGCCTTAGGCGACAAGGCCTTTCTTCTGACTCAGCTGTCATGGGAGCCTCAGACGCCAGGCAGGGTGTGAGGCTTGAGTGACTTCAGAGTGTGAAGCTGCAGGGGGGCTGGACACTCTCCCTGCTAGGGTCTCGGCCTCACAGAGCAGGTGCTGTCTCCCCTCCTCCTCCCCGCTGTTATTCCCTTCACTTTTCTCTCTTCTGCTTCATCCAACTCCTTTCAGACAAGACACACACATTCCATATGATATTGTGCACTTTATCCAGCGATGGGGAAAGAGGAAACCATGTGAGTGAAGCGGGGGTAGACCCATCTCACACAGGAGAGAGCAGTGGTCCGGGGTGAACGGAGGCACACAGGATTTAACAGGTCCTGTGACGGCTCCCCAGGTGTTCTTGTCCTAGTTCCCAGAACCCCAGAATAAGCCTGTTTCATCTGAGCTGCCCAGGTAAGCACAGAGTCTTGATGAAAGAGAAGGTGATGTGAAGACAGAAGCAGAGGGACATTTGAAGATGCTGCTGGATTTGAATGTGGAGGAGTGCCCAAGAGCCAAGGCATGAAAGGACTGAAGCTCTAGATGCAAAATTGGCAAAAAGCAGGATCCTGTCCCAGGCCCCTGGATGAGGGCCGTGTCAACATCTTGGTTGTGTCCAGGGAAACCCTCTTCTGACTTCTCACTCCAGAGCCATCAGAGGATAACTTTGTGTTGTTCTAAGTCCCTACTGCTGCTGCTTCTGCTGCTAAGTCGCTTCAGTCATGTCCGACTCTGTGTGACCCCATAGACTGCAGCCCACCAGGCTCCACCGTCCCTGGGATTCTCCAGGCAAGAACACTGGAGTGGGTTGCCATTTCCTTCTCCAATGCATGAAAGCGAAAAGTGAAAGTGAAGTACTGAGTCATATCCAACTCTCAGCGACCCCATGGACTGCAGCCCACCAGGCTCCTCCGTCCATGGGAGTTTCCAGGCAAGAGTACTGGAGTGGGGTGCCACTGTCTAAGTCCCTAAGGCAGACATAACTCATTTTACCATCAAAACAGAAGTGAGTACAGGGACAGAGAGGCAGGCAAACACAAGAGAGAGCAGACAGACTGGAGGGTATTGGGGGATCAGGATTCAGGTGGACAGTAAGAGATACAGGATGTCAGAGACAGATGAAGAGACAGCAGATAGGGAGCTTCCAGAAAGGTGAGAGGAGAAGGGCAGAAAGTCTGCTGCTGGGCAGGAGGCAGGACATGAGGCAATCTGGCAGAGGGGCAGACAGAAGCAGGAAGTGGGCAAAGGGGCAAGGACAGGAGAGAGTGACAGCAAGACGGGATGGCGGGCAGGGGCCCTCAGAGCTCATCCTTGTCCCCACCTGGATCACAGAGCTTCCTGAGCTGCAGGTGGATCCCATTTGTGGATCTCAGCACAACGACTGGCATGGGCACAGGGACCCTGGTGGGATCCGGTGACAGCTCAAAGCGAAGCAAGGTCAGGGCCACGGCCACCTTCAACTCATTCATGGCAAACTGCTTCCCGATGCAGTTCCTGGGTTGGGAGATAAAAAGGAAGAGAGCAGAGGCTTCTAATCCCTGCTGAGCACAGGGAATCAGGGCTCTCCTCCTGGTGGCCCAGTCTTGACCCCTTCCTTACTCATCACATTGAACTTGCCAGCAAAGCTCTCCCCCTGACAGATGACAAAGCCCACCTCTCTAAGGACTAGCTCCTAACTCATACTCCTGCTCTCAGGAGGAAAACCTGGGGAGCATCAGTGCTTTAAGCCGCAGAGTCAAGTGGATCAAGAACTGTGAACTAGTGCTTTATTCACTCGTCCACTGGCAATTCCTGGTTTCCGGTCAGCCCAGGGCACTGTAGGGGCAGTGTGGATACCATCTCAGGGCCTTACCACCTACGGTGGACAAACAAGCTACCAGTCCCCAGAGAAGACAAGACAGGGTTGTGCAAGGAATCAGAACAGCAACAGGGAGGCTTCCTGGAGAGGACAAGGATTAACCACCCTGAACCTACTAGACCAATTCCCACCCAGTTAATGGTCTGGCTTTCTATCTCCCTCAGCCCCTCAGCCAATCTACCTTTGGAATGTTCCCATTCTAATCCAGAAACGACCTTCCTAACCATCCCTTGGGCTCCTCATCTGACCTTTTCAGCCTTCACTCCTTCCCTCCCTCTAAAGCCACAGTAGCTCCAAGCCTGCTATGTTCCCCATCACAGGGAGGACACGTCCCAGTGCCTCAGGGGCATCAGAGCCCTCTCTGGATTCTTCCTCACTCACTTGGGGTCTGTCCCCTCCCCCGCCTCTGCCATCCTCATGCTCAAGGCTCAATCCAGTGACCACCACCCTCACCCCCTCTGCTGGCTGCACCTCTTCCCACTCGGGACCCTCAAGGCACCACGGGTGTTAACTCAAGGACACATCACATCCAGTGCCCAGCACAGTGCTGAATCATGGGTCCCCCCACAGTCTGCTCAAGGATTGAATGAGTGAAAGAGTGGATGGCTGAATGATGTATGCTTGAGTAGATGTGTTGATGACAGTGAGTCCTGGGGTAGGACAGCGTTATCATCTCTGTGTTCCCATCTCCTAGCATGGGTCTTGGCACACAGAGACACACTTAATACATACTTTCACATTTGAACAATATTGATTGAATTGAAAACAACTCAAGAGGAATGAGAATATAAGAAATATTCAGTCTGACGTAGGAATCAAGCTGCTGAGTCCCTCCTGCCCTCTAGCAGCAACTGAATGACCTGCAGCCATGTCTACAAGGAAGGACTGGACCCTGGTATAAACCAAATCCTAGAATCAATTCAGGAGGACAGTTTACTTCAACACTGTTCTGTAAAGGTTGATTCACCAACTGAAAATTTCCTAGATCTGTAGTCAGAAAAAACTTGTTTCTACTAAGTTACAAAGCCACTGAAGTTACCATTCAGGGGAAGTTCTGTGCCCTTTAAGATCTTCACAGCAATCATTTAGGAGTGTATCAATCAGGCTAACAGCTATTTCAAGGGTGCTTTATGTTTTACATGCAATAGATTTTTCAAATGCACATCAAACACAAAATACTCTCCCTCCTGTAGGGAAAGAGCAAATTAGCCAAGATGGCATTGTCAGGCGCTCTCTCCCTGAGGCCTCTCACTGTTGCCTCAGGGCTTGTGACTAATGATTACAGAACAGCTAGATCACTGCTGTATAGCACTGCATACGAGGGTCACATGGTACTCGCTTGGACTCTGGCTACTTTTGTTATATAAGCTCCAGCTGCAAAACACCTGGGGGTGGTGTGTGGTACGCCTTGATGAGTCTCACTATGAAAGCCCTGGTTATTGCTGCATTGGGGCTACGTTGGAGTAACATCATGGTTATATTATATGAGGTTATGTTCTAACTATGTTACGGTTTTTAAGGCTGCTGCTACGGTGGCTGTGTCAGGGAGGACAGAGCTCTGTCATGGCGGCCATAACACAGTCAGGAGAGAATAAACGTGTCTGCGGCAGCGGTGGCGGCGGCAGTGGGCTGGGGTACTAAGCATGGCTGAGAGCTACCCCACGTCTGAGGTCAGGGGCAGCGGCCTAGAGGGCCAGGCTGCGATGGCGCAGGAACACCAAGAGGAGCCACCCCGCGTCCGAGGCCAGGAGTGGTGCCCGAGGCCAAGGGTGGCAGCAGGGAGGAGCAGCCCCAAGCATGAGGCCAGGGCGGCAACCGGGAGCAGCAACCCCACGCCCAAGGCTAGGGGCGGCAGCCGGGAGGGTCAACCCCATGTCCAAGGAGTGGTGGCTATGCGGGTGCAGGAGGGCCTAGAGGAGCCATCCCACATTGAAGGTCAGGAAGGGTGGCGGGAGGAGATTCCCCTCGTCCAAGGTAAGGAACAGTGGCTGTGCTTTGCTGGAGCAGCAGTGAAGAGATACCCCACGCCCAAGGTAAGAGAAACCCAAGTAAGATGGTAGGTGTGCAAGAGGGAATCAGAGGGCAGACACATTGAAACCATACTCACAGAAATCTAGTCAATCTAATCACACTAGGACCACACCTTTGTCTAACTCAATGAAACTAACCCACGGGGCAACCCAAGATGAGTGGGTCATGGTGGAGAGGTCTGACAGAATGTAGTCCACTGGAGAAGGGAATGGCAAACCGCTTCAATATTCTTGCCTTGAGAACCCCATGAACAGTATGAAAAGGCAAAATGATAGGATACTGAAAGAGGAACTCCCCAGGTCAGTAGGTGCCCAATATGCTACAGGAGGTCAGTGGAGAAATAACTCCAGAAAGAATGAAGTGTTGGAGCCAAAGCAAAAACAATACCCATTTATGGATGTGACTGGTGATAGAAGCAAGGTTCGATGCCATAAAGAGAAATATTGCATAGGAACCTGGAATGTCAGGTCCATGAATCAAGGCAAATTGGAAGTGATCAAACAAGAGATGGCAAGAGTGAATGTCGACATTCTAGGAATCAGTGAAATAACATGGACTGGAATGGGTGAATTTGACTCAGATGACCATTATATCTAGTACTGTGGGCAGGAATCCCTCAGAAGAAATGGACTAGCCATCATGGTCAACAAAAGAGTCCGAAATGCAGTACTTGGATGCAATCTCAAAAATGACAGAATGATCTCTGTTTCCAAGGTAAACCATTCAATATCATGGTAATCCAAGTCTATGCCCCAACCAGTAACACTGAAGAAGCTGAAGTTGAATGGTTCTATGAAGACCTACAAGAACTTTTAGAACGAACACCCCCAAAAGATGTCCTTTTCATTATAGGGGACTGGAATGCAAAAGTAGGAAGCCAAGGAACACCTGGAGTAACAGGCAAATTTGGCCTTGGAATGCAGAATGAAGCAGGGCAAAGACAAATAGAGTTTTGCCATGAAAATGCACTGGGTTATAGCAAACACCCTCTTCCAACAACACAAGAGAAGACTTTCCACATGGACATCACCAGATGGTCAACACCGAAATCAGATGATTATATTCTTTGCAGCCAAAGATGGAGAAGCTCTATACAGTCAACAAAAACAAGACCATGAGCTGACTGTGGCTCAGATCTTGAACTCCTTATTACCAAATTCAGACTGAAATAGAAGAAAACAGGGAAAACCACCAGACCATTCAGGTATGACCTCAATCAAATCCCTTATGATTATACAGTGGAAGTGAGAAATAGATTTAAGGGTCTAGATATGATAGATAGAGTGCCTGATGAACTATTGAATGAGATTCATGATGTTGTACAGGAGACAGGGATCAAGACCATCCTCATGGAAAAGAAATGCAAACAAGCAAAATGGCTGTTTGGGGAAGCCTTACAAATAGCTGTGAAAAGAAGAGAAGCAAAAGGCCAAAGAGAAAAGGAAAGATATAAGCATCTGAATGCAGAGTTCCAAAGAATAGCAAGGAGAGATAAGAAAGCCTTCCTCAGCGATCAATGCAAAGAAATAGAGGAAAACAACAAAATGGGAAAGACTAGAGATCTCTTCAAGAAAATCAGAGATACCAAGGGAACATTTCATGCAAAGATGGGCTCGATAAAGGACAGAAATGGTCTGGACCTAACAGAAGCAAAAGATATTAAGAAGAGGTGGCAAGAATACACAGAAGAACTGTACAAAACCAATCTTCACAACCTGGATAATCACAATGGTGTGATGACTGATCTAGAGCCAGACATCCTGGAATGTGAAGTCAACTGGGCCTTAGAAAGCATCACCATGAACAAAGCTAGTGGAGGTGATGGAATTCCAGTTGCGCTATTTCTAATCCTGAAAGATGACGCTGCACTCAATATGCCAGCAAATTTGGAAAACTCAGCAGTAGCCACAGGACTGGAAAAGGTCAGTTTTTATTCCAATCTCAAAGAAAGGCAATGCCAAAGAATGCTCAAACTACCGCACAATTGCACTCATCTCACACGCTAGTAAAGTAATGCTCAAAATTCTCCAAGCCAGGCTTCAGCAATATATGAACCATGAACTTCCAGATTTTCAAGTGGTTTTACAAAAGGCAGAGGAACCACAGATCAAATGGCCAGCATCCGCTGGATCATGGAAAAAGCAAGAGAGTTCCAGAAAAACATCTATTTCTGCTTTATTGACTATGCCAAAGCCCTTGACTGTGTGGATCACAAAAAAACTGTGGAAAATTCTGAAAGAGATGGGAATACCAGACCACCTAAACTGCCTCTTGAGAAATCTGTATGCAGGTCAGGAAGCAACAGTTCGAACTGGACATGGAACAACAGACTGGTTCCAAATAGGAAAAGGAATATGTCAAGGCTGTATATTGTCACCCTGCTTGTTTAACTTCTATGCAGAGTACATCATGAGAAACGCTGGACTGGAAGAAACACAAGCTGGAATCAAGATTGCTGGGAGAAAAATCAATAACCTCAGATATGCAGATGACACCACCCTTATGGCAGAAAGTGAAGAGGAACTAAAAAGCCTCTTGATGAAAGTGAAAGAGGAGAGTGAAAAAGTTGGCTTAAAGCTCAACATTCAGAAAATGAAGATCATGGCATCTGGTCCCATCACTTCATGGGAAATAGAAGGAGAAACAGTGGAAACAGTGTCAGACTTTATCTTTTGGGGCTCCAAAATCACTGCAGATGGTGATTGCAGCCATGAAATTAAAAGATGCTTACTCCTTGGAATAAAATTTATGAGCAACCTAGATACCATATTCAAAAGCATAGACATTACTTTGCCGACTAAGGTCTGTCTAGTCAATGCTATGGTTTTTCCAGTAGTCATGTTGGACTGTGAAGCAGGCTGGCTGAGCGCCGAAGAATTGATGCTTTTGAACTGTGGTGTTGGAGAAGACTCTTGAGAGTCCCTTGGACTGCAAAGAGATCCAACCAGTCCATTCTGAAGGAGATCGGCCCTGGGATTTCTTTGGAAGGAATGATGCTAAAGCTGAAGCTCCAGTACTTTGACCACCTCATGCGAAGAGTTGACTCATTGGAAAAGACTCTGATGTTGAGAGGAATTGGGGGCAGGAGAAGAAGGGGATACTGAGGATGAGATGGCTGGATGGCATCACGGACTCAATGGACGTGAGTCTGAGTGAACTCCAGGAGTTGGTGATGGACAGGGAGGCCTGGCGTGCTGCGATTCATGGGATCGCAGAGAGTCTGACACTACTGAGCGACTGAACTGAACTGAACTGCAGTTCCTATGGCCCCTCCAGGCCTTATGGCTCCTCCAGTCCTCCTCCAGCCTCTTAGCTGATGCTTTGCTTCTATCCTGGGTTCAACAAACGGTGTGCACAATATGAACAGTGAGAAACTGGCATCGTGAGCAGGATGACCAATAGACTCCCCAAAGCAGCCTTGATTGTCCTCCACTTTAAGATTTTTCTTACTAACATTACTCTGTATAATCTGCGACCATGGTGTCTAAACTCTGCTTTTTAACAAAGAATTTTGGCAACAGAAAATATATGTCATGGTTGTATTAATACACAGTCAAATCTATGTTGGATGTAGTGCAGAAAGTGAGAACACACTCATGACTGTGAAACTTTCTTCAAACTACAACTGCAACTGATCACATACATGACTTGAAGCCTCAGTACATGGAATTCCCAATCCAGGCAAGCACGACGAATACAGTGAGAGTGGACAGGTGAATTAAGCAGAAAGGCACAGGGCTGACTAGGAAGGTGGGAACAGAGGAAATTATCTTTAAGTGACTGAAATTGTGCCAATCAAACATGTGTAGTTTAAATTTCATGAAGACTTGTAATGCTAAAACGTCATACTCCTAAAGTGAGGAAAACCCTTGTTACTTTGGATTGGCCACTGACATGGAAATGAGATCAATCCTGTGGACAGTAGGAGGTCAGTGTCATTGTGGTGGGTCCTGAAGACCTTCTTATACATGGAGACCCACGCCTCCTTCTCAGCACATCAACATACAAGGACGGAACTTCATGCTCCTCATATGAAAGTAGACAGTCACACACATCGGGTAGCAACCAGTGACACTTGCTTCCCCCAGTACAGAGGCCTCACCTGGATCCTCCTGAGAAAGCAGGAAGGCATGGCTGTGTCGAGTAGAACCTGGTGCGAACCGGGTTGGGTCAAATATCTGCAGAGAGAGCACCAGGGCCAGGACTTTCAGGGTCACACCCCTCACATGAATGCTCTGGGGGATAAGAATCCCAGATAGGGAGCACGGGAAGGGTTTGGTGTTGAGAGAGCATCCCATCTCCTCCTCCCACATCCATCGTACCTCTGGGTTCGGCCACACCTTCGGGTTGTGATGAAGCCCATAAATAGAGAGGGAGACTGATATTCCTGTGGGGCAGAGGAGAGAGAGAAGCCTGATGGTCCCACAGTGCAGGGGATCTGCAGCTTCACAAAAGTCCTGGGAGCCACCATAGGAACACCCTCCGTCACTCTGAATGAAATGATGCTCTTGCAAGACAGGTGGGTGGGGCATGACAAAGCACACAGTCACAGGTTAGGGGTAGGTGACCACAGTCCTGGACTGAGAATTAAAAGAACTGCAAGGATACACTTAGGAGCAACTCAGGTGACAACTCACATTTATCAAATGCCATCATGAACCTAGGGGATGTGCAAGAATCATTTAATCCTCACGCA
The DNA here is from genome assembly GCA_006408695.1 of Aepyceros melampus. Classification (NCBI taxonomy): domain Eukaryota; kingdom Metazoa; phylum Chordata; class Mammalia; order Artiodactyla; family Bovidae; genus Aepyceros; species Aepyceros melampus. The sequence continues at coordinate 255,850 of SJXQ01009164.1, forward strand.
AGCACTCCTGTCCCCACAGGCCCATGAAGCACCTGAGCCTCAGAGAAGTTAAGGATTAGGTCTGTGAGCCCACAGTTAGGAGGGAACAGGGCTGGGATTCAGACCCACTGGGTGCTGAGTCAGTGGGTGGCCTCCAGCCATGGCAGGGCTCTCAGACCTCATCATCACCTGCTCTTTGCCACCCACCAGAGGGCACCTCAGAGACTAGAGCCTATGACCTGTGACAGTGGAGTCTCTTGAGCTCCCTCCCTTATTTACACCCCATATGGAAGCACCATGCTTCCCCCTGCTTCTGCCTTCATGATTCAAGAAGTAGAATTTTAGGATCCATTATAAGACCGCACAGAAGGGTCAACATTTATTTGTTGTGCTTTGTTGCATTCAAGTTTTGTGTCAAACATTTTTTCTTTCAGGAGAGGTTAATTACTTTTCAATGGTGTGTTAGTTCTGCCATACTACAGTGCAAATAAGGCACAGTTATGTATCTATATATATGGAGAAGGAAATGGCAACTGACTTCAGTATTCTTGCCTGAGAAATGTCATGGAGAGTGGAGCCTGGTGGGCTACGCTCTGTGGGGTCACAAAAGAGCCAGACATGACTTAGCAACTAAACAACAGCTATATCCCCTCCATCTTGCACGTCTCTCGTCCTTCTCATTCCACCCCTCTAGGTCATTTCAGAGAAGCAGGCTGAGCTTCCTTTTATATAGCAGCTTTCCACTAGATACATACTGGTATTTTACACATGATAGTCTATCTATGTCGATGTTACTTTCTCAATTCATCCTACCCTCTCCTTCCCCTCCTGCATCCACAAGTCCATTCCCTGTGTCTGCATCTACATTCCTGCTCTGCAAATGCATTCATCAGCACTCTTTTCCTAGATTCTTATATACGTGTGTGTATTAATGTGCGATATTTGTTTTTCTCTTTCTGAGTGCTTCACTCTTTATAAAAGGCTGTAAATTCTTACACCTCACTGAAACTGACTCATATTTGTTCCATTTTATACCGAGTATGACCAACCTAGATAGTATATTCAAAAGCAGAGACATTACTTTGCCGACTAAGTTCCATCTAGTCAAGGCTATGGTTTTTCCTGTGGTCATGTATGGATGTGAAAGTTGGACTGTGAAGAAGGCTGAGCGCAGAAGAATTGATGCTTTTGAACTGTGGTGTTAGAGAGGACTCTTGAGAGTCCCTTGGACTGCAAGGAGATCCAACCAGTCCACTCTGAAGGAAATCAGCCCTGGGATTTCTTTGGAAGAAATGATGCTAAAGCTGAAACTCCAGTACTTTGACCACCTCATGCAAAGAGTTGACTCATTGGAGAAGACTCTGATGCTGGGAGGGATTAGGGGCAGGAGAAGAAGAGGACGACAGAGGATGAGATGGCTGGATGGCATCACTGACTCGATGGACGTGAGTCTGAGTGAACTCTGGGAGTTGGTGATAGACAGGGAGGCCGGCATGCTACGATTCATGGGGTCGCAAAGAGTCTGACATGACTGAGTGACTGAACTGAACTGAACTGAACATTCCATTGTGTATATGGACCACAGCTTCATTATCCACTCATCTGTCAGTGACACCTCGGTTGCTTCCCCGTCCTGGCTACTGTAAACAATGCTGCAGTGAACACTGCGGCTCATGTGCTTTTTGGATTCTGGTTTTCCCAAGGTATGTTCCTACTAGTAGGATTGTTGAGTATATGCTAGTATTAATCCAAGGATTTATGGAAAAGCATTCTTTAAAGCTCATGCAAACTAGAGAATAAATATTATCTTCAGGCAGACAAGAGCCAGAGCATCCTGAAACTGGAAATGCACAGGTGGATTACTGGTCTAGCATTAGGTCCTAGAGAGTGCTTTACTGAGTGGTGAGGTGAAGTTCATACCTGCAGGTAAGGAGTGTCCATCCGGGAAGGTGATGGGCTTGCTCAGATCTCTGCCAATGACTGGTACTGGTGGATAGAGTCTCATGGCCTCCTTGATGCACATGGTGGTGTAGGGCATCTGGTCCAGGTGGTCCCTGAAAGGAAGCCCATCTGAGGGCAGGCAGGACTGGACAACCAGGGATTCTATCGAGTTCAGGTAGGACAGGGTTCTTCCATCTCCAGGACACTCACCAGGTTATGGAAGCACCATCCGCGAGGAGGCTCTGGATCTCTTCCCGACACCTCTGCTGATGTTCGGGATGGGAGGCTAGAGCATAGAGGATCCAGGAGATGCCACTGGCTGTGGTGTCGTGACCCTCAAACATGAACGTGTCCACCTCAGCACGGAGGTCCTCGTCAGACAAGCTGCTCCCATTCTCCATCTGTGGAGGCAGGGCCAGAGTGCAGGGTCTGCCCTTCCTGTGTGCTTCTGCCCAAAGGCTCAGGCCTCTCCTGCCCACACTCACTCTGGCAAAGAGGAGGATGTCCAGGAAGTCCAAGTGCCTCCTGCTCCTCACCTTCTCCAGCTCTCCCTCCTTCTGCAGGTGAGCCTCCTCTCCTTGATCACTGCATCTGTCCCAGAGCAGTGGTTCCCAGCGAGAGCTGAGGACTCTGGGCGGTTCAGATTCTACACCCACCATAACCCCATCTGCCCTCCAGCCCAGTCTGGGTGCCAGGTGAATGAGGGTGAGGGTGGGACTGGGTGAGCATGTCAGGAATTAGAGTTCCAACATATTCTACTGCAGATGGGAATCCCGACACTAGCACAGCCCGGGGGGGCTCCGCCTGAATGCTGCTGGGAGGGGGTCTCACTCAGTCATCACCAACATGGTGACTCCTGTAACTCCCTGGTCAACACCTGACACCCTGACCTCCGGGTTCCCAGTCCTTGCAAGCAGGCGGGTGTGTGCCAGCTCCTGAAGAGGAAGCAGAAGTCTGGGCTCTGCCTATGGGGTCAAGGCTAGGCCACGTGAGCCTGATAAAGGGTGAGGGGAGCACCCCAGGAGGGAGGGGAACCTGTGTGTTGATGGGCGAGCTGGCAGGCCCGGTGGTTCCAGCGTCCTTCAGGGGTCAGCCTGTAGATGAGGTCGTTCTGGTGGAGAGCATTTCGCAGTCGGGAAATAAACAGATGACTGAGGTCCCTGATGGCCTGGATGTGGGACTGGGAGTTCCTGAAGGGAGAGGACGCAGAAGAGACTGGAGTTGAGGGAGGCACCGACCTGGAGAGGGTCCGATTCCTCAGGTAACACTGAGGCACTGTGATTTCTGCCTCATTTCCCTGGAGCCCTCCCCCTGGAGTCCTTTACAGGTGTCCTGAGAGGCCAGGCTTCTCCCTGAGCAGGAGATAATATAATCCTTGGGGATTATAAGGTATTCTTGTTGAATGTACTATGGAAAATTGTTGACAAAATCTCTTTAAAGCAACAGAAGTATAAGTTGGGGCATTATTTGTTTTTATCTGTTTAGGGAGTCTTATTTGGGAAAAGCATTGAACAAGTGTTGAATTACATCTTTTGTTGTTTTACATGATCTAGAAAAGGTATCTATGGTAACATGTACAAAGGACAGTTTTTTAACACCGGGATATGAGTTATGTCTATTTGTCAGAAAGCATTAGGGCTAAGGCCTTGGGGATTCACTCCTAATGGTAGAGATGGATTAGATGTTGGGCAATTTGGACATAACTTAACTATTTGTTTAGCTGTCTTCTTAGGGATATGAAATTTATACCTTAAACCAGCTGTATTTTGATGGTGAATTTTCTGAGAATTTTTGGCCTTGTCAATCTTTTAATGTAAGTTTAAAGCAATTATTTTAGTTAATGTATTTGTCAAAGCATTTTTTTAATATAAAGGGCCAGGCAAGCTGGAATGGGCTCTAATATGTCCCACAAAATATTTTTTATCTCTATGTTTAATCTCTTTATGTAAATTAAATAACAAGTAGAAGATGGTAGTCTTATTATTTGGAATATTAGCAGTCTCAATATGACAAAACAACCCTACAAAATATCAGGAGTCAGTCAAAAGATTGAAGGTCAGTCAGTCAGTTAGTTCAGTCGCTCAGTAGTGTCTGACTCTTTGTGACCCCTTGAATCACAGCATGCCAGGCCTCCCTGTCCATCACCAACTCCTGGAGTTCACTCAGACTCACGTCCATCGAGTCCATGATGCCATCCAGCTATCTCATCCTCTGTCGTCCCTTTCTCCTCCAGCCCCCAATCCCTCCCAGCATCAGAGTCTTTTCCAATGAGTCAGCTCTTCGCATGAGGTGGCCAAAGTACTGGAGTTTCAGCTTTAGCATTATTCCTTCCAAAGAAATCCCAGGGTTGATCTCCTTCAGAATGGACTGGTTGGATCTCCTTGCAGTCCAAGGGACTCTCAAGAGTCTTCTCCAACACCACAATTCAAAAGCACCAATTCTTAGGCGCTCAGCTTTCTTCACAGTCCAACTCTCACATCCATACATGACCACTGGAAAAACCATAGCCTTGACTAGACGGACCTTTGTTGGCAAAGTAATAGCTCAGCTTTTCAATATGCTATCTAGGTTGAAGTTATGGTCTCTCAAATGTTGAAAAGCCCAAATAATTGTTCTAACTCAGCTCTTTGGGCAGATGTCTCTTTAGTTATCTGAACATGGGATTTTTTATTGATAATTGTGATTGCTTTACCATTAGAGGAACCAACTGTGAAAACTAAAATTGCCCCTTCCAAAGGTTGAATAAAAATTTTTTTTGAAAAAAATCACAGAATGTGTTTTTTTTTTTTAAGTAAAAAGGGAGCTTGAGGGTAAATGAAACAAAATTTGACCCCTGAAATCTATAAGGGCAACTTGTCAATCATCACTATTTTGTAAAAGAAATTGTAGTTGATCATTATTAAATGGAATCACTATATTTGTTACTTTTTTTAAAAAAAAAGTTGCACTTATTTTTTTTACCTTTTATAATTAATTGTGTCACCAAGCTAGGATAAGACAAATTATTTTTTGGGGGGGTCACTGGTAGATGGAGCCATTTTAATGGTCCTTTTTGTCACAAGCATCTTGTTGGTGTATGTTCTGTGGTGAGAATAATTAAATCTCATCTTTTGGTAATATTAATCTTAATTAACTGATCATTTAAAGTCTCATCTATTTTAACAAGAGCCGACTCTGCCTCACTAGTCAATTTTTTTTTTTAGAACTGGCATCAGGATCACCCTTTAAGCAATCAAACAAAGGCTTTAAATCTGTAATAGTCAGTCTTAAATGTGGGCATATCTAATTAATATATCCTAATAATTTTTAGAAATCATTTAAAGTTAGTAAACGATCTCTCCACAGCTGTAAAGTGGCATGACTCCCAGTATGGGTATTTAACACCCTCCCTAATTAAGAAAAAGGAGAATTTATTTGTATCTTATCTGGAGCTATTTTTAAACCCCAGTTTTTTAAGGCTTCAATCAATTTAGATAAGATTTGTTGTAATAAGGCTCTATCTTTATGGGCAGCCAAAATATCATCTATAATATGTATTAAATATAGATCTTTATACTTTTTTTTAACATTCTGTACAGCTTGACCTACAAATTTTTGACAAAGGTGGGGCTATTTTTTATTTTTTGAGGCAAAACCTCCATTGAAACTTTTACAGGGCTGTTTAAAATTAGCTGAAGGGAGACTGAAAGCAAACTTCTTACAATTTTGAACAGCCAGGCGGATGGTAAAGAAACAATCTTGTAGATCTATAACTATCACATTATATTGAAAGGGCACAGCTACTGGGGAAGGGAGACCCATAATCATGACAAGCTTGTTTAAGCTCCTTTAGTATATCAGAGAAGGCAATGGCACCCCACTCCAGTACTCTTGCCTGGAAAATCCCATGGATGGAGGAGCCTGGTAGGCTGCAGTCCATGGGGTCGCTGAGGGTCGGGGTCGCTGAGGGTCAGGCACGACTGAATGACTTCACTTTCACTTTTCACTTTCCTGCATTGGAGAAGGAAATGACCACCCACTCCAGTGTTCTTGCCTGGAGAATCCCAGGACGGGGGAGCCTGGTGGGCTGCCCTCTATTAGGTCACACAGAGTCGGACACAACTGAAGTGACTTAGCAGCAGCAGTAGCTTATATGGAACCGTCTCCTATTTTTCCTCATTTTTGTCTTTCCTTTCTGCTTTGGTAAAAACTACTGGAAAGGCCATAGAGAATTTAAAGTTTCCCTGTTGTTATGCTTTTATTTTAGCCTGGATGATGCCCCTCTGAGGGGGCTTTTTTAAGGAGCATGCTCTATATATTGGGTATGTGTCTGTTTCAAGAGTTTTTGTTTTCAGTTCACTTAAGTCTCTCAGTCCTGTCCGATTATTGCGACCCCATGAATTGCAGCATGCCAGGCCTCCCTGTCCATGACCAATTCCCGGAGTTCACCCAGACTTACATCCATTGAGTCAGTGATGCCATCCAGCCATCTCATCCTCTGTTGTCCCCTTCTCTTCCATCCCCCAATCCCCTCCAGCATCAGAGTCTTTTCCAATGAGTCAACTCTTCCCATGAGGTGGCCAAAGTACTCAAGTTTCAGCTTCAGCATCATTCCTTCCGAAGAAACCCCAGGGCTGATCTCCTTGAGAATGGACTGGTTGGATCTCCTTGCAGTCCAAGGGACTCTCAAGAGTCTTCTCCAACACCACAGTTCAAAAGCATCAATTATTCGGTGCTCAGCCTTCTTCACAGTCCAACTCTTACATCCATACATGACCACTGGAAAAACCATAAGCCTTGAATAGATGGACCTTAGTCGGCAAAGTAATGTCTCTGCTCTTGAATATGCTATCTAGGTTGGTCATAACTTTTCTTCCAAGGAGTAAGCGTCTTTTAATTTTATGGCTGCAGTCACCATCTTCAGTGATTTTGGAGCCCAAAAAATAAAGTCTGACACTGTTTCTACCTTCTCCCCGTCTATTTCCCATGAAGTGATGGGACCAGATGCCATGATCTTCATTTTCTGAATGCTGAGCTTTAAGCCAACTTTTTCACTCTCCTCTTTCACTTTCATCAAGATGCTTTTTAGTTCCTCTTCACTTTCTGCCGTAAGGGTGGTGTCATCTGCATATCTGAGGTTATTGATATTTCTCCTGGCAATCTTGATTCCAGCTTGTGTTTCTTCCAGTCAAGCATTTCTCATGATGTACTCTGCATATAAGTTAAATAAGCAGGGTGACAATATACAGCCTTGACGTTCTCCTTTTCCTATTTGGAACCAGTCTGTTGTTCCATGTCCAGTTCTAACTGTTGCTTCCTGACCTGCATGCAGATTTCTCAAGAGGCAGGTCAGNGTGATGCTTTCTAAGGCCCACTTGACTTCACATTCCAAGATGTCTGGCTCTAGATTAGTCAACACATCATCATGATTATCTGGGTCATGAAGATCTTTTTTGTACAGTTCTTCCGTGTATTCTTGCCACCTCTTCTTAATATCTTCTGCTTCTGTTAGGTCCAGACCATTTCTGTCCTTTATCAAGCCCATCTTTTCATGAAATATTCCTTTGGTATCTCTAATTTTCTTGAAGAGATCTCTAGTCTTTCCCATTCTGTTGTTTTCCTCTATTTCTTTGCATTGATTGCTGAAGAAGGGTTTATTATCTCTCCTTTCTAGTCTTTGGAACTCTGCATTCAGATGCTTATATCTTTTCTTTTCTTCCTGGCCTTTTGTTTCTCTTCTTTTCACAGCCATTTGTAAGGCCTCCCCAGACAGCCATTTTGCTTTTTTGCATTTCTTTTCCATGGGGTTGGTCTTGATCCCTGTCTCCTGTACAATGTCACAAACCTCATTCCATAATTCATCAGGCACTCTATCTATCAGATCTAGACCCTTAAATCTATTTCTCACTTCCACTGTATAATCATAAGGGATTTGATTTAGGTCATACTTGAATGGTCTAGCGGTTTTCCCTACTTTCTTCAATTTAAATCTGAATTTGGTAATAAGGAATTTTTGATCTGAGCCACAGTCAGCTCCTGGTCTTGTTTTTGTTGACTGTATGGAGCTTCCCCATCTTTGGCTGCAAAGAATATAATCAATCTGATTTCGGTGTTGACCAGCTGGTGATGTCCATGTGTAGAGTCTTCTCGTGTTGTTGGAAGAGGGTGTTTGCTATGACCAGTGTGTTCTCTTGGCAAAACTCTATTAGTCTTTGCCCTGCTTCATTCTGCATTCCAAAGCGAAATTTGTCTGTTACTCCAGGTATTTCTTTACTTTCTACTTTTGCATTCCAGTCCCCTATAATGAAAGAGGAACTCCCCAGGTCAATAAGTGCCCAATATGCTACTGGAGATCAATGGAGAAATAACTCCGGAAAGAATGAAGGGTGGAGCCAAAGGAAAAACAATACCCTGCTGTGGATGTGACTGGTGATAGAAGCAAGGTCTGATGTTGTAAAGAGCAATATTGCATAGGAATCTGGAATGTTAGCTCCATGAATCAAGACAAATTGGAAGCGGTCAAACAAGAGATGGCAAGAGTGAACGTCGACATTCTAGGAATCAGCAAACTAAAATGGACTGGAATGGGTGAATTTAACTCAGATAACCATTATATCTACTACTGTGGGCAGGAATCCCTCAGAAGAAATGGAGTAGCCATCATGGTCAACAAAAGAGTCCGAAATACAGTACTTGGATGCAATCTCAAAAACGACAGAATGATCTCTGTTCGTTTCCAAGGCAAACCATTCAATATCACGGTAATCCAAGTCTATGCCCCAACCAGTAACGCTGACGAAGCTGAAGTTGAACGGTTCTATGAAGACCTACAAGACCTTTTAGAACTAACACCCAGTGTCTTGTAGGTCCACTAATTCTTCAAGGTTGGGCACAGTCTCCCTCCTTTTCTTTCATCAATGGCAGAAAACATGATCTATGTAGAAGGTGGAAGCCCACCATCTACCACTGTAGCCTCTCCCATAGGCTAACAGCCTCATGCTGAGAGTCCAGGACATCCCTAATCATATTTTACAGAGTAAAAGCTTCTACAGCAACATTTTCTGGCCCATGTAAAGTATAAAACAAATGTTACTGATCTCCAACCTTATTCCAGGTTTTTAGATTTACAGTGTCCTCCTCAGGAAACCATGGGCATTGTTCTTGGACAAAAATTAGAAATTTAGACAGTCTTCCTTTGTTTATCTTAATGCCTCTATGGGCTAACATGTGAAGTAATATTTCAATAAACATTTGTCTGTTCTTGGATCCAGAGAGACCCATTTTCCTAGAGAATATTCTTATTTCTTTTGTACCCTCCTCATTCTGCCTAAACTGCAGAGGGGTGCCAGCAACCCCCAGGTATAATCCTAACCACTCTGCATCGCAGTCATGAAGTTACTTTCCCTTTAGTGTCCCTGTTTGGGCGCCACTTGTCGGAATCGAGCTCTAGCAGCCAGGGAATCAGCCTGAAGGGATGAGCGGTGTCGGCGGGAAATGATGTAGCCTCTGACTCGAGGTACCAGACTACATGTTTATTGTAAGCATCAGGTCTTTTTTTATACTTTTTCAAAAGCATTAGGTCAAAGGTTTTACATTTTTAGCTCCCTCTCACCCAGATTTATTACCTCTTTGTTGTCCTTCAAACAGAGTTCCTGTTTCAATGATTCTCTCAGAATTGTGTTTACTTGTGATTACATTGTAACTCATGTTTATGTCTGGGCTGCATACCACATTTTTTAGTTTATTTTTTATCTTTTTAAATCTTGTTTGCCCCTAGTATCCTAAGCTCACTATCTCCTAAAAAGGCTTTTAACTATTTCTAATTATTTTTAAACCCTAAACTCAGCAAACTTCCTTTGCCATAAGCATTTTCCTCACAAACAGGTCTCAGATAACAATCTTTCCCAGGGCCTCAAGCTGTGGCCTACGTGTTCATCTTGGGACATTTTTTGTAAAAATATTTGAATAAATGTCAATGGTTACTTTATAGATTATTTTCTGAGCACAACTGCAGAAGGCTTTGTGTTCTGTCACGTTTTTTTCAAGAACAATAAGCACCTTAACATTCTTTCCAGCCAACTCAGTCGAAGAAAGGAAAGAACAAGTCAGGATCACAAAACTTAACTCTTTTGTCCCTGGACCATGCCTGCGAAATGAAGAGAGGAGGCTGGGGCTGTGCCTCCCTTTTGTCAGTAATGTCTAATGTGGCTCCAAACAATGCTGAGCATCTTTTCATGTGCTTGTTAACTATCTGTATGTCTTCTTTGGAGAAATATCTGTTTAGGTCTTTGGCCCATATTTTGATTGAGTCGTTTATTTTTCTGGAATTGAGCTGCAGGTGCTGCTTATATATTTTTGAGATTAATTCTTTGTCAGTTGCTTCTTTTGCTATTATTTTCTCCCATTCTGAAGGCTGTCTTTTCACCTTGCTTTAGTTTCCTTTGTTGTGCAAAAGCTTTTAAGTTTAATTAGGTCCCATTTGTTTATCTTTGCTTTTATTTCCATGACTCTGGGAGATAGGTCATAGAGGATCCTGCTGTGATTTATGTCAGAGAGTGTTTTGTCTATGTTCTCTTCTAGGAGTTTTATAGTTTCTGGTCTTACATTTAGATCTTAATCCATTTTGAGTTTATTTTTGTGTATGGTGTTATAAAGTGTTCTAGTTTCATTCTTTTACAAGTGGTTGACCAGTTTTCCCAGCATCACTTGTTAAAGAGATTGTCTTTACTCCATTGTATATTCTTGCCTGCTTTGTCAAAGATAAGGTGTCCATAGGTGCGTGGGTTTATCTGTGGACTTTCTATTTTGTTCCATTGATCTATATTTCTGTCTTTGTGCCAGTACAATACTGTCTTGACAACTGTGGTTTTGTAGTAGAGCCTGAAGTCAGGCAGGTTGATTCCTCCAGTTCCATTCTTTTTCTCAAGATTGCTTTGGCTATTCAAGGTTTTTTGTATTTCCATACAAATTGTGAAATTATTTGTTCTAGTTCTCTGAAAAATACCATTGGTAGCTTTATAGGGATTTCATTGATCTATAGATAGCCAGTACTTTGGCCATCTCATGCAAAGAGTTGACTCATTGGGAAAGACTCTGATGCTAGGAGGGATTGGGGGCAGGAGGAGATGGGGATGACAGAGGATGAGATGGCTGGATGGCCTCACTGACTCAATGGGCATGAGTCTGAGTGAATTCCAGGAGTTGGTGATGGACAGGGAGGCTTGGCGTGCTGTGATTCATGGAATCACAAAGAGTTGGATGAGACTGAGCGACTGAACTGAACTGAACTGATTGATTGCTTTGGGTATTATACTCATTCTTCCAATCCATGAACATGATATATATCTCCATCTATTTGTGTCATCTTTGGTTTCTTTCATCAGTATTTTATAGTTTTCTATATATAGGTCTTTTGTTTCTTTAGGTAAATTTATTCCTAAGTATTTTATTTTTTCATTATGATAGTGAATGGAATTGTTTCCTTAATTTTTCTGTTTTCTCATTGTTAGTGTGTAGGAATGCAAGAGATTTCTGCATGTTAATTTTTTATCCTGCAACTTTACTATATTCATTGATTAGCTCTGGTAATTTTCTGGTGGAGTCTTTAGGGTTTTCTATGTGAGGATCAGGTCATCTGCAAACAGTGAGGGTTTTATTTCTTCTTTTCCAATTTGGATTCCTTTTCTTTTTCTTCTCTGATTGCTATGGCTAACACTTCCAAAACTATGTTGAATGGTAGCGGTGAGAGTGGGCACCTTTGTCTTGTTCCTTACTTTATGGGAAATGCTTTTAATTTTTCTCCATTGAGGATAATGTTTGTTGTGGGTTTATCATGTATGGCTTTTATTATGTTGAGGTGACTGAGCAACTTCACTTTCGCTTTTTACTTTCAAGCATTGGAGAAGGAAATGGCAACCCACTCCAGTATTCTTGCCTGGAGAATCCCAGGGATGGTACAGCCTGGTGGGCTGCCGTCTATGGGGTCACACAGAGTTGGACACAACTGAAGCGACTTAACAGCAGCATGTTCCTTCTAGTCCTGCTTTCTGGAGGGTTTTTATCATAAATGGATGTTGAATTTTGTCAAAGGCTTTCTCTGCATCTATTGAGATAATCATATGGTGCCGGGGTCCAGCCCCGGTGGATCCAGGGTGATTCGAAACGGGGATGGCGTGGCAAGAAAAACACTTATTTATTTAGAAATATAAGATTAGGAAATAATAGTATAGTAGGAAAATTTAGATGGAGAAAAGAAGGCTGAATAACTTGGTTTACGTGGAAAGCCAATTAAGTTCCAGACAAGGAGCTTGCACCATCTACGTGGGGCCACCGGTGCCCACTTGAATCTCTAAGGGTGCCCCACTCTGGGCTCCTTTTCATGCAAAACTTAAAAGCCAGGACAAGTAAGTAGACATGGTGAGCCTCCACTCCCCAGATGGGAATTCAGCCTGAAATTAGAGTAGAAGACACAGGGGAACCAGTCCTTCCAATAACTGGCTCCTGCTCCTTTTGTTCTTCAAGGTCTTTTATACCCTTTTCTTACATAGAGATCAATGGATAATATATGAAATTATGCAGCGTCAGCAGCCCTGACTCTTATCGAGACCAGGCTTTTCTCTCTGCATACCTAGTTGTATACACAAGCGTTAGGTGATTTACATCATCTTCCAGCCAAAAGACCAATTAACATTTTATGGCTCTTTTCTGATACGGGTTTGTTAACCAGAAGACTCATTTGTGTTAATCTTTCCAAAGTCTGATGCCACTCTCAGAAAACACTAAATAAAGTTACATATCAAAGATACAGCAATTTGTAACAAAAAGAAGTACAGTGATTTATAGCAAACGAAAAGTAATTAACTCAAAAGTCTAGTGTTGCTAACATCAAAACTACTACATATCTTTTTCCATATCCTGTTTACATTGATTAACATCTTTCCAAGTGCTTAAAAGAATAAAGAGGTCTGGCAGCAATCATTGAGTCAACAGTGAAATCCTGTCACCAGTATGTTTCTGAAAAGGCTCTGTAACTTTAAGATACTCAGGCTTTGTGCCCCTCGCAGTTGGGGGCTGTAAGGTCCAGGGAAACTGTTAGGCAAGTTGGAGCGTTTAAGTTAGAGCGTTATCAGAGGGGGTTGAGCTGAAACACTCCTTTCAAATGCAGATGACTAAAGCCCTGAGTTAACTTTTTCAAGAGAATGTCAGAAGAGTGGAAAAACAGGCAGATTCTTATTTTTGGGGTACATGCTCAGGAAATACCAGGGGGAAACCCTGAGACTCGAATTGCTTTGCCATCTGAGTCTCTGCCGCGTGACCCTGTCACGGGTGGGATTCCTCACGCTAGCCCCTGGCAATATGGCTTTTATCTTTCAGTTTGTTAATGTGGTGCATCACATTGATTGATTTGCTAATGTTGAAGAATCCTTGCATCCCTGAGATAAAGCCCACTTGATCATGATGTATGATCTTTTTAATATGTTGTTGTATTCTGTTTGCTAGATGTTGTTAAGGATTTGCACCTCTGTTCATCAGTGATATTAGCCTGTAGTTTTATTTTTTTGTGGTATTTTTGTCTGGCTTTGGTATTAGGGTGATGGTGGCCTCATAGAATGAGTTTGGCAGTTTACCTTCCTCTGTAATTTTCTGGAAAAGTTTGAGTAGGATAGGTTTTAGCTCTTCTCTAAATTTTTGGTAGAATTCAGCAGTGAACCCGTCTGGTCCTGGGCTTTTGTTTGTTGAAAGATTTCTGATTACAGTTTCTATTTCTGTGTTTGTGATGGGTCTGTTAAGATTTTCTATTTGTTCCTGGTTCAGTTTTGTAAAGTTATACTTTTCTAAGAATTTGTCCATTTCTTCCAAGTTAACCATTTTATTGGCATATAGTTGCTAATAGTAGTCTCTTATGATCCTTTGTATTTCTGTGTTGTCTGTTGTGATTTCTCCATTTTAATTTCTAATTTTGTTGATTTGATTCTTCTCTCTTTGTATCTTCTCAAAGAATCAGTTTTTAGCTTTGTTGACTTTTGCTATGGTCTCCCTTTTTTCTTTTTCATTTACTTCTGCCCTAATTTTTATGATTTCTTTCCTTCTACTAACCCTGGGGTTTTTCATTTCTTCTTTTTTCAGTTGCTTTAGGTGTAAAGTTAGGATATTTATTTGATTTTTCTCTTCTTTCTTGAGGTAAGTTTGTATTGCTATGAACCTTCCCCTTAGCACTGCTTTTACTGAATCCCATAGGTTTTGGGTTGTTGTGTTTTTATTTTCATTCATTTCTAGGCATATTTTGATTTCTTTTTTATTTCTTCTCTGATTTGTTGGTTATTCAGAAGCATGTTGTTTAACCTACATATGTCTGTATTTAAAAAAATTTTTTCCCCGTACTTGACATTTAATCTTACCACATTGTGATCAGAAAAGATGCTTGGAATGATTGCAATTTTCTTGAATTTACCAAGGCTAGATTTATGGCCCAGGATGTGATCTATCCTGGAGAAGTTTCCATGTGCACTTGAGAAAAAGGTGAAATTCAATGCTTTGGGGTGAAATGTCCTGTAGATATCAATTAGGTTTACCGTGAACTCCTTGATGTTCAAGCTGGTTTTAGAAAAGGCAGAGGAGTTCAGTTCAGTTCAGTCGCTCAGTCGTGTCCAACTCTTTGCGACCCCATGAATCGCAGTACGCCAGGCCTCCCTGTCCATCACCAACTCCCAGAGTTCACTCAACCAGAGATCAAATTGCCAACATTCGCTGGATCATGGAAAAAGCGAAAGAGTTCCAGAAAAACATCTATTTCTGCTTTCTTGACTATGCCAAAGCCTTTGACTGTGTGGATCACAATAAACTCTGGAAAATTCTGAAAGAGATGGGAATACCAGACCGCCTGACCTGCCTCTTGAGAAATCTGTATGCAGGTCAGGAAGCAACAGTTAGAACTGGACATGGAACAATAGACTGGTTCCAAATAGGAAAAGGAGTACGTCAAGGCTGTATATTGTCACCTTGCTTATTTAACTTATATGCAGAGTACATCATGAGAAACGCTGGACTGGAAGAAACACAAGCTGGAATCAAGATTGCCAGGAGAAATGTCAATACCTCAGATATGCAGATGACACCACCCTTATGGCAGAAAGTGAAGAGGAGCTAAAAAGCCTCTTGAATAAAGTGAAAGAGGAGAGTGAAAAAAGTTGCCTTAAAGCTCAACATTCAGAAAACAAAGATCATGGCATCTGGTCCCATTAATTCATGGCAATAGATGGGGAAACGGTGGAAACAGTGTCAGGCTTTATTTTGAGGGGCTCCAAAATCACTGCAGATGGTGACTGCAGCCATGAAATTAAAAGATGCTTCCTCCTAGGAAGAAAAGTTATAATCAACCTAGAGAGCACATTCAAAAGCAGAGACATTACTTTGCCGACTAAGGTCCGTCTAGTCAAGGCTATGATTTTTCCCGTGGTCATGTATGGATGTGAGAGTTGGACTGTGAAGAAAGCTGAGCATTGAAGAATTGATGCTTTTGAACTGTGGTGTTGGAGAAGATTCTTGAGAGTCCCTTGGACTGCAAGGAGATCCAACCAGTCCATCCTGAAGGAGACCAGTCCTAGGTGTTCATTGGAAGGACTAATGCTGAAGCTGAAACTCCAATACTTTGGTCACCTCATGGGAAGAGTTGACTCATTGGAAAAGACCCTGATGCTGGGAGGGATTGGGGGCAGGAGGAGAAGGGGATGACCGAGGATGAGATGGCTGGATGGCATCACGGACTCAATGGATGTGAGTCTGAGTGAACTCCGGGAGTTGGTGATGGACAGGGAAGCCTGGCGTGCTGCGATTCATGGGATCGCAAAGAGTCGGACATGACTGAGCGACTGAACTGAACTGGTCCATTGTATCATTTAAAGTTTGTGTTTATTTGCTAATTTTCTGCTTAGTTGATCTATCCATAGGTGTGAGTTGAGTATGAAAGTCTCCCACTATTATTGTGTTACTGTTAATTTCCCCTTTCATACTTGCTAGCATTTGCCGTATATATTGCAGTGCTCCTAAGTTGGGTGCATATTTAATTGTTATATCTTCTTCTTGGATTGATCCTTTGATCATTATGTAGTGTCCTTCTTTGTCTCTTTTAAAGGCATTTTTTTCAAAGTCTATTTTATCTGATATGAGTATTGCTACTCCTGCTTTCTTTCGGTCTCTATTTGTGTGGAATATATTTTTCCAGCCCTTCACTTTCAGTCTGTATGTGTCCCTTATTTTGAGGTGGGTCTCTTGTAGACAACATATATAGGGATCTTGTTTTTGTGTTCATTCAGCCAGTCTTTGTCTTTTGGTTGGGGCATTCAACCCATTTACATTTAGCGTAATTATTGATAAGTCTGATCCCATTGCCATTTACTTTGTTCTTTTGGATTTGAGTTATAAACCTTTTCTTTGTTTCCTGTCTAGAGAAGATCCTTTAGCATTTGTTGAAAAGCTCATTTGGTAATGCTGAATTTTCTCAGCTTTTGCTTGTCTGTAAAGCTTTTGATTTCTCCTTCATATTTGAATGAGATCCTTGCTGGGTATAGTATTCTGGGTTGTAGGTTTTTCCCTTTCATGACTTTAAGAATGTCCTGCCATTTCATTCTGGCTTGAAGAGTTTTTATTGAAAGATCAGCCGTTATCCTTGTGGGAATCCCCTTGTGTGTTATTTGTTGTTTTTCCCTTGCTGCTTTTAATATTTGTTCTTTGTTTGATCTTCATTAATTTGATTAATATGTGCCTTGGGATGTTTTGCCTTGGGTTCATCCTGTTTGGGACTCTCTGGGTTTCTTGCACTTGGGTGGCTACTTTTTTCCTCATTTAGTTGAAGTTTTCAACTATTAGCTCCTCAAGTATTTTCTCATGGTCTTTCTTTCTGTCTTCTTCTTCTGGAACTCCTATGATTCAAATGTTGGGGTGTTTGACATTGTCCCAGAGGTCTCTGAGGTTGTCCTCATTTCTTTTAATTCTTTTTTCTTTTTGCCTCTCTGCTTCATTTATTTCCACCATTCTATCTTCCACTTCACTTATCATTCTTCTGCCTCAGTTATTCTACTGTTGGTTCCCTCCAGAGTGTTTTTTTTTAATCTGTTATTGCATTATTCATTATTGATTGACTCTTTTTTATTTCTTCTAGGTCCTTGTTAAACATTTCTTGCATCTTCTCAATCCTTGTCTCCATACTATTTATCTGTAACTCCATTTCGTTTTCAAGATTTTGGATCATCTTTACTATCATTATTCTGAATTCTTTTTCAGGTAGACTCCCTATCTCTTCCTCTTTTGTTTGGTTTCATGGGCATTTATCATTTTCCTTTATGTACTGAATATTTCTCTGCCTTTTCATCTTATTTAGACTGCTGTGTTTGGGGTGGCCTTTCTGTATGCTGGAAGTTTGTGGCTCCTCTTTCTTGTGGAGTTCCTCCCTGTGAGTGGCTAGTCAAGGTTTCCTGGTTAGGGAAGCTTGTGCTGGTGGGAAGAGCTGTATCTCTTCTCTCTAGAGTGCAATGAAGTGTCCAGTAGTGAGTTTTGAGGTGTCTATGGGTTTGGTGTGACTTTTGGCCGCCTGTATTTTAATGCTCAGGGTGATGTTTCTGCATTGTTGGAGAAGTAGCTTGGTATGTCTTGCTCTGAAACTTGTTGGCTCTTGGGTGGAGTTTGGTTTCAGTGTAGGTATGGAGGCTTTTGGATGAGTTCTTGTTGATTAATGTTCCCTGGAGACAGGAGTTTTCTGGTGTTCCCAAGTCTTGGAGTTAAGCCTCCTGCCTCTGGCTTTCAGTCTTATTCTTACAGTAGCTTCAAGACTTCTCCATCTATACAGCACTGAGGATAAAACATCTAGGTTAATGGTGAAAAGATTCTCCACAGTGAGGGACACCCACAGAGGTTCACTGAGTTACATGGAGAAGAGAAGAAGGAGGATGGAGATAAGGGGACCAGGAGGAGAAGAAGGGGGATCAAAAGGAAAGAGAAACATCTAGCCAGTAATCAGTTCCCTAAGTGTTCTCCACAGCCTGGAACACACAAAGAGACTCACAGAGTTGGGTAGAGAAGAGAAGGGGGAGGGAGGAGAAAGAGGTGACCTGGGGGAGAAAAAAGAGAGTCAAAAGGGGGAGAGAGCAATCAAGCCAGTAGTCACACTCCTAAGTAAAAAATGGCTACTGAAGATTGGATGCTTAAAGGTACAAAATTGATAACAAATACCAAAAAACAAAGATTAAAAATCTAGAATAGAGGTTCAGTTCAGTTCAGTTCAGTCACTCAGTCTTGTCCGACTCCCCACGACCCCATGAATCACAGCACACCAGGCCTCCCTGTCCATCACCAACTCCCGGAGTTCACTCAGACTCATGTCCGTCAAGTCCGTGATGCCATTCAGCCATCTCATCCTCGGTCATCCCCTTCTCCTCCTGCCCCCAATCCCTCCCAGCATCAGGGTCTTTTCCAATGAGTCAACTCTTCCCATGAGGTGACCAAAGTACTGGAGTTTCCGCTTTAGCATCATTCCTTCCAAAGAAATCCTAGGGCTGCCTTCCTTCGGAATGGACTGGTTGGATCTCCTTGCAGTCCAAGGGACTCTCANGGGAACTCTTCTATACTACTGCTGAGAATGTAAATTGGTGTAGACACTATGGAAAACAGTCTGGAGTTTGCTCAAAAAGTTAAAAACAGAATTACTTTATAATCCAGCAATCCCACCTCTGGGTACATATTCAAAGGTAGTGAAATTACTATCTCAAAGGCATACCTGCACCCTCAAGCTCACTGCAGCATTATTTAAATAGCCAAGACATAGCAAAATAGCTGTCCATTGATGATTAATGGATAAAGAAGTTGTGGTGTATGTATACATATATACAATTGGAGAAGGAAATGACAACCCACTCCAGTAGTCTTGCCTGGAGAATTCCATGGACAGAGGAGCCTGATGGGCTATAGTCCATAGTGTCACAAAGAGTTGGACATGACTGAGCTACTATAACTCAAACTTACATATACAATAGAATAGTATTCAGCCATAAGAACAGGGCCATGCTGCCGTTTTTGATAACGTGGATGGATCTTAGAGCATTATGCTGTGTGAAGTTAGTCAGACAGAGAAAGATACTGTTCTATTCAATTCAGCTCAGTCTTGTAGTCATGTCTGACTCTTTGCGACCCCATGGACTCCAGCGCACCAAGCTTCCCTGTCCATCACCAACTACTGAAGCTTGCTCAAACTCATGTCCATCGAGTCGGTGATGCCATCCAGCCATCTCATCTCTATCATCCCTTTCTCCTCCCGCCTTCAATCCTGCCCAAGATCAGGGTCTTTCCAATGAGTCAGTTCTTCGCACCAGGTGACCAAAGTATTGGAGTTTCAGCTTCAGCATTCATCCTTCCAGTGAAGATTCAGGACTGATTTCCTTTAGGATGGACTGGTTGGATCTCCTTGCAGTCCAAGGAACTCTCAGTAGTCTTCTCCAACACCACAGTCCAAAAGCATAAATTCTTCAGTGCCCAGCTTAAAAAAAAAAGAATTAAACTCATTGAAACAGAGTAGAATGACAATTATGAGAAGCAGAGAGTGGGGGAAATTGGTGAAGGTGGTGGAAGAGTATACAAACTTTTAGTTCAGTTCAGTCGCTCAGTCGTTTCCGACTCTTTGCAACCCCATGAATCACAGCACGCCAAGCCTCCCTGTCCATCACCATCTCCCAGAGTTCACTCAGACCCATGTCCATTGAATCTGTGATGCAATCCAGCCATCTCATCCTCTGTTGTC
Source organism: Aepyceros melampus (assembly GCA_006408695.1). Lineage (NCBI taxonomy): Eukaryota > Metazoa > Chordata > Mammalia > Artiodactyla > Bovidae > Aepyceros > Aepyceros melampus. Next base: position 275,534 of record SJXQ01009164.1, read on the forward strand.
CCCTTCTCCTCCTGCCCCCAATCCCTCCCAGCATCAGGGTCTTTTCCAATGAGTCAACTCTTTGCATGAGGTGGCCAAAGTACTGGAGCTTCAGTTTTAGCATCATTCCTTCCAAAGAAATCCCAGGGCCGATCTCCTTCAGAATGGACTGGTTGGATCTCCTTGCAGTCCAAGGGACTCTCAAGAGTCTTCTCCAACACCACAGTTCAAAAGCATCAATTCTTCGGCGCTCAGCCTTCTTCACAGTCCAACTCTCACATCCATACATGACCACAGGAAAAACCATAGCCTTGACTAGACGGACCTTAGTCGGCAAAGTAATGTCTCTGCTTTTGAATATACTATCTAGGTTGGTCATAACTTTTCTTCCAAGGAGTAAGCATCTTTTAATTTCATGGCTGCAGTCACCATCTACAGTGATTTTGGAGCCCAAAAAAATAAAGTCTGACATTGTTATACAAACTTTTAGTTATAAATTATAAATTCTGGGGATCTAATGTCCTACATGGTTCACAATACGGGTTGTATACTTGAAAGTTGCTAAGACAATAAATCTTAAAAGTTCTCACCACTTAAAAAGTAATGATAATAATGGTAACTAAGTGAAATACTGGATGTGTTAACTTATTGTGGTAACAATTTTGCAATGTATACTCAATATGTCATAAACTCAAACAATGCTATGTTGTTTGAGTTGTTATAAGTTGTTGTATGTTGTTATAAGTAACATAATGATATGTTACTTATATCTCAATAAAGCTAGGGGGGATATTTTCCTACAAAGTGAAAAAGTATTTTATCATACTTTTCCTCTGGTTGCAATATCCCACCTTCTACCTGTGGACATATCTTAGAATTTAGTTCTGAATTAAAATGATATGCTTTTGTTTCTTTATGAAGAGACTTTTCTTGTTTGGATCATAATAAATTTTCTAAGTTATCTATAACCCATACTTCACATACTACTCAACTCATTCCCCTGGATTTACTTCTGTCCTTCCTGGGATATTTCTCCCAACAGAGTTTAAAAATATGGTCTTTGTGCATCAACACTTCTAAGGCTGTGTCATGTCTGAAACTTTATCACGATCTTGCATTCAAAGGCTAGTTTGCTGTCGTTGTTTAGTCCCTAAGTCGTGGCCAGTTCTTTGCGATCCCATGGACTGCAGCATGCTAGGCTTCCCTATCCTTCACTATCTCCCGGAGTTTGTGCAAAGTCATGTCCATTGAGTGAAGTGAAGTGAAGTCACTCAGTCGTGCCTGACTCTTTGCTACCCCATGGGTAGTGGCCTGCACCAAGCTCCTCTGTCCATGGGATTTTCAAGGCAAGAGTACTGGAGTGGGTTGCCACTTCAGGTGATGCTATAAAATTATAGTTTGAATAGACTTTAGAATTAGAGCTGGGCTGAAATCCCCACTCTACCACTACCTGTGTTACCTTGAGCAAATTGTTTTACGTCTGTGAGCTCTCTTCCCTCATTTGTAATGAAAGAGTGCTAATGTCTAATACACAACACCGTCACCAGACCTGGTGATACATGAAGGTAACTGAAATGTTATAGTACAAGGAGTTTATAAATGCTAATTGCTGTTTTTTAATTGCTTTCCTGGTAGCTCAGACAGTAAAGAATCTGCCTGCAATGTGGCGGACCCAGGTTTGATCCCTGGGTCAGGAAGATCCCCTGGAGAACTGAATGACAGCTCACTCCAGTATTCTTGCCTAGAGAATTCCATGGGCAGAGGAACCTACCAGACTTCTTTTTTTAATGGTTTGAGGTTATTTTTTTTAATAGTTTAAGGCTATTTTTCTTTAACATGTTGACACCATTACTGCATTATCTTCTTAGCTCAAGTATCACTATTGAAAAGTCTAATTTCAATCCGATATTTTCAATTTTGTGGGTCTAAAAACTTTTAGAATTTTAAAATTTTCTCTTTGAATTTGATATTCTTAAATTTCACACTTCCAGGTAAGGTTTTCCTTCTTTATCCTATCTTGTACTCCATAAGCTCTTTTGTATAATTAATGTTCATTTTTTCTTAATTGCAAAAAATGTGTTGTCACTACTTCTCAATTTTTTCCTCACCCTATTAAATTTCCCACCCCTCCAGTCTTCCTGAGAGAAGGCAATGGCAACCCACTCCAGTACTCTTGCCTGGACAATCCCATGGATGGAGGAGCCTGGTGGGCTGCAGTCCATGGGGTTGCTGAGAGTTGGATGTGACTGAGTGACTTCACTTTCACTTTTCACTTTCATGCATTGGAGAAGGCAATGGCAACCCACTCCAGTGTTCTTGCCTGGAGAATCCCAGGGGCGGGGGAGCCTGGTGGAGTCGCACAGAGTCAGACACGAGTGAAGGAACTTAGCAGCACCAGCAGCCAGTCTTCCTGAGATTCCACCAGAGGTATAGTCTCATTTATCCTTCTTATTATAATTTTTTATTTTCTGTTTTTCTTTTTTTTAATTCTTTCCTGTGTCTTCTGGGAGATACTCTTACATTAACTTTCCAGTTAACTAATTTTTCCTTTGCTTCTACCCTTCATGCTATTTATCCCTCATTGAATTTTTTATTTCAGCTTTTTATAGCCAGTCTTTCTATTTGGTTGTTTATTATAATTGTTCCTTCATGCCTTATGTAACCAAAATGCTTTCATCTCTTTGATGACATTTATTATATTTATTTTAAATTCTTTATCCATGTGTTTCATTCATTCTGATTGGTTTATATTAAATAATCTCAGTGTTTTCTTTTTTTAGGCATAGGGTACTTCTCAGCTTTTGGCCAAATGATGATTATTTTACCCTAGAAAAATTACCTGTATTAGCCAAAACATGAGAAGGGCAAAGTTTAGGCTTCTGTATGTTCTCTTCATAAGTCACAGAGCTCCATGTATTGACTATTTCTATTTATGGCCCTCTTACCTGTGACCATAGCTCTTTACTCTCTGAAAGTAAAAGTCACTCAGTCATCTTTACGACCCCATGGACTATACAGTCCATGAAATTCTCCAGGCCAGAATACTGGAGTGGGTAGTCTTTCCCTTCTCCAGTGGATCTTCCCAACCCAGGAATCAGAACAGGTCTCCCACATTGCAGGCAGATTCTTTACCAGCTGAGCCACAAGGGAAGATCAAGAATACTGGAGTGGGTAGCCTATCCCTTCTCCAGTTCTTGACCCAGGAATGGAACTGGGGTCGCCTGCAATGTGGATTCTTTACCAACTGAGCTATCAGGGAAGCCCCTTACTATCCAATCCACCAGGCAAGTCCTTTGTGACCCCAACTTTTAAGGAATGCTTCCTCTCACCTTGAAACTGCCCTCTTCTGAAGGTTTTCTTCCTTTGATATATTGATCTAACTTAGAGTATGGAGGGACCGGCAGCAAGTCATTCTTTTTTTTTTTTTTTTAGCAAGTCATTCTTTTGTTATCTGCTCCTCACTCAAGCCAGTCTCTGGCACTGCCATAATGTTGCCCCACAAACTCTTGAGTTATTGGGTGGCACTACCGTATTTTCTGTTCTACAGTTATACCCAGAGATATGTATGCAGAGAGACATTCACAATCCAAAAGCTCCCTCCGAACTATTACCAATACACACACACACACACACACACACACAGTCACAACTACCTTCTTGAGCGGATCTCACAACAGTCAATTTAGTTATTCACACTGGTTTTTTCTTTATGTGGGTCTCCAGGGTTAGATTGTGGAGGGAGTAGCAGCCCACATTTGTTCATCATGGTGTTGGAACCTATCTTTACTTTTCTACTGCATTAAACAGAAGAATTTTCCCAGTCTAGTAAATAAATGAGAAAGCTGAATCTATTTTCATAATTTTCCTCAAAGTATGTTTCTACAAGTGTAAATGGATCTGTCTCGGTCTATTAGCCATGAAGGATGGGGTAGAGAAGCTGTCCAAAAGAATACAGGGCTCAGTCTGCAGACAAGAGACTCAAAATGAGCTTTAGACTCCAGGATATGCTCCATGATATAAGAGTAGCAATTCCAAGGGATTTTCTTTGGAAGAACATAGTTTTCAGCCTGTCTGCTCTAGATGCAGGCTCAGAAATCTATCCTAAACAAGCCTTGAGTCACACCCAGCAAGCAAGTTACACGAAGAAGCTACCATACTCAAGGTCACCTAAGAACCAAGTAGAGGGTAAGTCACAGAAGACATTATAAGCTCCTTATCTCTAGAGCATGAGGAAATTGGCTTACTTGATAACTGTGACAACAAATTCCACTTTACCAACTTTCAAAGGACAGGGAATTTTTTGTTGCTGTTGTTTAAGATAGTGGAAAAAAGTGAAAGTGTTAGTCATTCAGTTGTGCCAGCTCTTTGCCACCCCCATGGACTCTAGCCACCAGGCTCCTCTGTCCATGGAGTTCCCCAGGGAAAAATACTGGAGTGGGTAGCCATTCCCTTCACCAGGTGATCTTTCCCACCTAGGGATCAAATCTGGATCTCCTGCACTGCAGGCAAACTTTAAAGATAGAATCAATTATCAATTGCTGTGCAACAAATTACTTTAAAACTTAGAAGCTTGAAACAATAAACATCTATTAATATTATTTCATAGTTTCAGTGGGTGATGAATTCAGAGCAGCTTAGTTGATAGGTGCAGCTTATGAATTCCAGGACAGATGGTAGGAAAAGCTGCAGTCATCTGAAAGCTTGACTAGAACTGGAGGATCAGCCTCACTTACGTAGTTATCGACCAGAAGCCTCATCTCTGTGCTGGCTGTTGGCAAAAGGCTTTAATTCCTCAGAACTTGGGCTGCTTGAGTGTCCTCACAACATGGCTGCTGGCTTCCCACATAGCAAGTAATATGATAAAGAGTAAGAAAGGAACCAAATGCCTTCTGCCACCTAGTCTCATCATTTCCAACATATTCCATTTGTTATAAGGAAATCACTAAGTGTACCCCAAGAGAAAAGGAATTAACTTCTTCTTCCTAAAATGAAGGAAGGGATAGTAAAGAACTTGTGGACCTTTTTTTAAAAAATCACCACTGCACCTTCAGTTCAGTTGCTGAGTCGTGTCCGACTCTTTGTGACCCCATTAACAGCAGCACACCAGGCCTCCCTGTCCATCACCAACTTCCAGAGTTCACCCAAACTCATGCGCATCAAGTTGGTGATGCCATCCAGCCATCTCATCCTCTGTCATCCCCTTCTCCTCCTGCCCCCAATCCCTTCCAGCATCAGGGTCTCTTCCAATGAGTCATCTCTTCACATGAGGTGGCCAAAGTATTGGAGTTTCAGCCTCAGCATCAGTCCTTTCAATGAACACCCAGGACTGGTCTCCTTTAGGATGGACTGGTTGGAGTACAAATAAATGGTAGGTCTCCCTTGACCAACACAGGGTTTAACAAATCAAGTGCCACATCAAATTTTAAAACTTTGTCAATCAAGTTAACAAAGAATTTCAAGGACATAAAAGCAATATGCCTTTTGTCATGATGTGGCAAATAGTTATTATTCAAGTGTTTCTCTAAACCTTTATAATACTGAAAAATGCTATTATAAGAACTCTAAGATATTAGAATTGATCAGAAAAAGTACCTAAAACTTCAAAATAAATCTAAAGATGCCAAAGTCACTTTTCATTGTCATACTGGAGACTGTCTAACAGGTCTGTCCAAGGTTTATTTAATTTTCTAGGGGAGTATATCTTTGTTTGACTCCTCATTTACTGTTCATTCAAGCCCAGACTCTATAAAGATATGTATTACTTTGTGAACTTCATTCTGATAAGTGATGATTTCTCTCCAATAGAAAAATAACCCTAATGTTTATGATTTTATTGCTCTGTGAGATATAATGCATTTAGTCTCTTATTTAGCCAGCTTATTTTATCATTCCTTTCATGACTGACTATATAGGTCTTTGTTCCTTCAGTTCTTCTCTAAACCAGTTTTACCTCCTAGCTAGACCCCTCACTAATGAGTTAAATAAACGTTGACACATTCTTACCTTATACTTGTACAGAGTCACGTTTTTAGCTTTCTGAAAATTATACTTTAATCACCTGTGAGCCAAGTCTATTTCACTGTGTTGTCCAAGAAGTACACCCTATGAGTTTTTTCCTCATTCAAACATTTCTCTTGAGTCCTGGAGGAAATCCCAAGAGGAAAATAACTTTTCTGTCATTGACTGTCTGTTTTCTATTCTTCTGATTTTGTGTTTTTCTTTTCACTTTTGGTTGTGAGTCTGTATTCTGTCCAGTTTGTGGCTGGGGCCATGTCTTCTCCCATCATCCAGTCCTTAGGTTTCTAAATAGTGGAGCATTAGGCCAATCTCAGTCTAGAGATTACCTTCCATACACATGAGTCTGCTCTGCACATATGCTTAGTGGCTCAGTTGTGTCTGACTCTGTGACCCTATGGGCTGTAGCCCGCCAGGTTCCTCAGTCCACGGGATTCTCCAGGCAAGCATACTGGAGTGGGTTGCCATTTCCTCCTCCAGGGGATCTTCCCAAATCTGAGATCAAACCCACATCTCCAGTGTCTCCTGCATTGCAGGCAGGTTCTTTACCTGCTGAGCGTTATTCACCAATTGTACAAAGGATGATTGGAAATTTGATTCACGGTATGGCTCTGTCAATATAATGGGGACCCAGTCTTGGTCAGATGAGGTGACAGAAATCTATAGTCTGTTTGACTTTTTGGTTTGTTGCTTTGTCTCTGTGTGAGCCTAACCCAATTAGGAAAATGCTTTATGCTCTTGAAAAGGAGCTCTCTGAGACCTAGACAGATGAGTTTTTCATTTTTGTTTACCTTAGACCTGTGTCTGTAGTTGTGGAATTGAAGCTACAACCCTTCTGTGTGTCTCTGTGTTGAAAAATGAGAAAAGAATTCCTTTCACTGCATTACTATGAAATATTTTCCTGCCTCTGGAAGGTAATAATACATTAAATTTTAAAACCTCAAATTAAAGAAGCTCTGTTTTATTTGGTTATGGAGAACTACAAGGGATTACATAAATTTAGGATTTCCAGGATTTTGATAATGCTCTGAATGTGCTAGCCTTTAAAAAAGCAAAAAACAGAAACTTTCACAGAAACTGCTAGGTCAGAAGCTTTTTATATAATAATCCAAGTTCACACAATGAAAGTGAATTTTGCACAAATCACAAAGAATTTTCTAATTTTTCTTAAAAGGAGCTTCTTGTGGGACTTCCCTGGTGGTTCAGTGGTAAAGAGTCTGCCTGCCACTGCAGGAGACATTATGGGTTCAATCCCTGATTCAGGAAAATCCCACATGCTGTGGAGCAACTAAGCCTGTGTGTCACAACTACTGAGCCTGTGTTCTAGAGCCCAGAGGCCACAACTTCTGAGCCCTCCAGTTGCAACTACTGAGCACGAGTGCCCTAGAGCCCGTGCTCTGCAACAAGAGAAGCCACTGATTTGAGAAGCCTGCACACCGCAACTGAAGAGTGGTCCCTGCTCCCCACAACTAGAGAAAAGCCCATGCAGCAACAAAGGTCCAACACAGCCAAAAATAAATATTACTAAATTAAAAAATATTTTAAAGAGCTGCTTATTTTTTCCCTAGTTTTATCAAAGGGAAGGATAAGAAAAGCATATCTTTTTAAAGATTTGTATTTACTTATCACAAAGAAACTAGGAATCTGCAGTTCTTAGATTTTTTTATTTTTTGTAAGTTAGATAATATTGCTATTATGTAATTTTTAATTGAGGAAGATTACACTTCAACTGCGGAGAAGGCAGTGGCACTCCACTCCAGTGCTCTTGCCTGGCAAATCCCATGGACGGAGGAGACTGGTAGGCTGCAGTCCATGGGGTCGCCAGCAGTCGGATATGACTGAGCGTCTTCACTTTCACTTTTCACTGTCATGCATTGGAGAAGGAAATGGCACCCCACTCCAGTGTTCTTGCCTGGGGAATCCCAGGGACGGGGGAGCCTGGTGGGCTCTCCTCCATGGGGTCGCACAGAGTCAGACACGACTGAAGCGACTTAGCAGCAGCAACACTTCAACTGGGCTTCCCAGGTGGTGCTAGTGGTAAAGAACCTGTCTGTCAATGCAGGAGACGTGGTTTCAATCCCTGGGTCAGGAAAATCCCCTGGAGGACTGCATGGCGACCCACTCCAGTATTCTTGCCTGGAGAATCCCATGGACAGAGAAGCCTGGCAGGCTACAGTCCATAGGGTCACAGAGGCAGACACAACTGAAGCGTCTTAGCACATACAAATACACACTTCAAGTAAATAATTGTAATTCTAATGAATATTTTACATCAACAGTAATTATGTCCTGTAGTGTGTCAGCTGAAACTTGTTTTCCAAGGGCTTTTTTTTTTTTTTCACTTTTAAGACAGAAAACTAATATTAAATTGAGTTAATAACTAGAATGCTCTTGGATACCTGACATAATATCTAAGTAAACATAGTTTTAATATATGTGTTTTTGTTTCTTTTTCTTGTACATTATAAAGAGCTATACTTCTGAGCTGGTAACATATACATTCATTTTTCCTACTTTAAGAAGGCATAAAAAGATGTTTGTAGTTGTAAAACATATGTGTGCTCATAAGTTTCATGGTCTGCTAAAAGACATGTGTATCACAAACAGTTCACAATGAACTACCTCCAATGTTTTTCTGATTAATAGAAGAGAATGTGTCATTCTTAGGTTAAACACTGCATTGTTGAAGGTGTACTAGAACATTAGGTACAAATGTGAAGGTAAGAAAATGGGGTCTGTGTGAGTCCCCCTCCACCGCCCCCTGTGCAAAGAAACAGAGTGGCTTGTCTTAAAGTGTCTTGTTTCAGAATATGAAAAGGAATTATGAAAGAAAACTTGAATGAATTTAGAAAGTCATAGAAAGTTAGAGCATAAACCCCATTTGCTTTGGCTTTAAATATGTGCAAACAATGAGTCTGAAAAGAAGAAATGAAATATGTAAAAGGAAAATCAGCAGAGTATGCTTAGTTTGATGCATTAATTTCAAAATAGAAGGCTTTCATGAAAAACTAGAATTAGGTTTTTCTCTCTTGAAATGAAATGAAAAACTGTTTTCAGAGTAATTAGTCTGCTCTTAACAAGAGGTAGTAAAAAAGAGATTCCTCATATTCTCTGTTACCAGCTCAGGTAACAGAAATTCTATATCTCAGCAGAACAATGTTCTGTGCTTTGTGCTGCATTTTTATGCCCTTCATTATTTTCTAAAGCAAACAACAGAATCGGGAAACTTAAGACGGACAACAGCAGTTATACAATCTGAAGAAGATAGAGAATGAAAGATTGAAAAGCAAAAGTGAACAGAGCATAAAGAACTTGGGGAACATTATTGAAAAGTCTAATATATATGTAATTGGAGATGCAGAAGGTGACCTACAGGAGTTGATTTTCTGGATTAATAGCTGTTCACCACTGCAGGGCTCTAGATTTGTCAACCATACTCCAGAGAGGTTCATATGTGCACATTCCTGGCTGCATCAATGTAAATGAACAGAACAAAGCACAATATAGCAAGACTTCTTTATGATTAAAATAATCTTTGGAGTTAATTCTTATCTTGGGGAAGGGGTTGTAATTTGTTAAGAAAAGATATCCAGAACTTGAAAACAAAACAAAAGGATGACAGTTTATCTTTCCAGTGTTATACTGTGGCATTCTCTAATAGGTCTGCCCAAAATTTATTTAATTTTCTACAAGAATGTCCTTTTGCTTGACTTACTATTTGGGCTTCCCTGGTGGCTAAGCGGTAAAGCATCTGCCTGTCAATGCAACAGACTCGGAGACACGGGTTCGATCCAAGGGACCCAGGAAGCTCCCTTGGAGAAGGAAATGGCAAGCCACTCCAGTATTCTTGCCTGGAGAATCCCATGAACAGAGGAGCCTGGCAGGCTACAGTCCAGGTGGTCACAAAGAGTCAGACACAACTTAGCATAAACAGCAACTATTTACCATTGGTTATAACCCAGACTCTAAAGTCACAATCTGATTTATAGACTTTCACCAAGCATAGATATAAATGATTTCTTTGACATGTGTTCACTTTCTATTTGTACAAGTAATCATTTTACTTTTTTGAAACATTTACTTTGACAGGATGAAATCACTGAAATTCAGTTTTGGAAAAGTCAAATGATGGCATGTGAAATTTTGGTTGTCGGCAGAGATGGACACAGTATATTCTCCAAAGAGTTGTTTTTCGTGTGTGTTTTTTAGGAGACAACCGAGACAGCCTTAGTCACTTTCATGTGATTTCATGAGGCAAAACCAAGTATATAAGATTAAATGCTGCTTTACGAATCATTAAAAGCCATCCTAAAATCAATTCAAAAATTGACCAGAAGCCACTGCAATTTGCTCCAAAGAGAAATAACATGCTGAGTAAGCAATGCAAATACTCCTCACCCTTCCCCAGACTGAAGTAACCTGCTGGATCAGCACGGTGACAGCTACGAGTACAGTGAAGTCAAAGACAGCGAGACCTGCTGCACGGAAGCCAAAAGGATGAGCATTTCATTTACTCTGTTGTTAGTAACTATATTAGTTTAAGCTTCTAGGAAGAGCATAATGGCAGAGTGTGACATAAAAACATATGCAAAAACTTCTTTGAAACTTGCTCTAGAAAATCATCTCAAAAATAAGAGAAAAGCCTTAAATTCCCGTAAGATAAGATAATCAGGCTTTTTGTCTCATCTGATATTTTTGATCAAGAGACCTAAATTCAAATTAGTCAGATGTTCTGACTTCAAAGGCTGCAGCATCCCTGGAAAAGGACGCAGCAGCTGTTTTCCACAAAATATGAGGCTCCTATACACGATGCTCCTAAGTATTTTCCTAATGTCACCAGAATCAGTTCCTCTAAGTTCACATAAACACACTCTGTTCTTGCTGTAATTATATCTTTGGGCCCCTCACTTGTGCTGTTAGATGATACTTTTTAAAAGTATTTTCTGCTATCTCCAAAAATTAAACAGTTTTAGTTGGGCTCGGTAAATAAGTATAATCATTTCTTTCCCCACTCCTCTCTCCAAAAAAAAAAAACTGAAAGAAGTAAATTTCCAGAACACACTGTGTAATAGTTAGGGAAGACTGCTAATTGAAGATGAGATGCAGACCTAAAAAATAATCTGAGAGAATGGAACAGCAAATACCCTTAAATCCTGACATTTTTGAACATTTTTATGTGTTTGCTTTTTTTTCTATTTGGGCTTGAGATTACTACTTCAAGAAGCTTATACTGGCAACGCGATGACAGTTATGAAGTGGAAAAGAAATGGAAAGAGGGTAACATTTCAAGTTTGTGTTTTTTTTTCTCACAAAGTCCATGGATTGTGGGAGAAAAGTAAAAGACATGAGGAGAAAAATAAAGCATTAATTAGAGGGCATATCTTTGAACAAACTTGGGGACAAAATTACAGATTTTTGTCTGGGTATTGTGTTTTGTTTCTGTGTGTGAGCTATGCTCTGAGCTCTATGCTACAGTTTCTATTCTGGGATCCCCAAATCTTAGCACAGGTAGCACCGAGAATTTGATAGGCATTCCATAAACATTTGTGAAGGACATGATAAAGCCAAATAATTAGTGAGCTATTAAAAACTGCTATGATGATAACCTTTATTTATAAAAAATATTTCAGTTAAGGGTAGGTATAAAGAAGTGTTTCCGGCCAGTTCTTCTCAAACTTTAATGTTCATACAAATCACCTGGATATTCTTGTAAAATGGCAGATTCTGACTCAGTAGTTTCGGGTGGGGCATTTCTAACAAGTCTGCATTCTAACAAGTTCTTAGGTGATGCTGATGCTGTGCATTCATGGGCTACATTTTTTAAATTTATTTTTAATTGGAGGATAATTGCTTTACAATATTGTATTAGTTTCTACCACACATCAACATGAATCAGCCATAAGTACATATTTGTCCCCTCCCTTTTGAGCCTCCTTCCCACCTCCCACTCCATTCACCCCTCTAGGTTGTCACAGAGTACCAGGTTTGAGTTCCTTCTGTCATACAGCAAATTCCCACTGGCTGTCTATTTTACATATGGGAATGTATATATTTACATGCTTCTCTCAATTAGTCCCACCCTCTCCTTCCCCCTCTGTGTCCACATGACATGGGCCACACTTTGAGAACCAAGATCCTGGACAAGCCGACGGTCTGTGTCAATAAGGAGGCTACAGAGCTGGGCATCACAGAGAAATGTTGGGCACACGGCCAGCAAGGAAAAAGGAAGGCATGGGCCAGGTAGGCATGGCCATAGGGGAGGAGGGGAATGGCCATCCGAGAAGTATGCACACGGCCCTTTCCTTTCTGGCTCTATGAAATGAAAGGTTGTATTTCCTGCTTGAAAAGCGAAGTTTCAAGAATCAGCAAGCAAATAGGAGAAGGGAACAGACTTTCTCCTTACCCTTGAAATCATATTCAGACCATGCATGAGGCTTTATGAGGCCAGGTGAGAGAGGCTGTGAAAGAGCAGTCTCTGCCCCTTGTGGCACCTTCTCAAGTCCTCATTTCCTAGAGGAGAGACCTTGGCTACAACCACAGGATGCCTATTCCCCGAGATCTCTGAAGCTTGGAAGAGATTATTCTGGCATCACTGGCCTCTCAAGCAGTTTTCACCAATTAACTGCCTTTTTCTCTCTCTTTTTCTACCCAGTCCATGACTCTAAGTCCTCCCTCTCTGCTCCAAGACTCAAAAATACCAAGATGAATCACACTGAGCCTGCCCTCTCCCCTACACCTGGTCAGCCATCAGCCTCCAGCACGGCCATCGTATTCATGGAGGTCACGATGATTCAACAATGCACCTTTAGTTAAAGGTCAAAGTGGCTGAATCTACTCACCTACATTCCTGGCCCACAGGTTACATGAACCTTTAGCCCCTGACATTATCTTTTCAACTCTAGTTTTGTACAAACACAAAAAAACAAGAACAGAACTCAAGGTATGGAGAAAAAAAACATGGTTATTTTCCGGTGCTCACTCTTTACCCGAGATGCAACATGCAGTAGCTTCCTGCCTGCCCTCTTATGACAGTGGTGGTCCTGGGCTGGTGCCCCACAGTGTCGGTCAAGACCCAGAAGAACAACGAAAGCAGGAAGCTGGATGCCGCTGGGCGGCCGCTCTCAGAGCAACCACTGACACAGCTTTGGGGCACAATTAATTTACATACCATGTGACAGTCAGCTCCTGGAGCTGTGTGACTCTGCAGCCCTGGAAGGGGCTCTTGAGAGAAAATGACCCAAAGAAGGAGATGGGAGAAGGGGAACACATGGGGGTGAAGGAAGAGAGGTGAATTTCAGCTCTAAGGAAGTTTTCTCCAGAACATTTCTCTTTAACTTTATATGGGAATATGTACAACAACAAGGATTAAAATGTATATATGGCCTCAGGAAAGTATCTGCACCATTCGTTAACCACCAGGTCATCTCCCTGGCTCTGTAATAACAACACAAATTACTGTCTCATGTGTAAGCTACTGAGCATTTCTTTCTTTTTTTTTTTAATTTTACTTTATTTTACTTTACAATACTGTATTGGTTTTGCCATACATCAACATGAATCTGCCTCGGGTGTACGTGAGTTCCCAATCCTGATCCCCCCTCCCACCTCCCTCCCCATACCATCTCTCTGCTCATGCTTTACAATAAGAATTATGCATAATACTAAATGTGTCAGTGTATATTATTGGGAGTCTTATTTTATTTCAACAGTAACATAACTTTGCCAACAAAGGTCCATGTAGTCAAAGCTATGGTTTTTCCAGTAGTCATGTACAGATGTGAGAGCTGGATCACACAGAAGCCTGAGAGTCATTTGTGCTTTCAAACTGTGGTGCTGGAGAAAACTCTTGAGAGTCCCTTGGACCAAGGGGCTCAAACCAGTGAATCCTAAAGGAAATCAACTCTAAATATTCATTGGAAGGACTGATGCTAAATCTCCAATACTTCAGCCACCTAATGCAGAGAGCTGACTCATTGGGAAAAACTTTGATCCTGGGAAAGACTGAAGGCAAAAGAATAAGAGGGCAGCAGAGGAAGAGAAGATTAAATAGCATCACTGACTCAATGGACATGAATTTCAAACTCTGGAAGATAGTGAAGGACAGGGAAGCCTGACATGTTGCAATCCACGGGGTCGCAAAGAGTCAGACATGAATTAGCCATTGAAAAACAACAATAATGTCCATCTACTTCTGATTGTGACTTAACAACAACAGATTTTATTGTAGGTGGTATGTTTCCAATCCTAAATTCAACAAGTAAAAACGGAAAAATTAGTATTAATAAAATTATTAACTAGAAATGTGTGACAAGATAAATGGGCCACCAATAACATAATCTACCCAAGGAGAGAAACTAAATGAGTAGTTGTGCTCCGAGAGAAATGAAAGACCAGTCATAACTGACACATGTCATCTTAACAAAAAATAAGCAGTGTTGAAGGCTTGCAATTTTAAGCACAATGTTAGAAGCCAGTGTGTCTAATCCCATTTAATCCTAGCAACAATCCTATAAAATTGGTACAATTATTGTCTCCATTTTACCGCTAAGCAAATTAAAGCACAAAGGGGATCAGTAACATATTAAAGGCCGTATAATCGGTAAGGAGCAGAACTGGAATTCAAGTCCAGGCTGACTGAAGTGCCCATGATTTTGCCACTAAGATATATATGATCCCTAGAACCAGCAACCCACATTTGTTCCTCTGTATTTGACATTGGGCTGAGTGTTTTACTATCTTCTAAAGCATTAACATAAATCCATGGCATATTCAGTTCTACTTCAGCTAGTCTGAAAAAAAAGAACATCAAGAAGCTTCAAGTGAGTTCAAAAGAGAAGAATTTCTTAAAGTTTATCCAGGATAGTTCAGGGGAAGCAGCTCTCTGACCAAATAGTGTGAGCAGTTCAAATAACTTAGCCATAGGAGGGATATCTCAGATCAGTTCAGTTCAGTTCACTTCAGTTGCTCAGTCGTTTCTGACTTTTTGCAACCCCCTGGACTGTAGCACATTAAGTTTTCCTGTCCATCACCAACACCCAGAGCTTGCTTAAACTCATGTCCATCAAGTCGGTGATGCCATCCCACCATCTTCTCCTCTGTCGTCCCCTTCTCCTCCTGCCAGCATGAGTCAGTTCTTCCCATCAGGAGGCCAAAGTATTGGAGTTTCAGGTGCAGCATCAATCCTTCCAATGAATATTCAGGACTGATTTCCTTTCAGATGAACTAGTTTGATCTCCTTGCAGTTCAAGGAACTCACAGTCTTCTCCAACAACACAATTCAAAAGTATCAATTCTTCAGTGCTCAGCTTTCTTTATAGTCCAACTCTCACATCCATACATGGCTACTGGAAAAATCATAACTTTGACCAGATGGACCTTTGTTGGCAAAGCAATGTCTGTGCTTTTTAATATACTGTCTAGGTTGGTCTCTGCTTGGTTTCCCTGATAGCTCAGTTGGTAAAGAATCTGCCTGCAATACAGGAGACCTGGCTTCGATTCCTGGGTTGGGAAGATCCCCTGGAGAATGGAAAGGCTACCCACTCCAATATTCTGGTCTGGAGAATTCCATGGACTGTATAGTTTCTGGGGTCACAGAGTCAGACACAACTGAGTGACTTTCACTTTCACTTTCCTTTCAGATCAAGATCATCCAAAAATTCCTTTTGCTCTGATACTATAATTTCCAAACCTTAAGATTATACTTTTATTTCCTGGGTTTCTTTTCCCCCCTGCAATGAGAGAATGGGAGAACCACTGGCATCACTTCATGGCTTTCTCAGAATAAATTAATAAACTGGCATTCTTATTTATACATCAGTGTTTGTGAGTTGGGATACATCAAGTCTGCCTGCTTGATAAACTATCAAAGCTGAATTCTTTGATCTTTTACATCAAAGACCACACCAAAGTTCCGCCATTTTGAGAACTCGTTGGTAAAGCAGTTGACCTTCTGGCCTTTCAAGTGAAAGTGAAAGTGAAGTCATTCAGTCGTGTCTGACTCTGTGACCCCATGGACTGGAGCCTACCAGGCTCCTCCCTCCATGAGATTCTCCAGGCAAGAGTACTGGAGTGGGTTGACATTTCCTTCTCCAGGGGATCTTCCCGACCCATGGATCGAACCAAGGTCTCCTGCATTCCAAGTAGATGCTTTAACCTCTGAGCCACCAGGGAAGACACTCTTTCAAGAGGCCTTTCAAGAGGATGTACTTATTTTGTGCTGAGATAAATAAACGTGTACTCATTTGTTTTTGTTTTGTTCTGTTTTGCGTGTGTTGTTTCTTCAGTCACACACAATTTTTAAAACTAAGAGAAACATATCTCTTTGACTATGAATTGGTTGACATGATTTCTAAGGTATACAATTCCCTTGCAAGACATTTGGCCCTGTCCAATAAGGGCCAAATAAGACATCTGGTCCATAAAACATATGGTCCAAGGATTTCCCTGGTGGTCCAGTAGTTAAGAATCCACCTGCAAATTCAGGGAACACAGGTCCCATTCCTAGTCCGGGAAGATTCCACATGCCATGGAACAACTAAGCTCATGCTCCACAACTACTGAAGCCCTCGCACCCTTGAGCCCAGGCTCCAAAACAAGAGAAGCCACTGCAATTGAGAAGCCTATGTACAACTAGAGTAGCTCACACTCGCCACAACTAGAGAAAGCCCGTGCACAGCAACAAAGACCCAGCACGGCCTAAAATAAATACAAAATAAGTAAGCCAGAAAGAAAAACACCAATTCAGTATACTAATGCATATATATGGAATTTAGAAAGATGGTAATGATAACCCTGTATGTGAGACAGCAAAAGAGACACAGATGTAAAGAACAGTCTTTTGGACTCTGTGGGAGAGGAAGAGGGTGGGATGATTTGGGGAATGGCATGGAAACATGTCATATAAGAAATGAATCGCCAATCCAGGTTTGATACAGGATCCTTGGGGCTGGTGCACTGGGATGACCCAGAGGGATGGCATGGGGAAAGAGATGGGAGGGGGGGTTCAGGATGGGGAACACGTGTACACCCGTGGCGGATTCATGTTGATGTGTGGCAGAACCAATACAATATTGTAAAGTAATTAGCCTCCAATTAAAATGAATAAATTTTAAAAAAAATTTAAGACATATGGTCCACACCTATAACTCCTTGAAATTTGGTCCTATTCAAAATGTCTATGACCACATTTGGTCCATGACAAATGGTTTTGGATAGAACAAAATAAAAAATTTTAGCATGGACCAAATATCTGTTAACTATACAATAAGAAAAAAGATGAAAAAAAGTAGAAGAGGAGGAGAAATAAACATTGATTAATAGCCAGTGGTAGTACTATTTGGGGAGAATGACTTTGAACCAGAATGATTCATGTTCCCAGGAGAAGAAGTTGAATAGAAACATAAACCAAAGTCACGTAAAATGAAGGCTAAATAAAAGCCTTAGAGAAAGTCAGAGTTCTTCGGTCTGCTCCTAATTTCCAGAAAATGCGTTTACAAATGGTCAGGCAACTGAGCATCTGAGATCTAATTGTGTCACATCTAACAAACTGGTTTGATGTTCTCCTTTTAGAAGAGCAGATGGAGTCGTCTAAAGACTATGAGAAACCCCTGAAGAAAGATGTGACAGTCTGAGGAACAGACTTAAACTAATGTTTAAAAAAATAAATGCTTTCGTGAATTAGCAAGGATTTTGCAATCCAGATCTAAATGAGATTTTCATCATTCTTTAAACAATGCCAAAGTAATTTTCTGGTTTTGAAGAAGAAAAAAGGACAAGAATTTAAGAAGCTAAGTAAAGAGCAATTGATGAGAAGGAGTTTGGCGTGAATGCAACATCAAGAAAAATGGTTTCAGAAGGTTTTTCTTCTATTAAAAAGTCTTTAAAATATAGGGCACTGCAAGAATAATAAACACGTGTGTATCTAATACATAGTTTAAACAAATACTCATACTTTGTCATACTTGCTTCAAGTCACTTTTGAGAGAAACTGATCCTTATAAATACAGTTTATGTTCTCTCTATTCCTCTTCCCAGTTCAATTCTCCTCCCTTTCTCCCAAAAACTCATTACTATGAGTTTTGACGTGTACTATATCTACTATGGGTATGCAGTAGAAAACAGCACCATATATACAAGTATATATACAAAGTAAGTGTAGTGTTAAAATACAGATTGGAGGGACTTCCCTGGTGATCCAGTGGTTAAGACTCTGAACTCTGACAATGCAGAGGACTAAGATCCTACATGTCACATGATTTGGAAAAAAAAAAATACAGATTAGAAACACACCAAACTTGTATATCATGTAGGTATACATATAACTCATATATCTCATGTACTTTCAACTATATTCATAAAATTGCTTTTAAACTGAGACATTTCAGAGCATAAATTTCAGAGTTAGTTGACATGGCTAAAATCTAGTGGCCATTCTTGGAAAATAATAAGAATAGAGATAAAATTTAGAGCAAGGACTTTGTTACAGTGAATTCTGAACGCTATTTTATAAATTCTGAGCATATATAGAAAAAGAAAAGGGATTTCAAAGATGGTGATATGACCAAAAATTCTACCAAGAAGCTCATGTTTTATAAATTTGAAATCAGAAATGACACGAGTCCAAATAGATTTCAAAGGTGAATTCAAGTACTATAAAAGATTATGGTGGCTCATTGAACTCTCTTCCAGGCATGCTAAGCTACTCTCTGGGAATAATTTACACAGCTTTGGAAACAACATTAAATCTTTAAACCTCTAGGGTACTCCTTAGTAAGTTACTATCTGATGTACTGATTTTTCTTAGCACCTAAATTATTCTCACAATAGCAGCTCTTTCCTGAGATTAAGTTATGGTCTCCATAACCATATAGTTTTCTGATTACTTAAGGGTTCCTGTGACTTTCAAAGGTGCTCAACTTATTCCATAAGTAATTTAGGCCACCTAGAAAACCCACCTAAACAAGTAAAATTCACTCTGATGCTACTGTGTCCATATGCTTAAAGACAATGGTATGAAAAAGGTCAATCTGATATATTCAAGCCTATTAAAGAGAGAATCTACTGACTGTACTGCCAATCCAAATGGCCATTATGATTGGCAAGCAAGGCCAATTAAATAAGGAGTGGTTCACTTACGGCTTTTATGCAGTCAGAACTTAAGTTATAAATGCTCTATAAGTCTGGCTCATGGTCAGATTTCCTGGGATCATTACCAGTCCCTTGGTAATTTTATCAAAGAGAGAGGTATCGATCCCAGTATCCCAGCCAAATTTTAACTTACAGAATTACAGCTGACCCTTCCCAAATTCCCTCAGATTAAGTGATATATTCTGTGAGAATAAGCACCTCTGACTTCTAATGTGCTTCATCCAACCCACGGATATTTCAGTTCGATTCAGTCGCTCAGCCGTGTCCGATTTTTGCGACCCCATGAACCACACCAGGCTTCCCTGTCCATCACCAATTCCTGGAGCTTGCTCAAACTCATAGCCATTGAATCAGTGATGCCATCCAACCATCTAATCCTCCGTCATCCCCTTCTCCTCCCACCTTCAATCTTTCCTGGCATCAGGGTCTTTTCAAATGAGTCAGTTCTTCACATCAGGTGGTCAAAGTATTCAAGTTTCAGCTTCAGCATCGGTCCTTTCAAAGAATATTCAAGACTGATTTCCTTTAGGATGGACTAGTTGGATCTTCTTTCCATCCAAAGGACTCTCAAGAGTCTTCTTCAGCACCATAATTCAAAAGCATCAGTTCTTTGGTACTCAGCTTTCTTTATAGTCCAACTCTCACATCCATACATGACTACTGGAAAAATGATAGCCTTGACGACACAGATCTTTGTTGGCAAAGTAATGTCTCTGCTTTTTAATATGCTGTCTAGGTTGGTCATAGCCTTTCTTCCAAGAAACAAGTGTCTTTTAATTTCATGGCTGCAGTCACCACTGCAGTGATTTTGGAGCCCAAAAAAGTAAAGTCTATCACTGTTTCCAATGTTTCCTCATCTATTTGCCTTGAAGTGATGGGACCAGATGCCATGATCTTTGTTTTCTGAATGTTGAGTTTTAAGCCAACTTTTTCACTCTCCTTTTCACTTTCATCAAGAGGCTATTTAGCTTCTTCACTTTCTGCCATAAAGGTGGTGTCATCTGCATATCTGAGGTTATTGCTATTTCTCCCAGCAATCTTGCTTCCAGCTTGTGCTTCATCCAGTCCAGCATTTCTCATGATGAACTCTGCATATAAGTTAAATAAGCAGGGTGACAATATACAGCCTTGACATACTCCTTTCCCAATTTGTAACCAGTCTGTTGTTCCATATCTGGTTCCAACTGTAGCTTCTTGACCTACATACAGATTTCTCAGGAGGCAGGTCAGGTTATCCGATAGTCCTATTTTTGAGAATTTTCCAGTTTCTGCCTTGTCCAGCTCAATAGCACAGAAGCCTTGATGAGCCCACAGAAACCTCTTCTCCCACCACACACTCCACAACAAAAAATGAACCTATTCTAATTCTTCTTTAGTGTGTTTTTGATCATTCCATTGGCAGGATCAACTGAATGTGGCATGGACAGACATTTATTTACATCCACCGATTTCTCTACATACCTTCCCAGCAAAGAGAGAGAAGATGAAGTGTGAAGAGCAAAGCCGTGAGCTTTGAATCCTGCTGGAAAAAGAGAAAATCATCAGCCTCACTGTCTACTCCCCTTGGAGATCAACTTTAGCTATACTGGTTCAGAAATGGAGGTCGGAAAGCACCAAGCAATGACATTACTTTAGCAAAATGAGAAATCTGATTGGTACTTTTTCCCTGAGAACACCTAGGAAAGATCGTCTCTAAAGGAGGGTAAACTAACATGGAGTAAAGCGACCCAGAAGATGGGGCAACTGTAGTGTCCCACCAGTCTGCAGGATAACTTGGGATGAGAATCCATAGGCTAGTGGATCTTTAATTGTTGGTCTTTAATTTTGTCAATAGAAAACTAAATAATATGGTATTTATTTGCTTGATTTTATTTGAAAACTCAGTTGATTCAATGAGAAAAAAATGAACTACCAGGGTTTGATATCACTCAGGTTTTAATCTCGAATGCATCAACAAGTTAACAGAGTTCTAGTTTTCATATGCTTGTTTTGTATGTTTATATAGTTCAAGTTACCTATGAACACTAGAGCAGGATTTCTTTGGTAATAAGGATTACAGGCATTGTTATTGTAGAAAATAATATGAATGACTATAGTTCAGAAAGCACTAATGCCATTCCTAGGAATATAAACTACAGCATAGTTGGCTGTGAAACATAAATACATCTAGTTAACACTTAAGCACATTTTGAGGGTCTGAAAAATCATCTTTTCTCTTTTTGAGCAATACTGACACTCATTACCACCTTTGAATATAATTTCATGCAACTTAATTTTCTTATTTATAAAACTGTTTCCAGGTGTGATTATTATTCATCCATCACATGATATATTTTTAAAAATGAAAACTGACAGCATTCACTTCTAAAATTTATGTATGCTGGTAGAAAGTTCTAATTATACAACAAAGTAATTTAGTTAATGTAATTTTTTGATACTCAGTTATACTCCCTAAAGATGTTTGTAAAGTTAAAAAAAAATTAAACTCCAAAGTC
Source organism: Aepyceros melampus (assembly GCA_006408695.1). Lineage (NCBI taxonomy): Eukaryota > Metazoa > Chordata > Mammalia > Artiodactyla > Bovidae > Aepyceros > Aepyceros melampus. The sequence continues at coordinate 297,169 of SJXQ01009164.1, forward strand.
CATGTATTTTTTCATTAATACTACTCACAATTTCTTTGTGGATTGTAACTATATAACCCAAGGTGACGTCTGCTAATTCTTTCTCAATTTCCTTTTCTTAATCTGCATAATAAGAAACCCCAAGGATAGACAGAAAGAGCATCTTTGATATAATTGTGGGCTCACAAGCAAACTCTGACAGTAGAGTCTGAAAGGATTATTTTAGAAGGAAGGTCCTGAAAGTGAGAAAATTCAGGGAAATTTCAGACATCCTTAATCTATTTGTGAATGCAGACAGCAGAAGTACAATAAATGACCCCAGTACTAAAGAACTCCAGAAAGGCATTCCACTCTGCATTAAGATATACTGCAATCATTCATTCATTCAACATTTATTGAGAGCCTGTTAGATGACTGGCACCAGGTGGAGCTTCCCTGGTGGCTCAGCTAGTAAAGAACCCACCTGCCAATGCAAGAGATACAAGAGACATGGGTTTGATCCCTGCGTCGGGAAGATCCCATGAAGAAAGAAATGGCCACCTGTTCCAGTATTCTTGCCTGGAAAATCTCATGGACAGAGAAGCCTGGCGGGCTACAGTCCATGGGGTTACAAAGCGTTGGACACGACTGGTCGCTGATGCACCTATGCCTACTAAGGTACCAGGCAGCAGGGATTCAAGAATGAAAAGGACAGGTCTCTGCTCCAGTCTGGGAAGGGAAGAGAGAAGACAGATGCACAAGGGATTTGCCTGTAGTGGTTAAGATTGAACATGGCTACAAGCTTCTCCTGGAAGCAATGGTGATTCAGGTAAACATCAGTCATGTCTGCTCTGAAGCAAGATCCGTGGTAAAGAACAATCAAGAGCAAAAGACACTGGCTCCCGGGGTCCTCCTCCAACTGAGCATCAGAGTCTGCTGGCAGAAACCCTGTACTCTCCAGCTTAGAAATCCCTCCCCCATTGCATCAAGACTGTTCACAGACCTTGAGTCCTACAGCAGGTGTCCCCAGCCTCTGGGATCTAATGCCCAGTGATCTGAGGTGGAACTGATGTAATAACAATAGAAATACACAATAAATGTAATGCTCTTGAATCATCCTTAAACCAATCTCCCACCCCCCACCAGCTGTACGTGGAAAAACTATCTTCCATGAAACCAGTCCCTGGTGCCAAAAAGGTTGAGGACTGCTCTCCTAGAGGACACCCCCCAACAAAGGGGGGGGGGGCCTGGTGGGTCTTTCTGCCTGCAGCACTGTTTATTTATCCTCTCTCATAATTAAACCTTCTTCTAATCCTACAAGGTAATAATATTTGAAAATGGAGAACACCTGGCTATCCAACATGATGAATTTTCCAGGCTTCTGGGAAAAGGGTTGTTTAAGCCAAAAGAATCTAACACGCCCCCAGAAAGTAACCTGAGCTCTTCACGATATGAATATACAGGCACAGGGGTTAAATGTATAATGTATATTCAGCACAGAGAAAGCATGAATATTATGTCTCTGTCTGTGTGTGTGTGTGTGTGTGTGTGTGTGTGTGTAACCACAGAATTCTAAGCTTGTAGGGTGTGCTTTACATCTATATCATATGTTATCCAGATACCAGTTGTATATTATAAGCTGCATATGCAATACCATATGGACACCGTAAAATATCACATGTGTTGTCAGGATAATTTTACATTTAGTGCATGACTAAAATGTCTCATATTATACACCTATCTTTTCTGTGTGTGCATGGATTTGTCTCACAAATTGATTTCATTATCAAATTCAGATATCAATCAAAGTTAAAGTCTCTTTACTGAAATTTAATAAAAAGCAATATGGAAACGTGACTACAGTTTGTTTTTCTTCCCAAGATTTTTCTGCCATGCAGCATTTAACACTGGTGCAGCTGTCAATACCCATTCATCTGCTATCGGGCAGCTTTTTCCTTTCACTCACTGTGACATTTTTAAAGTGGCAAAAAAAAAAAAAAAAAGCTTAAAACAGCATATTTGTCACTTTTTTCTTTCTAGTGACCTTTTAAACACTAAGGAAAATTATATGTACTAAACCTTTTAATCACTCTATGTACATTTCACAATAGTGCTTTCTATAGGGGTATCCTTTAATTAAATTTAAGAAATTTATATTGTACACACTGCTGTTCATTTAATTATTCAAACATTTAAACATAAGAAAACCTCATAACTTTTAGCTATGGCAATCATGTGATGTAACGGTTATCTATATTAAGAATCGTTTTTTATAAGGAGAATTTCAGAAATAACTTGTACATACCCTCAGCTTCTACTCTTTAAGTTCTGATAAATAGCTACATGAAGCACTTTCCTTCAGCATTTAAGAAATTTAAGAATTTAAATTTAAATCCAGTGAAGAAAGTCTTTATGTTTCCATATTGTTTTTTTTAAATTTAAGGAAAATTAAGAAATTTAAGGAAAAAGATATGTGGATGGCAAGACATTACAGGGAACGTTTCCAGGAGGAAGATGTTATGATTGGGTCTCTGGGCTTCCCTGTCGGTCCATTGGTTAAGAATTCCAATGCTGGGGTCATGGGTTTGACCCCTGGTCAGGTAACTCAGACCCCACAAGCCATGAGGCAACTAAGCCCAGGAGGCACAACATAAGATTCCCAGTGCCACAGCTAAGACCTGACACAGCCAAAAACAAACACACACATAAGCAAATGTTAGAAAGAAAAACTGAATCTCAACCCTATTTTGGATCAGCTGTGTGACCTTGAGGGAGTCACTCTGTATCTCTGATTGCACCATTATGTCACCGTTTGCAAAATAAAATACTGCTAGCCACTTCTTTTCATCACAGTATCACTGTGGGGATCGAATTAGTAAGTATCTGTGAATATGCCCTGAAATCTACTTTAAAAATGAAAAGTAACATGACTTTTAGTTCGAAAACAAATACTTCTCTGTTTTCTAGAAGTGGAGAAATTTAAAATTCTTGTAACATACCAGAAAGAAATCAAAGGTTTAAAACAAGCTAAAATATCAACATTAGCACTACATTATTTAAAATTAGTGTCCTTTCTAAAAACAGAAACAGAAATACTGCTGTCCCTGCTATAGAATGGTATTACAAATTGCAAAAAGTAGTAATTCTGGAGTGCCCATTTAGTTTCCTTTTTATTCTTATCATTTTCATTATGACTTTCATACCTTTAGACACAAATAAGTCTCACAGACATAGAAAACAAATGTATGGCTACCAAAGCGGAAACAAAGAGGGATAAGTTAGGAATTTGGGATTAGCATAGACTATATATAAAATACTATATACTACTATATATAAAATAGATAACAAGGACCTACTGTATAACATAAGGAACTATACTCAATACTCTGTAATAATCCATAAAAGAACCTGAAAAAACACATAAATATATATATATACACACATATAACTGAATACTTTGCTGTACATCTGAAACTAACACACATTGTAAATCAACTGTGTGTGTGACTTCTAAGTCACTTCAGTTAAGTCAGACTGTTTCTGACCGCATGGACTGCAGCCCACCAGGCTCCTTCATTTATGGAATTTTCCAGGCAAGAATACTGGAGTGGGTTGCCCTTTCCTAGTCCAGGGGAACTTTCCAAGTCAGGGATTGAACCTGCCTATATTCCATCTCCTACACTGAATGTGGATTCTTTACCACTGAGCCATGTGAGAAGCCTGTGACTTTCATACTAGAAAAGTTTTTTTTTAAAGGAAAGTGAATGGGCTGCACACCCTAGGTCAGAATGTCTTATTTCACCATTTATGAGTTAGCCACCAAGAGAAACTTAGTTTCTCAAATCATCAGTTCCCTGGTCTCTGCAACTGAGAACCTAAGACTGAATACAAAGTTCTTAGGAGGGTCATAAACAGTGTATCTTAGTCATTTAGTCAGTTCATTCACTCAGTCACGTCCAACTCTTTGCAACCCCATGGACTGTAGCACACCAGATTTCCCTGTCCATCACCAACTCCCAGAGCTTGCTCAAACTCATGTCCATTGAGTCAGTGATGCCATCCAACCATCTCATCCTCTGTCGTCCCCTTCTCTTCCTGTCTTCAATCTTTCCCAGCATCAAGGTCTTTCCAGTGAGTCAGTTCTTCACAGCAGGTGGCCAAAGTATTGGAGTTTCAGCTTTGGCATCAGTCCTTCCAGTGACTATTCAGGACTGATTTCCTTTAGGATTGACTGGTTTGATCTCCTTGCAGTCCAAGGGACTCTCAAGAGTCTTCTCCAACACCACAGTTCAAAAGCATCAGTTCTTCAATGCTCAGCTTTCTTTATAGTCCAACTCTCACATCTATACATGACTACTGGAAAAATCACAGCTTTGACTAGACAGACCTTTGTTGGCAAAGTAATGTCTCTGCTTTTTAATATGCTTTTACTTTGGTCATAGCTTTTCTTCCAAGAAGCAAGTATTTTTTAATATCTGGCTGTAGTCACCATCTACAGTAATTTTGGAGCCCAAGAAAATAAAGTCTGTCACTGTTTCCATTGTTTCCTCATCTATTTGCCATGAAGTGATGGGACCAGATGAAATGATCTTATTTTTTTGAATGTTGAGTTTTAAGCCAGCTTTTTCACTCTCCTTTTCACTTTCATCAAGAAGTTCTTTAGTTCCTCTTCACTTTCGCCATAAGTGCGCTGTCAGTGTATCTGAGGTTATTGATATTTCTCCCAGCAATCTTGATTTCCGCTTGTGTTTCATCCAGCCCAGCGTTTTGCATGATGTGCTCTGCATATAAGTTAAATAAGAGGGTGACAGTATACAGCCTTGAAGTACTCCTTTCCCGATTTGGAACCAGATTGTTGTTCCATGCCTGGTTCTAACTGCTGCTTCTTGACCTGCATGCAAATTTCTCAGGAGGCAGGTAAAGTGGTCTGATATTCCCATCTGATATTCCATAGTTTGTTGTGATCTACACAAAGGCTTTGGCGTAATAAGTAAAGCAGAAGTAGATGTTTTTCTGGAATTCTCTTGCTTTATCTACGATCCAACGGATGTTGGCAATTTGATCTCTGGTTCCTCTGCCTTTTCTAAATCCGGCTTGAACATCTGGAATTTCACGGTTCACAGTACTCTTGAAGCCTGGCTTGGAGAATTTTGAGCATTACTTTCCTAGCGTGTGAAATGAGTGCAATTGTGCGGTAGTTTGAACATTCTTTGGCATTGCCTTTCTTTGGGATTGGAATGAAAACTGACCTTTTCCAGTCCTGTGGCCACTGCTGAGTTTTCCAAATTTGCTGGCATGCTGAGTGCAGCACAGTATATATTAAAGCTCTGGTATGTAATACGGAGAGACGGTATTTAGCACTGTTGTTTTGGCAAGCACTTTCTTATCACACTTTGCTCTGAGAGCAAGGTGGAAGACTAACTGATTCTGGAGTTCAACAAGAGTCCAACCAGAGTTCTAGAAAGTTGCTGTGCCCATGTTTGGGCACCACATGAAGAAAGAAAGCTGAGCAGCGCTGAAAGCAACCAGCGTTGAAACAGTGGAGGTGGTGGGGCAGGAGTGGGCGTGGCCCCCGGGGCTGAGACTCGCCCCTTCTCCCTTTCCCATCAGTGGCCACGCCCAGAGCAGCCGCTGAGTCCTTACTACTCGGGGATCCAGACAGACACAGCCACCTCCGAAAACACTATGGCATCAACTCTCCCATCAGTTCAGCAGACCCCGAGGAAACTGAGTGCCTACTTACGCAGAAACGAATTGAGACTCTGAATCCCTTTGGGGTTTAGGAAGAGGAACTACAGTGCAGGAATTTCGTTTTGGGAAAATGAAATTTTCAGTAAAATGTTTTACTTTTGAATCTCATAGATGAAGAGTACATACAGAAGTTGCTGATAATAACTGATGTGTTGTGTTGCCCTAAGACATGTTAATGGAAGTGTCTTCTTCACCTCATACTATGATAAATTGAAATTACAGGAAGAAGTAAATGATGTAAGGGGCTTCCCAGGTGGTCCTATTGGTAAAGAACCCCCCTACCAATGCAGGAGACCTAAGAGATGCAGGTTAGATCCCTGGGTCCAGAAAGATCCCCTGGAGGAGGAAATGGCAACCCACTTCAGTATCTTTGCCTGGAGGATCCCACGGACAGAGGAGCCTGGTGGGCTGCAGTCCACGGAGTCACAAAGAGTCAGGCACGACTGAAGCAACTTAGAACGCACCTAAAAGATGGAAGAGCTGTTGAAGACGATTGGTAACCAGTTATCAAGTTGCGCTTTTGTGGAATAGAGATTGATATTTTGTTTGCAAGATGGACACTGCAGAAGACTTGGATTTAAAAGATGACAGTCTGCTTAAATTTTTAGATATAAGATGCATAAGAAGTGCTATTGGTTGCAGCATAACTGATGAAATTTTACGACTAGTACTAAACATTGCTTCGGAGGCAGTATGGTGGTAAAGAATCTGCCTGCTATATGGGAGACTTGGGTTCGATCCGTGGGTCAGGAAGATCCCTTGGATTAGAAATGGCAACCCACTCTAGTATTCTTGATGGGAGAATCCCATGGACAGAAGAACCTGGCAGCTACAGTCCATGGGGTCGAAAAGAGTCGGACACGACTGAGTGTGCACACACACACACTAAACCTTGACAACTTCAGGTTAACCCTAAGAGCTATCAAACTGTGGGCCAAATGCTGCAACATCTATTCCAATATATCAGGTTTCCTTGGTGCTCTTTCCTGGGCTATGATAGTAGGAAGAACTTGCCAGTTTTATCCAAATGCAGTAGCATCAACTCTTACACATAATTCTTTTTTGAGTGGGGGGGTGTGTATTTTCCAAATGGAAATGACCAAATCCAGTCCTATTGAAACAGCCTGAAGAAAACAGTCTTAATTTGCCAGTATGGGACCAAGGGCTTCTCAAGTGGCACTAATGGAAAAGAACTGCCTGCCAGTGCAGGAGATGCAAAAGACTTGGGTTTGATCCCTGGGTGGGGAAGATCCCCTAGAGGAGGAAACGGCAATCCGTTCTGGTATTCATGCCTGGGAAATCGCATGAACAGAGGTGCCTAACAGGCTACAGTCCATTGGGCAGCAAAGAGCTGGACACAACTGGGCGAATGTGTGCATACACACAGTTTATAATATCAAGGTCACCAGTATTTTAATATATTCTATATAGAACTATCTTATAAGCCAAAGTTGTATGGGCATTTGTGCTTTAAAAAATAGTAATGGAGACTTCCCTGTGGTCCAGTGGTTAAGAATCTGCTTCCAATCAGGGGACATGGATTCAGTCCCTGGTCAGGGACCAAAGATTGCACATGCCTTGGGGCAACTAAGCCCGTGCCCCACAACTACTCAGCCCACAGGCCACAACTACTCAGCCTACGCACCACAACTAGAGAAAGCCCAAGCACCTCAATGAAGATTAGTGAAGCAAAAAAAAAAAAAAAAACTAATAAAAGAATACTTTAAAAAAAGATTCCAGCCAGGATTCAAGATGAAGTTCTCCTTGTCCTTCAAGTGGTCGTCTTGGAGCATCTTGATTTGGTTTTGGCATCCTAATGAAACAAAGTCTGGAAAGGACAGCCCTCCCCCTCAAGGTTAAATATCACTGTTAGTTTGCAACCTCCAGAGTTTGGTTTGTCACCTGAGTGAAATTCAGAGTTGCCCCTCCCCTTCACAGAAGACACAGAGAGAACAAAGAAAGAGGCAGACCTTCCATATTGGTAGGTGGCAGGTGTAATCAGCAAGGAAACTTACTTAAGAGGCTTGTCAGGGGACCACAAGATAGTTAGCTCTCTGCCCCTGCTGGTCAGAATTTTTAAATGTATATAGATGCCATAACTATGTTTAGTCGTGTATATACCATCCAGATGGTCTCAACAACATCTCATCCCCTCGGGGCTCTGTCTTTGAAATAGCTCCTAGTGTGCGAATGGTGGGTGAAATGTGTATTTCAAAGACAGGGGAGAGGGTGTGGAGCCTCTGATTGCCTGCATCCAACTGGCAGGTCAACAATTGTCCTTGGATGTCCTGAGACTTCCCTGGCAATTCAGTGGTTAAAACCATGCTTTCACTGCAGAAGGCATGGGTTGGATTCCCTGGTAGGGGAACTCAGATTTCACATGCCTTGTGGTAGAGTCAAACAAAAATAGTCGTGACATCTTTTTCCCTTCTCCATCATCCTCTCATATGAACAAGAAGTGGGGTAATGGGCTACTGTCATGCCTGGTGGCAACTGGACTGTTCTGATAGAGTACACTGAACAATGCAAGAAAGGAGAGTATTACAATCACTTGAAGCCGTCATGCCAGGGAGGTTCTGAACAGGGTCCTAGGCTGGGTCTTAATGAATAAAATTTACTAGCTGGCAAGATTAGGGGGAAATATTCCTTAACAAAGACAATGTGTGTCCAAATCTCAGGGACATGAAAGGACATGGATGGTTCACTGTTTAGAAGCCAGATTTGAAATTTGAGATCAGATGGGGATCAACAGTGACTGTTTCACGGCACCACACTGAGAAGTCAGGGTTTTAGCCTCTCTTCTGCTAGGCCCCACAAAGTGTTCAGTGGGAAAGAAATTTTCCAGACTCTGTGTTTTGGAAAGATCATTAAAAGTTTGTATACAGAATGGGTTGCATTAAGTTGGGAAGATTCCACATGCCGCGGAGCAACTAAGCCTGTGTGCCACAACTATTAAGATGTTGCCCTAGGGCCCGTGTGCTACAACTACTGAAGCCTGCATAACCTGGAGCCCATGCTCTGCAACAGGAGAAGCCACTGCAATAAGCCCGTGCACCTCACTAGACAGTAGCCCTTGCTCCCGGCAACTAGAGAAAGCCTTGCACAGCAACAAACACCCAGCGCAGGCAAAAATAAATAAACTTTTAAAATATTCTTTTTTAAAAATTATTCTAAGAAATTAATTAGTAGACTTTAGAATAGTCTAGACAAGAAATTGTGTGCCCCTGGACTAAGGCAGCATGGGTGTAAGTTCAAGAAGGGGACAAGTAGGAGATGGAATCAGCAGAACATAGGGACTGAGTGTAAGTGGGAAGGAGAGAGGAGCTAGGTTTTCTAGTTTCCTGACTAGGGTGCCTGAGTGGATAGTGGGAAGATAAAACATAATGCAATGTTTTTCCATGTGAAAATGCTCAAACACGAATACACCAGAAGACATAATGAAGCAGTCCTATGTTTGCACTTATTTACAACAAATGTTTAGATTTCTGAGACACTTTCGTTTATATTTGACATTTGGAAATAAAGGCTAAACAATTCTATTCCTATATACTTAAAATCACTTTGAGTGTGCGGTAGCTCCAAACGCTAGGCCATCTTCTGGCCAATGATATGTTTTCCCAAATTGGGACATAATTCAGCAATAATGTGTCATGCTTGATAATGTTCTTAACAAAACATGACACAATTTCCCTTCCATTTACGTGGTAGTGGCAGTCTTAGAAAATTCTGTATATCTTTACACGGTACAAATTTACTGTACAGTGTGCGTTAATTACTCACTCGTGCCTGACTCTTTGCGACCCCATGGACTGTTGCCCACAGGCTCCTCTATCCAGGAATTCTCCAGGCAAGAGTACTGAAGTGGGTTGCTGTTCCTTTCTCCAGGGGATCTTCCCAACCCGGGGATTGACCCTGGGTCTCTCACATTGCAGGCAGATTCTTTACTATCTGAGCCACCAGGGAAGCCCAAAAATTCTATGTATCTTTACATGGTTCAAGTTTACTGTATGTTCATAGGTAAAATAGTATTACACTCCAGGCTTAGAAAATTGTAAACAGCGTTTTCACTTACATGGATGCCTATTGAGAACATCTGAAACTGTATAGAATACAAGACCATTCTCTGTGTGAAACTGTCCTGAGTGTTACAAAATCTTGAGTGTCTCTGCCTCCTCATATACTATGGTGACACTTAAGTGATGGTAGCAACCGAAGCATTAGGGCAATTAAAAATACTCCCAAGACATTTCCTAAACATTCCTCAGCAAATCTATCACTCTGACCCCATTTAAGACTAGTGTGCTTGGGGAATGTTCCAGAGAAAACACCACAGCATCCTCCTTCTCAGCATCTGTGGGAATCATTTCAGCCCAGTGATTAAAAATCTCCTGCTTTAAAGAGGGCCTTCCCTGGTGACTCAGATGGTACAGAATCTGCCTGCAATGTGGGAAACCCAGGTTCAATTCCTGGGTCTCGAGGATCCCCTGGAGAAGGGAATGTCTATCCAGTCGAGTATTCTTGCCTGGAGTATCCCATGGACACAGGAGCCTGGCAGGCTCTCGTCCACGGGATCACAAAGAGTCGGACACGACTGAGTGACTAACACACACTTTACTTAAAGGGAACTAATGATCTTGTTAATTGAGAAATCTTCTTAGGTTTGAATCAAACTGCACTAATGGTTAATCAGAAAGCATGAGAAGAAAAAAAATCAGTAAGTTATTCTTTGGTTTTTAGAAGAAGTCTCATCTCTGAGTGTTGGTGGGGCCTTAGGTACTTCATGAACTATAACAGGACCTGTCAGTCTAGCAGTAGAGTTCAGGGCAAGATATGGAGAATGAGCCTAGCTTTACTTTAGTCTGCCCTGGTCCACCAGATTGTTGAGGCTAGAGGCATACTAGAACTAGCTCAGGCTGGCTTTTGAAAGCCAACCTAAATTTTGCTGAATTTGTGAGCTGGTTACCAATGTACGAGAAACTCAAAATTAGCCATGGTGACAGTATTCAGGGCTTCCCTGATGGCTGTGGTAAAGAATCTGCCTGCAGTGAGACACAAGAGACATCAATTCAATCTCTGGGTCAGGAAGATCCCTGGGAGAAGGGAATGGCTACCCACTCTAGTATTCTGGCCTGGGAAATCCCATAAACAGAGGAACCTGGTGAGCTACAGCCCATGGGGTCACAAGAGTTGGGCTTAACTGAGCAACTAACTAGTATCCAAATGATGGAAACTGGAAGGCACTGTGAATCAGACCTCTCCTCACTGCCCAGAGCCAATGGTTAAGCATTTACTGGTACTCCATTGGTTGAAGTTCTGTACTCCATTGGTTGAAGTTCTCCATCCTGCAGGACAGGGAGACTGCCCCTTAGGAGGCATTTTTCAGAGGTCCATCATCCTCTACATCCCATCTTGGCCACAGGCTGCTCATTATAACTTCAGTGCTTGGTGATGGTGCTTATGTGTGATCGCACTTACATGTTACTTGTGGACACCTCAGTGCTGTTTCTCTGAAGCATCCATGCAAGGGTATCATGGAAAAACTGCCTCTATCCTGGGCTAAAATAACTCACCCCAAATAGACACTTTTGGGAAATGCTAGCACTGCTATCTGGCAAGGAGTGCATTCCAGGCTTCTCATAACCCTCTTTAACAGCAGCTCAATTTTACTCAAAGTTTCAGCATGAGTATAAAAGTAGATTCATTCCTTCTTCACTCTATCATCTGTCCCTGCAAGACCAAGCTTGGGGAAAAGCCACAGTTGCCTCTGAAATGACTTGAAACTTACAAATCCCTGAGCTTCAGTTTCTGGGTCAAAAAGAGTAAAGATTTTTGTCAGCCTCAAGTCACTAGAGGCTGCAGAAGTCCATCAAATCTGCTGATCAACACATTTTGCTTTAAATATTTAGGAAAGATGCCAACTGAAGTTGAATGACAAAAGAGATGTCCAGGGAGTGGGAAAACTAAAGAGAAGGCAGGAAAAGGAATATGTATTATTATTATTCCTACTTCAAACAATCTGACAGCATTTTTACTAGTTATTCTGTCTCCTTTCTGCACCATTATCTTCTGAACTAGCTACTATTTTGGCTATTTTACAGGTGGCAAAATTAAATTGGACTTCCCAAGTGGCTCAGTGGTAAAGAACCCGCCTACCAAGCAAGAGACACAAGTTCAGTCCCTGGGTTGGGAAGAACCTCTGGAGAAGGAAATGGCGACCCATTCCAGTATTCTTGCCTGGAGAATTCCATGGACAGGGGAGCCTAGAGAGCTACAGTCCATGGGGTCACAAAGAGTTAGACGTGACTGAGTGACTAACACTTAATACTTAAAATTAGGTTGGTCAGATAAATAAGCTAGTGCCAGGACATTTGGAGAAATCAGAGCTAAAATGCTGGTCTTCTAAAATCTTCCTCTCAATCACTTTAACTCCAGTATGTGTTTCCCATTTGGTAACATGAAGGTAGTGTAACTAAGGTAGATTCAAGGTAAGTTGCCCTTGAACCTCACCCATGCTTAGGCTTTTATGTAAATGAACCTCTTAAAATAGTTGAAGAGTCAAACATCCATTTAGTTCCATTTCTAAGACATTTTTAAAAACTCAGTATAAGCTACAATAATTCATGTATTAATATTTGATCATTGTATCTTTTTCTCACTTTTCCTTTTTTAAAGCAAATATTGAGATATAAAAGCCAGCAATAAACACAATAAGTGTACAATGTGGTTAAGTTTTATGTATGTATAAACCCACGAAACTATTTTTACATTCAAGATGATGAGTTTTTTATTACCCCCCAAATATCCTCATGCCTTTTCTGATTCCTATCCCTTTCCCATCCCACCTACCCCTGCAGGCAAGATCTGCTCTGCTCTGTCAATATAGATAGTTTTTTATGCTCAAGTTTTATCAAATTGATTCATATTATATGTACACAATATTTTGCCCCTTTCACTCAGCATAGCAATTTTGAGATAAATTCATGTTGTTAAATCTATTGCCCATTTCTAATAGAGTTGTTGCTGCTGCTGCTAAGTCGCTTCAGTAGTGTCCAACTCTGTGCAACCCCATAGACAGCAGCCCACCAGGCTCCCCCGTCCCTGGGATTCTCCAGGCAAGAACACTGGAGTGGGTTGCCATTTCCATCTCCAGTGCGTGAAAGTGAAAAGTGAAAGCGAAGTTGCTCAGCCATGTCAGACTTTGTGACCCCATGGACCACAGCCTACCAGGCTCCTCCATCCATGGGATTTTCCAGGCAAGAGTACTGGAGTGGGTTGCCATTGCCTTCATATTATTGAGTTATGAGAGTGTTTTATGTATTGTGGACACAGTGCTTTAGCAGCTATATGCTTTGCAAATATTTTCTTCCAGTCTGTGTCTTGTTTTTTCAAGCCAAGTGGATACTTTTAACAGTATCCTTCAGAGAGAAGGAGTTTTTCATTTTGACGAGCCTGAATTTATTAATATTTTATTTTACAAATCATATTTTTGACATCATATCTAAGAAATCTTTATCTAACATAGTGTCACAAAGGTTTCTACTTATGTTTTCTTCTGGATGTTTTATAGTTTTAGGATTTACATTTAAGTCTATAATCCATTTTGAGATTTTGAGTTAACTTACACATACACTATAAGGTTAAGATTGAAGTTTGTTTTGGTTTGTTTTGCATATAGATATCCAATTATTACTATTATTTATTATTTTGCATATATGTTTCCAGTTATTCTAGCATCATTGTTGAAAAGACTATCCTTATCCATTGAATTATCTCTGCATCTTTTTCAAAAATCAATTGTCCACATGTGTGAGGGTCTGTTTTTAGTTCCTTTTGTTTCATTGACCTTTTTTTCCTTTCCTTATGCTATTACCATAGTTTACTGGTTAATGTAACTTTATGTCTTGAAATTAGGTGATACTAGCCTCTGATTTTGTTCTTCTTCAAAGTTATTTTGGTTATTCTAAGTTCTTATATTTCCTTGCAAATTTTGGAGTTAGCTTGTCAATATCACACACACACATACACACACACACACACACACTCTCTCACAGAGAGCCCGTGAGTGTTTGATTGGGTTTGCATTGATACTATGGATCAGTTTGGAAAGAACTGACAACTCTATTTCTATATACTTGCAACAAACATTCAAAATTTTAAAATGAAAATTAATGTCACAATAGCATCAAAATAGTAAACACTTTAAATATGATAAAGGATGTGAAAGACCAGTTCACTGAAAAGCACAAGAGAATCACAGACCTGAATAATCAGAACAATGTACCTTATTCATAAGTCAGAAGACTCAACACTGGAATGATTTCTTCTTCCCTTTAATAATGGAAGCAACTGCATTTTTGCTTCCCTTTGACTATGTTCTGCCTAAAAGTATCTGAGCAGAAAAACTATGTGTAACTTCTGAGTCATATCTTTTTCGATTTCCATTTTTTCCTTCCTTTGGGTCAATGAGAATGGGGATAGAATTTGAGGGCAGTACCTCTGCAAATCTAGTCTTCTGACCAGCAGCATCAGCATTACCTGGGAGCTTTTTAGAAATTCAGGTTCTCTGTCCTCACCCCAGACACACTGAATCAGAAACCCTGGTGTTAGGGTTCAGCACTCCCTGTTTAAAAAAATAAATAAATAAACCCGGGTGGGTCTGATGCAGGCTAACATTTGACAGCTACTGCCCCCCGGGAATGCAAAGCATCAGGTAGGGACTGACTGGCTGATATCCTCACTGAACAGAGTTGCCCACTCTCCCTGGACCACCAGCCTATCTCCATCCTCTTATGTGATGGAGAAATAAACTTCTTTTGCTTGAGACATCTATAAATTTTTGCTTGCTTTTTGTGTTTCTGAAATACCTTTTTATTGGAGTCTCACTAATGTAGGCATTTGTAATTTTTGTCTCTTTGTTATACCAATTTAACCCATCCCTAAGTAAGCCCCTTCTTGCCTCCCTGTGATATTCTCCTGTCCTTGTGTCTGGGAAGTTTCTCTTTTAGGATACACTGTTTATCTAAATGCTATCAAGAGCATCACTTCATGTTGAGGATTGTATTTGCAAGGATTGTACACCAAAGAGTACATCATAATAATAGGCAGTACCTTTCCTGTATACAACTTGACACTTGGAAAAGTTAGATAAATAATAAAGCTACATAAAATGTTATATTCAAAGATACAAATTATCACATTCAAGTCAATCTAAATATGAAACATGCATTTTCCTTCTTGCATAATTTCTTCTCTTTTTCTCTAACTTTGATGAGGAACTATGAGGTTTTTCCTTTCCCTTCAAAGTATTAACTTTTTTTTCAATCCATTACTATCATGTAGGTACTTTAGTCATCACTAACAGCAAGAATTATCCTGAAGACTTGTTGGAAAGAATTGAGAAGGTATGAATAGCCCTAGTTGCTAAAAGTAAAAGAAAAACTCTTTAAATAATATTCACATGTGACTGTTAATCAAATCTTCAAGCAGGAAAAAAAGAATTATGATGTGGAAAAAATTTTAGTATTATTTTAATCATTTAGGTAGGTAGGTGATAGGAAGATAGATATAAAGATAGATAGATAACTTCCCAAAATATAGTGAAATACAGTCAATAACTTGATGGAAAATTTTCAATGATTCATCATGAAGCACTTCTTATGATGCTTGAAACAGCCTGTCAAACAACTTGAATACTTCCTGGTGACAGGAGATTAAAGAGTTCATAGTTCATTCAATATTCCACTTATTTGTGAAGCACCTACTCTGTACCCATGCAGCCTCTTCAATTTTGAACAGTTCTAATTGTTTTAAAGCTCTAACTCATACTGAGATGAAATCTTCCTGTAAAGAGCTTCAACACAGCTCCAGAGAAGAAACACACTCTGCTGGGGGTTGGAGAGAAAGACACAACTGCCTCCAGGGAGCTAAAAATGTCATGCAAGCAGGGGCTGGGGTTCTGACAATGGAAAATAAACACTGAGCTATATGGGAGTTTCCAGGAGTCTCAGCTGTAAAGAGTCTGCCTGTCAGTGCAGGAGACCTGGGTTCGATCCCTGGGTCAGGAAGATCCCCTGGAGAAGAAAATGGCAATCTAGTCCAGTATTCTTGCCTGGGACATCCCATGGACAAAGGAGCCTGGTGGGCTACAGTCCATGGAGTCACCAAAGAGTTGGACATGACTGAGCAACTAAACCACACAGATGGAAGCCAGATGCAAAAGCCACTACTTCTGCTCAGACAGTGGTCAGAAGACTCCAGAGAAAGCATGGTATTAGACAAGGGTGAACAGGACTCAAAAGAGAAAAAACATTCTAGTTCGAGGAAGAGTATGAATACAAGCATGAAAACCTAAAAAGACATGACTTCTTTGAGAAACTTAAAGTGGCTCAGTAAGTCCAGAGTAAAAGTTTGTGGAGCAGAAGATAGGACTGACAAAAGTTGGTAAGAAGCAAGTCAGGAAAACACTTGTTCTTCATGATAAGAAGTTTAAATTCCAGGCTTTGGGGGAATCAGTAAAGAATGTTAAATGAGGTCTGTGACACCCTGGAGGGAAGAGGTGGGGAGGGAGGTGGGAGGGACGTTCAGGAGGGAGGGGACACATGTATGCCTGTGGCCAATTCATGATGATATATGGCAAAAAACCATCACAATATTGTAAAGTAATTATCCTCCAATTAAAATAAATAAGTTGAATAATAAAAAAGAATGTTAAATAAGGAAGTAACATGATTGGCTTTCATTTTTCTTTTTGAAGTTTCATTAATAAGCTTTATTTTAAGCAGATATGGTATATAATATCCTAGATTTTTTTTTCATTTTTATTTTATATTGGAGTATAGTTGGTTTACAATGTTGTGTTAGTTTCAGGTATACAGCAAAGTGATTCAGGCATACACATATCTATTCTTATTCAAATTCTTTTCCCATTTAGGTTATTACAGAATATTAAGTAGAGTTCCATGTGCTATACAGTAGGTTCTTTTGTGGTTACTTTTTAAAATATAGTAGGGTGTATATGTTGATCCCAAACTCCTAATTTATCCCTCTCCCATACCTTTTCCGTTTGATATCCATAAGTTTGTTTTCTGATTTGAACAATTACTCGGAAGTACAGGATGAATCTGAGAAAGGAGAAAACATAAGAATAGAGAAAAAGTATTGGGCTTCCTTGATGACTGAAATGGTAAAGAATCTGCTGGCAATGCAGGAGACCCGGGTTCAGTCCCTGGGTCCAGGAAAGTCCCCTGGAGAAAGGAATAGCTACCCACTCCAGTATTCTTGCCTGGAGAATTCCATGGGCAGACGAGCAATCTGAGAAAGGAGAAAACGTAAGCAGAGAGGAGACCTGTACATGGCTTGTTTCCTCTTCTTTCTCTCTCCGACCCTCTCTCTGTTCCTTTCTCCTGAAACAGTAAATATGTCTAAACCAAGGTGCTACAAGTGAGGAGAGAGATGAACCAACAGAATTCAGAGATAAAATAAAATCATCATCAGTACTTTCCAACCAACCAGATATGGGGATTGAAGGAGTGGGCTCTAATTCTGCCCCCTGGAGCGTCACAGAATTCTTCCCTATGATAACTCTTCTTCACCCATTTGAGAATAATTATCACCTTCTTTTTCTCCTCTCTCAAAGTGCTCCTTCTCTTTGACCCAAGAACAATAAAATGCCATTCCCCAGTCTTACCATCCTCCAATGCTTGATTAGATAAAGGTGCCTTTTCTGAAATTTCTCAACTCAATAATGTGCTCTAAACTCAGTGAACAAATTAATGCATTCTTCTTCAGCCTATAGGTATTTACACCAGCCAAAACATCTCCCTCGCTGTTCAGTTGTCAAGAAAATATACTAATGCTTCTAAATCGAGAACAAAAATAAAATCCCTCAGAAATAAAGTTTAACATTTCATATTTTTGGCACTTAAAACATTCTTCTATTTGTGCTATCCTGAACATATGACTTGCAAAGTGAAGTAGCCATAAATCAGGCTACAACACCCCTCCTCTCAGACTTTGTCAGGAAAAATAATTAATACACTGGCTAAGAGAACACTAATAAAACAGTGCAGCGCATTGCATTTGGTCCTTATTCAACAATGGCAAAGAGTTCCAAAGCAAAAGACAAAGAAAATTAAAATGATCATTATCCCATACCCTGTTCTACTGATGAAGCACATTCTTGATGCTGGCAAAACTCCTGGACCTGATCTTTATTTTTTAACCTACTGATTCTTTTCCATCAGTGACAGACTTGTTCTGCCACAAGAGATGCATTTCCAAATTGGCCTGAGGGAGACATGTGGGTTAGAAACAATATTGTCATTGGCCTAGTTCTGGCAAGATGGGTGGAAAATCAGACAACTGCTATGTTTTGCAGTTGTGGGCTAATAGTGCCCTCTGTTTTCCATTTTTGCTCCCATCAACAGAATTACCAGATGGCTAAGAAGCCACTATAATAGAAGTAATGTTCCAATATAGTGGGGAAAGACCAGCCCAATAAACACCCTGACATTTATCTAGTTGCAATTAGCAATCTTTGTGTTTAAAGTTTTTTAAAAAGAATACATAACAGAAACCCTTGAAGCTTCGCTCCTTTCACCAGAATACTTGCGCTTTTTTTTTTTTTAGAGCAATAAATTCATTGCAGGTTCCAGCATTCTCACCCATCCTCCCAAATGCCAAACCTTATAACCCAACAGACCACAGTCACTTAAAAGATTTGTAACACTCTTCAAAATGCCTCCAGAGATTCTGAGTCAGTGGATCTATGATGGAACATAAGAATCTGTAATTTCAAAATATCTTTCCAGATGATAGGGGACCATTTTGAGAAGTCTGAGGTCTACCTGTGGGAGAAACTTTTAACTCAGGCTGCTGGCCAGGGAAATAATCAGTTGGGTGGATTTTCAGTTCAGACATCCTCTGCTCCTACCTCCAGGTTTCTTGGTGCCTCCTAGTGGATGGAGAGCAAAGTACCCGTGGTGAGTGTGTTCCGGAGAACCAATGATTTTTAGATTAAAGAGTCATGGAACTGCTGGAGGAAAAACGCAAAAAGCTTCCTCTCTTAAAATGTGAACATGTAAAACTAGTAGGATTCAGTTAGTAAAACCACTGTTTTCTTCACCACCACCTTCGAGTTTGGTTCATTCCATCGGGTTAATGCTTCATCTGCTCTTGAAAGAAATTCTGGGAAGATGAAATTCATTTTTCCAGGCATTCTCAGATAAGGAAATCATTTTGTCTGAAAGAGTCTCATCTTTTAATTATAAGCTAAGTCAAGGGGACTTCCTAGGTGCTACAGTGGTTAAGACTTAGTCTTCCAATGCACTGGGTTTGGGTTTGATTCCTGGTTGGAAAGCTGAGATTCCACATGCGTTGGGACAAAAAAAAAAAAAAAAATAGAATACAGAAGCAATATTGTAACAGGTTCAATAAAGACTTTAAAGATGCCCACATCAAAAAATAAAAAAGTTAAGTCAAAAGTGCATAATTCAAAGCTAGAATGTTACTCCTCCCCAACTTGCACTGGTACTCCCAAATGAGGTCTGCACATTCAAACTTTTCTCAATATCCTCTCTTGTTTCTCCCCTTCCTCCACCTCACTCATTCAGCTTGTTCTGCCTCAGGCAAGACTATACAGGTGGAGCTGGGGTCAGAAGAAAGAAGGGAGACTAGGGCTCTAGAAAGGACTCTAGAAAGTCTTGCCTGACTAAAACCATATCACCTGCCACTGGCTCCCTCTACTGGCTGCTGTGGAAAGCATGAAGGGTCTTTGTGGAGCTCCTGCCGTCATTGAGAACTCTCACCAGCAGAACTAGAGCAGATTCGTTCTGGCTCGTGGCTCAAAGGTCCTCCATCAGTTCCCAACTTCTTCTGCACATTTAAAGCCTTTCTTTTTTTTAGCTGACGATCTTTTGTTTTTGTTTTTGCTTTTGTTTTTGATCGATTACCATAATAAGTTGATTTAACATTTATCATCTTATCGCCAGGCCAGGTTTGGTGCGGGATGCAGGATGCTTGGGACTGATGCGCGGGGATGGTCCGGAGGGAGGGTGTGGGGTGGAGGGAGGGCTGTCTCTTATACACATCTGAAAAAGAAAGATATAGCCATTTGAATGCAGAGTTCCAAAGAAGAGCAAGGAGAGATAAGAAAGCCTTCCTCAGGGATCAATGCAAAGAAATAGAGGAAAAGAACAGAA
>SJXQ01009166.1:0-45823 GCA_006408695.1 Aepyceros melampus
GCCCTAATACCAAAACCTGACAAAGACACCACAAAAAAAGAAAACTACAGTTTTTTATTTTTTAAATTGAGTTTTATGAGCTATTTATATACTTTAGATATTAACCACATGTCTTTCAATTCATTTGCAAATATTTTCTCCCATCCTGTTGGTTGTTTTTTATTCTTTTGATGGTTTCCTTTTCTGTGCAAAAGGTTTTACGTCTAATTAGGTCTCACTTATTTATTTTTGCTTTTATTTCTTTTGCCTTATGGGCAGATCCAAAAAATAGCAACACGATTTATGTCTGCTTGTGTTGTCTTCTAGGAGTTTAATGGTTTCAGGTCTCACATTTAGGTCGTTCATCCATTGTGATCTTATTTTTGTACGTAGTGTGAGGAATGTTCTAATCTCATTATTCTACATGTAGCTGTCCAGTTTTCCCAGCACCACTTATTGAAGGAACTGTCATTTTTCCATCATATATTCTTGCCTCCTTTGTCATAGATTAATGACTATAAGTTAGTGGATTTATTCTTGGACTCTGTTTCACTGATTTGTGTGCCTGTTTTTGTGCCAATAAATACATTTCTATTTGATTACTGTAGCTTTGCAGTATAGTCTGAAGATAGGGAGTGTGATACTTTCAGCTTTGTATGCTTTTCTTTTTCTCAGGATTTCTTTGGCAATTAAGGTACATGGAAATTTTAGGATTACTTATATTAGTTCTGTGAAAAAATGTTGTGGTATTTTGAAAAGGATTACATTAAGTCTATAGGCTGCCTTGAGTAGTATGGTCATTTTAATAATATTAACTCTTCCAATTTGAGAGCCTGGGATATCTTTTCATTTCTTTGAATTGTCTTCAGTTTCCTTTATCAGTGTTTTGTAGTTCTCAGATAACAGGCCTTTCACCTTCTTGGTTAGGTTTATTCCTAAGTATTTTAATTTTTTGATGTGATTTAAAATTGGATTGTTTTTACCCTATTTTTATGATATTTCATTGTTAGTGTAAAGAGAGACAAAAATTTCTGTATAGCTAGCTTGTATCCTGTTACCTTCCTGAATTCATTTACTAGTTCTAATTGTTTTTGTGTGTAGTATTTAGGGTTTTTTTATGTAGAATATCATGTTATCTGCATATAAACACAGTTTTAGCTCTTTCCTTTCAATTTGGATATCTTTTATTTCTTTTTCTTGTCTGATTATTGTGTGTAGGACTTCGATACTATGTTGAACAGAAGTCATGAGAGTGAGTATTCTTGTCTTGTTTCTGAATAAAGCGAGAAGGCTTTTAGCTTTTCACTATTGAGTATTATGTTGGTTATGGGTTTGTCTCAGTTCAGTTCAGTTCAGTCGCTCAGTTGTGTCCGACTCTTTGCGACCCCATAAATCGCAGCACACCAGGCCTCCCTGTCCATCACCAACTTCCGGAGTTCACTCAGGCTCATGCCCATCGAGTCCATGATGCCATCCAGCCATCTCATCCTCTGTCGTCCCTTTCTCCTCCTGCCCCCAATCCCTCCCAGCATCAGGGTCTTTTCCAATGAGTCAACTCTTCGCATGAGGTGGCCAAAGTACTGGAGTTTCAGCTTTAACATCATTTCCTTCCAAAGAAATCCCAGGGTTGATCTTCAGAATGGACTGGTTGGATCTCCTTGCAGTCCAAGGGACTCTTAAGAGTCTTCTCCAATACCACAGTTCAAAAGCATCAATTCTTCGGTGCTCAGCCTTCTTCACAGTCCAACTCTCACATCCATACATGACCACAGGAAAAACCATAGCCTTGACTAGACAGACCTTTGTTGGCAAAGTAATATTTCTGCTCTTCAATATGCTATCTAGGTTGGTGATAACTTTTCTTCCAAGGAGTAAGCGTCTTTTAATTTCATGGCTGCAGTCACCATCTGCAGTGATTTTGGAGCCCAAAAAAGTAAAGTCTGACACTGTTTCCACTGTTTCCCCATCTATTTCCCATGAAGTGATGGGACCAGATGCCATGGCTTTGTCTACAATGAACTTAATTGTGTTGAAATATGTTCACCATACTTTGATAAGAGGTTTTTCATGAATGGATGTTGAATTTCATCAAGTGTTTCTCCTATAGCAATAAAGATGACCATATGGGTTTTGTCTTTCCTTTGTTAATATGATGTATCATGTTGATTGATTTGCATGTATTGTACAATCCTGTGACCCTGGAATGAATCCAACTTGATCATGGTCTATGATCTTTTTTGTGTATTGTTCTCTTTAGTTTGCTAAAGTTTTGTTTAAGATCTTTACATCTTATATTCATCAAAGATATTGGCCTTTATTTTTCTTTTACTTTTTTTTTTTTGGTTTGGTCTGGTTTTGGTATGTGGGTCATGGTGGCCATGTAGAATGAATCTGGGAGTGTTTCATCCTCTTCAGTTGTTTTGAATAGCTGAGAAGCGTAAGTTATTAGCTCTCCTTTATATCTTTAGTAGAATTTCCCTGTGAAGCCATCCAGTCCTGGACTTCCATTTGCTAGTTTTTTCTTTTTAATTGAAAATTCATTTTCACTACCAATGATCAATCTATTCAGATTATCTGTTTCTCTTTGATTCAGTCTTGACAAGTTATATGATTTTAGAAATAAGTATGTTTCTTTTAGGTTGTTATAATATCCTCATAATTTTTTTGTGTCTCTGTTGTTATTTTTGTTATTTTTCCTCTTTCCTTACTTATTAAAAAATTTTTTTAAATTAAAAAAATTAAACTTTTTGCTTTATATTGGAGTATAGTTGATTAACAATGTTGTGTTAGTTTCAGGCATATAACAGAGTGATTCATTAATACATATATATGTATATGTTCTTTTTCAAATTCTTTTCCCAATTAAGTTGTTACAGAATATTGAGCAGAGTTCCCCATGCTATTCAGTTTCTAGTTAGTTTTCAATGAGAATTATTTAACATGTAGATTTATTTTTGATATGTTCATGGGAGGAGATGAGTTCCATGTCCTACTGCCCATTTTGATTCATCTCCTCTATTACTACTTTCTGATTCACATTGGCTGTTGGAATTTTCATCATGTCATGGTCATCCTCTCAGCCTGTGGTGAATCACCTTGTTTTAAAGTGTTTTCTGTGTAAACACTCCTTTATACCTGTTCTGCATCTCAAAGCAAAGGTGAAGGACTGAGTATCCTTTTCCTGAACTGTTACAGCTCTCTTCTTAGCTTTCACTGTTCTAAATAGTATCCACTGTGAGGTGATTTTCAATGATAGTGCTAGAACTGTCCTCAAGACTCATGGCTGTGATCTTACTGCCATTATTCTTCTGGTCTCTGGACACAATTGAGATAAATTACACTTCTGTTTTCATTATTCCAGGTATATTCTTCATCTAAATTTATTGCCAAATCTAAACTGTATAACTTAAAAGGAAATCTCTCAGAATGTAATTTCTCCAGAATGTTTTCTCAAAAGAACATCATTCCATTAAGTTGTAAGAAGATAAAATTTGACATTAAAAATTAATTTAGGAATTTCTTTCCCCCTTCCATTTAGTAAATGCTGTCTGAATTCTTGGCTACAACAAGGACTAGAGCAATGAACTAATTACTGTGGCAATTAGCAATCATAGCCTGTTTATTTGCTAGACTCAATATAAGCTCATCCAAAATCAAATTACAATAAATGTAAAATCTAGTATTAAGCTGTACAAGGTCAATTAGTGCTTTCCATTAATGAGCCAAACTTTCAAGGACAAATATTATTGGAATTCTAACTTAAGACCTAGTAAGTATGTTTAAAGCAAAGCAAAATAATACACATGTTGATTTTGTGTAGACTTGAGCAATATTTTGGAAAGCACCCACATGATTCATATTTTGTGATGCTATTTTCTTGGAAGGAGGCAACATAGTTTAACAAATAAGAACACAGATTTTGGAGTCAAAGTGACTGGGTTCAGATTTCAGCTCTGGCATTTGCTAGTCATGTTACCTTGGATCAAATATACGAAATCTCTTAGCCTGTTTTGTCTCATTGGATGATAATAGAACTGATAAGACTGGTGGTTGTGAGGATTACAAATATAATGCAGATAAGCAGAGAACTATGTCTTATATTAAGAATTGATAAATGGTGGCTATAATGATTTTGCTGAGGATTGGATATTAGTGAATTATTTTGACAGGAAGCTCATCGTCCAACCAGCTTGAGAAAAAAGGGGAAGTCTGGAGGCTAGTGCTGGCTCCTGGCACAGAAAGTCAGTTCTTGAATGATATTGTAAAGGCTTGGTTCCTCTCCAATTCTTGGTCCATTCTTTCATTATTTTGATCTCATATGTTGCCTTTGTTCTTATCTTCCTGTGAAAACATCAGAAAATTTCTGCCTTGCCTTTTTAGTGACCAGATGCTACATCTGCTTCTCACATCTATTTAATAAGTTCTGTATGATGAGAAGTATCAATAACCTCAGATATGCAGATGACATCACCCTTATGGCAAAAAGTGAAGAACTAAAGAAACTCTTGATGAAAGTGAAAGAGGAGAGTGAAAAAGTTGGCTTAAAACTCAACTTTCAGAAAACTAAGATCATGGCATCTGGTCTCATCAATTCATGGCAAATAGATGGGGAAACAATGAAAACAATCAATTCAGTTCAGTTCAGTCACTCAGTCGTGTCAAGACTCTTTGCAACCCCATGACTGCAGCTCACCTGGCCTCCTATCCATTGCCAGCTCCCGGAGTTTACTCAAACTCATGTCCATTGAGTGGGTGATGCCATCCAGCCATCTCATCCTCTGTCATCCCCTTATCCTTCTGCCTTCAACCAATCCCAGCATCAGGGTCTTTTCAAACGAGTCAGTTCTTCGCATCAGGTGGCCAAAGTATTAGAGTTTCAGCTTCAACATCAGTCCTTCCAATGAATATTCAGGACTGATTTCCTTTAGGATGAACTGGTTGGATCTCCTTGCAGCCCAAGGGACTCTCAAGAGTCTTCTGCAACACCACAGTTCAAAAGCATCAATTCTTCAGTGCTCAGCTTTCTTTATAGTCCAACTGTGACATCCATACATGACTAGTGGAAAAACCATAGCTTTGACTAGATGCACCTTTGTTGGCAAAGCAATATCTCTGCTGTTTAATATACTGTTAGATTGGTCATAGCTTTTCTTCCAAGGAGCAAGCGCCTCTTAATTTCATGGTTTCAATCACCATCTGCAGTGATTTTGGAGCCCCCCAAATAGTCTGCCACTGTTTCCCCATTTATTTGCCATTATGTGATGGGACCAGATGCCATGATCTTAATTTTCTGAATGTTGAGCTTTAAGCCAACTTTTTCACTCTCCTCTTTCACTTTAATCAAGAGGCTCTTTAGTTCTTCTTTGCTTTCTGCCATAAGGGTGGTGTCATCTGCATAACTGAGGTTATTGATATTCCTCCTGGTAATCTTGATTCCAGCTTGTGCTTCTTCCAGCCCGGTGTTTCTCATGATATACTCTGCATATAAGTTAAATAAGCAGGATGATAATATACAGCCTTAACATACTCCTTTCCCTATTTGAACCAGTCTGTTGTTCTATGTCTAAAACTGGAACTGGACATTGAAACAATGACAGACTTTATTTCTGAGGGCTCCAAAATCACTGCAGATGGTGACTGAAGCCACAAAATTAAAAGACACCTGCTTCTTGAAAGAAAAGCTATGACCAACCTAGACAGCATATTAAAAAGCAGAGACATTACTTTGCCAACAAAGGTCCATCTAGTCAAGGCTATGGTTTTTCCAGTGATCATGTATGGATGTGAGAATTGGACTATAAAGAAAGCTGAGCACTGAAGAACTGATGCTTTTGAACTGTGGTGTTGCAGAAGACTCTTGAGAGTCCCTTGGACTGCAAGGAGATCCAACCAGTTCATCCTAAAGGAAATCAGTCCTGAATATTCATCGGAAGGACTGATGCTGAAGCTGAAACTCCAATACTTTGGCCACCTGATATAAAGAACTAACTCATTTGAAAAGACCCTGATGCTGGGAATGGTTGAAGGCAGGACAAGAAGGGGACACTAGAGAATGTGATGGTCGGATGGCATCACCGAGTCAATGGATATGAGTTTGAGTAAGCTCTGAGAATTGGTGATGGACAGGGAAGCCTGGCGTGCTGCAGTTCATGGGTCACAAAGAGTTGGACAAGACTGAGAGACTGAACTGAACTGAACTGACCTGGGGTGTTCAGCCAGGATTGCTATTTCTTCTATTGTTAAGTTTTTCAAAAAAGCTTTGTACGACATGAAAAGAATCAAGAAATAGGCCCAGGGGCATATATGGCTCATCATCATTTTGATATTTGAAGCAAAACAATTGTAACAGCAAACTGGCTTTTAATAGTTTCAAAATTAACATCATTTATTTATCAAATTTAACTCGGGCACATAGATAAATATTTTCCTATCATGCTGTTTAAAGGGCAAATCTCAGGGTGTTTAAGTCCTTAGAGAGTTATTATGCAAAGTTTCTTTATATGAATGACTTAGAATTAAATATTAATAAACTAAATTCTCTCATTCTAAGGTTGTTTTCTTTCTTTTTTTTTTTTTGGTGTTCGAGGAAAGACTGTAATCTAATTCTGCCTCTTTCTCATAGCGAAAATTCAGTTATCTTATTTCTCAAGTAAGGTGGGTGGGCTTGTTGAATGAAGGCCTTTTCTGTTTTATTTGGACAGGTTAGGTGTTCACAAGGTCTGTGAGATCTGGAGAACATCCAGATTATGGAGAGAAGGCAGGGTCCAGGGAGCATGTACATGTATTTGAGCAGGAGGTTTAAGGTGCTCATTTCCTCTCTTTACTTATATTTAATGGTTCACTTAATACTTATGATTTCTT
Organism: Aepyceros melampus; assembly: GCA_006408695.1. Classification (NCBI taxonomy): domain Eukaryota; kingdom Metazoa; phylum Chordata; class Mammalia; order Artiodactyla; family Bovidae; genus Aepyceros; species Aepyceros melampus. Next base: position 6,841 of record SJXQ01009166.1, read on the forward strand.
GGGCAAGAGAAAAGTGTTTTACCAGTGTGACACCTCAGGGGAAGATCTCCATTTATAATAATTTACACTAGTAGGTACTGTAGTACCCTTAGTCCCAGCTAAATTTGAGTCCTCTATCAGCACACCTCTTCCCCTCTAACACAGTACTGGGTGTCCTGGTCCTCACCCTTTCATAAGGACACTTGTGAAAAAAGGACAATCCACATGATCCCTTATTAAAGATAGAGAGCAAGATATTTGGGGCCTAGACTGGTATCTTCTTGCTGGTCAGTGGGTGATGTATTGACCATAACAGAAAGGAAATTCGTATTGGTAAGTAGGAAGGATCACATGTAGATCTCAGCTCCAGAATATTATATTCTGTCCTAATTAGAGACATAAATGCTGGTTCTAAGTATAAGGTGGGCAGAGATAGAGCTGGACATATAGCACAGATAGAATCAGGGACTCAGGTATCTCTAGAACTTTCTTGCTCTGTTAACTTCACTCTCAGTAGAGACTAGATTTATCCAGAGTGACAACACGGTTGCTCTTAGATCCCAAGCTTACATCACACAACTTCTCTCTCTGTAACTTTCAACCTGAGTTGGATCAACTCTTCATCAGTGTCTGTTTAAAAAGTCCTTAGGGAAAAGGCTGTGAATAGTTCATTTCAAGCCTTATTGATGAACTATGGCCTGAGGATAGAGTTAGGTAGGAAAATGGACATATTCTTGTGTGAGCTGGGAAATTCACATGGTAAGGGGAGAGGGACATTGTACAGATAGTTCCACAGTGTCCTCTACAGAAATCCATCAACAAGAGTGGCTGTAGTTATGGATGTCATATTTTAACTGATTTAGTCACATTGTTAAATTTGGAGTCTGGCTTTCTGATCATCAGCTCCAATATTCCACCTCTTCCATTTCCCTTTACATTCATTTTCAGTCTTATCAAAACCAACAGTGGATAATTCAGAAGACTTTTTCCTTCCCCAAATGCAGCCTGCAATATATAAAATTTGTTGAATTTTGCCCCATACCATTTCCCGCTGTTTATCACTTGCTTCTCTTCCTGATATTTAGATTCTTTCTTCCTCTGGTGGTCTGGATCCAGTGGATCCACCATGGTTCTAGTGACTTAAGCATCTGTAGGGAGCTCTCCTGGAGGTGTGCACCCTGACTTTTGAGGCAGTTTGTGGCTGCACCTAGGCCTCCACTGCTTCTCAATTTTTTCGTATCTCATCTGCCCTTGATTTATTTTCTTCACTGCTCTCAGGGAAATCATCCTTTACACCAGTGTTCAAAATCCCCTGGGACTCAATTTCTTTGTTCATTTCACTTCACTTTTGTGACCTTCTGAATCTATTTTCTCTTCTTTGGAGCCTTTCCGTGGATTGGCAGTCAAGCTACTTCTTACTTGGCTTCCTTTCATACTCCCTATAACAACTGGTTGAAATGTTTACTGTGCATTTTAAGCTGTATGTTACATAACTCTAGTCCCCTAGCACAGAATAGATAACTATACAAAATTTATTGAATTTATGAATTAATCAATTATTGGCTGAAAAATATGAATGTATCATGGGGGAAACTAGGATTGAAATGTAAATAGGAATATACAAATACATATATTGCATTTGAGTTCCATTGAGCACCTAGATCCTCATGGTGAATATTCCTTTCTTTTTAATTTGCAAAATATCCCAAGAAATAATGAATCCACCTAACCTCTAAATATGTTAATAAATAATAAACTATGGCATACCATTTTAAGATTTAGGTAAGTCATTCCAACTTCAAAATTAAGTTGGTCTTACTGAAAAAGCAAGATTAATCATGAAGTTATCAATATCTATTTCACAAAATGGGGTGGGGAAATCACTGTATAATTTGATGAAATAAAAGTGAAAACAAGGCCTGAAACTTATTTACACCAGTTAATCAATACATGAGATAGAGGATATCTGAGTACAATTATTAATATCTACCAGAAATCTTATCAGCTATGACATAAAATGTTCTAGCAAGTTTGAAGTACTGGTAATCATTTGGCTTAAATGACTATTGAATAAAAAATGAACTGTTACACAGCGGATGTGGAGGGAGCTCAAATAGCGTAAGTTTATGCTATAACTTGGAGAAGGCAATGGCACCCCACTCCAGTACTCTTGCCTGGAAAATCCCATGGATGGAGGAGCCTGGTAGGCTGCAGTCCATGGGGTCATGAAGAGTCGGACACAACTGAGCAACTTCACTTTCACTTTCCACTTTCATGCATTGGAGAAGGAAATGGCAACCCACTCCAGTGTTCTTGCCTGGAGAATCCCAGGGATGGCAGAGCCTGGTGGGCTGCCATCTATGGGGTCGCAAAGAGTCGACACAACTGAAGCGGCTTAGCATCAGCAACAGCATGCTATACTTTGAGACCAGCTAGAATTTATTTTTTAGAAGTGATTCTTTGTGAAAATAGTAAAGGATGTTTGGAGATAGAGGCTGGTATTATATATCCGTGAAATCTAAACAATCATATAAAAGGAAAACAAGGCACATGTAACCACAGTTATTCACTAAATAACTGTCTCCTTGGAAATGTGAACATAATATGATGCTTCATGAATCCTGCCCAACCCCCAAGCCCTCTCTAAATGCTCCCCCCACCACACCTCCCTTCAGCTCCTTTATTTATCACACTAGTCTTTGGCCACTGTTGATGGAGTCAGATGAGTAGCTCCACCTGCTCTGTGCGGATTCTCCAGAATGACAATGGCCTCTAGGATGAGGCAGCTGCCAAGGGCAGGAGAAACATTATTGCACTTTCTTCAATGCAGTTGCATCCTTGCTTTTGCACATGGCACTTGAATCTTTCCAGTAAAATTTCCTTTTCTGCTGAGATCTATTAAACATTCCTTGCTGCTGAGGCTATGGTAGCATTCAAAGCAGTTAGGTTTTCTGGAAAATATTTGGCAAAAGGTAGGTTAAGAATATTAAAAATGTTCATATCTGTATAATCATTTATACCACTTCTAGGAGTGTATCAGAAAGGATTTTTCAGATTCATGTACTTGAATGTTTATGTACAGTATAATTTATGATACTGAAAAATCAGAAAAAATTAAATGCTCAAAAATTTGAATACTAGCAAACTGATGTGTCTGTATTTTGTAATGTTATACAGTTACTTATTTATTTTTACATTTGTTTGGTAGTACCTAGTCTTAGTCTTGGCACACAGGATCTTTAGATATGGCTTGTGGGATCTAGTTCCCTGACCAGGGCTCAAACCTGGGTCCCCTACGTTGGGAGCATGGAGTCTTAGCCCTGGACCACCAGGGAAGTCCCCTACAATAAAGATCCAATAACTGTTTTTCTAAATCAAGTATTAAATTCTTTTAGAAAAAAATTTAATGGTGTAGCAAACTTCTATGCTATGTCATTAAAGGGAAATTTTGCATACAAAATACATTATTATTTCAGTATCATGATTTAAACATGTATGTGTGTATGATGAATACAAGAAAAGTATAACAAGGTACCCAAATGTTAAAATGGTAATTTTTGAGCAGTAGAACTAAATATGACTTTTTTTTTTACTGTTTTCTTATATAGTCTATGTTTCTTACAATTATCATGTATGTGAATAGAAAAACTGTATTAAAATTTTGTGTAAAATAATGTATTATTTTAGTGTTGTAGGGAACAAGTTTTTTCTTTGTTGCATGACAAACTTTGGAAAGCTCAAAATGGTATATTTATTCCATGTTGTGCAGTGGAAGAAAGTGTGTTCTTTGTATTTTCAATGGTAGGATATTAAATTAAAACCAACAGTAATAAGCTCTCAGTTGTATCAAGATTTAAATGAAAATACATTTGTGCTTATTCACAGTTGTCCTGTTTTTTTAAAAAAAACACATTTATTTTAAGTAATGAAGATTAAATACATTGAATAACATTATTTTATGTGAATATAACTTTGCCAAATTTTAATAAGATAACAGCAGTTCAGAGAGATACATACACAGGTTGAATATATAGTTTTTAAAACAGTAAGGCATATTTTATGATATATAATCTTTTCACCACAAAATATATATACTTCTCAGATCTGAAATAAAACTAACATGACTACCTGGGGTTGGAATAACACCTTTACAAGTAATTTAATTTTTATACATGACTACAGTAACATCATTATAGAAATAAGCCACTCAGCTGGCATATTTTGGCAGTGTGAATCTATAAGACACGAATTGGATTTCACAAAAGCGTCTGGAACCTGACAACTACTGCTTAGCGAGTCTTTGTATGAAATGTGCAGTAGCAGGTACAAGCGGGCCACAGTTGCTAACAGTGAAATAGACACGAAAGCTTTGCTGCCCTTTGGAAATTGGGCATGGCAGTCTTAAGCTCTTCTCTCCTGTTGCCCTCTAGAGGTTTAACATATTCTAAGTACTTTCATGTGGAAACCAAATATAACAGAACAAGAGCAGACTAGGGACAGGACATTTCTCCCAGTAAAATTTTCCAAATCAACACTTTCATCCAGTTTCTGACATCAGTTCTTTGAGTGGGCATCATCTACCTAATGCAAAACATGGCAGAATGTGGCTTTGCTTTGTTGAGTTGCAAAGGGAAAGAACTTTTGTTCAGAGCTGTAGATAAGTCAGTTCAGTCCACATAATCTATTTTCTCCTTTAATTCTGAAATGTAGCCATGCTCATTTGGTAGTGAGATGTTGTGCAAGAATGTTTTTCTTGCTGCTTCTTTAAGGTGACTTCACAGACAGATTTTAAGCATGTCACTCAACCTCAATGCATGGGGCAGGCTTCTTGGTAGAGGAGTTTCCATTTTCTGAGGGGCGGTAGGAGAGTGTGCTCATTTTTGTTGACAGGTTTGAGTGGGATTTGGCCTTTGGGGGAATGTATTTCAGAAGCTGTAGAAAATATTTTTTAAATTTTTTCCCTAGAAAGCCATAAAAGAGAGGATTCAGGCAATTGTTAAAATAAGCCAAGCAAATAGTGATGGGCATGGCAGTGTCAACAATATCTTCAATTTTACAGTCACGAATGAGGCCCAACTGAATTAACACATCCATAAAAGTGAATATCTGGTGGGGAACCCAGGAAAAGAAAAAGAAAAGCACAATTGCCAAAATTATCTTGAAAATATCATCTTTTCTTGGTTTGTTCTTCTGAATTTCATAAGCCTTCTTGAGGGTCTTCCAAATAAGAGTGTAGCTTGTAAGAATGATCAGAAAAGGAAAGAAGAATCCCAGTATATTCTTGGTGAGGCCCAGCCCTACCGGGAGGGTAGAATTTTGGGATTCGTAATGGAAAGCGCAAACTGTGATATTGGTATTCTCGATGAAAAATACATTGCGGTGGATTATAGTTGGCAAACTGGCCAACCCTGCTAGCAGCCAAATAATGATGCAGGTGACTTTGGCACAAGCATTGTGCGCCGGAGGCGGGACTTCATTGGGTGAACAATAGCCAGGTAGCGGTCAATGCTTAGACATGTGAGTAGAAACACACTGGCGTAGAGGTTGAAACTGACACTGGCGGAAGCGATCTTACATAGGTAATTGCCGAAGGGCCAGCGGTATTCCATAGCCGTGTAGACAGCCCACAGCGGCAAAGTCAGTAAAAAGCATAAGTCAGCCAGAGCTAAATTCAAAAGAAAAACACTGGCCACAGTCTTCAGTTTCATGTAAAAGTAAATGACAATCACCACCAAGCTGTTTCCAAATATCCCCACCACAAAGATAATACTGTATAAAGTAGGGATCATGATAAATATGTAATTGTGCCTTCCAGCTTTGGGACAATCATCTTGGATTCTTTTAATACCATCTTCGGTGGAAGAGTTGAGGATCATTTTGATCTCTTGGGTTAGTCAGTCTCAGACACTATGCCAAATGCACCTAGAAAAAATAAAAATGAAAAAGATGAAAAAAAAATGAAATTTTCAGTTGTAAACAAATAGTTTTATTTCTTATTCATAAATACAGTACCTCAACTTTAGTTTAGGAAAAAAAATAATATCATATTTTCTGGAGAAAAGCTGTGAGCAGAAATCTTAAAAATCTAAGATTGTACATTTAAATTAAGTTTCAGAACACATTGCTTTTCTAGGGAATGATAAATATCTCCCCCAGATCAGTGGAAGTGGGTTCCTAGGTGAATATTCACATAGGTCCTTTGCTTTTTTTCCTAAGAGTAAATCCTAGATTAAAAAAGCATAATGTAAATCTCAGAAAGTACTACTGAATTAAATTAGTTATTCAGAAAGACTTGAGCTTTTCCTTAGGTATGCAAGGCTAATTGTCTTAAACCTCACAAATGTGACATAGCTGTACCTTGTTCTTTGAACCATTTCTTTCATCTCACAATCTTAGGTATAAAAAATTATTAGTGTCTTCTCTTAAGTGGTTGGAACTGCTGCCTCTAGGTTACTGAGGAACTGATTAAGAGGGGATAAAAGGGAAGGCTGAAGGCTTTGGGGAACAGCATTTTTTGTATGGTTTTCCAGGTCATTACTTGCAGTCACCACTTATTCTTTTTTTTAATATAAATTTATTTATTTTAATTGGAGGCTAATTACTTTACAATTTTGTATTGGTTTTGCCATACATCAACATGAATCTACCACGAGTGTACACATGTTCCCCATCCATATTAGTGTCTTCTCTTAAGTGGTTGGAACTGCTGCCTCTAGGTTACTGAGGAACTGATTTAAGAGGGGATAAAAGGGAAGGCTGAAGGCTTTGGGGAACAGCATTTTTTGTATGGTTTTCCAGGTCATTACTTGCAGTCACCACTTATTCTTTTTTTTAATATAAATTTATTTATTTTAATTGGAGGCTAATTACTTTACAATTTTGTATTGGTTTTGCCATACATCAACATGAATCTACCACGAGTGTACACATGTTCCCCATCCTGAACCCTCCTTCCACCTCCCTCCCCATACCATCCCTCTGGGTCATCCCAGTGCACCAGCCCCGAGCATCCTGTATCATTCTTTAACTTCCAGCTCAGTGTAGCAAAAGGGGCTTGAATCTCCTAATTTTTGCGCCCACAAGCCATTTCTAGAGTTTAATCTCAATTAACCATTTGTTTAATAAAGAGTGTAAAATGAATAGATTTGGTCAGGATTACCAATAAAATGTGTTTTGTTGGGGTTCAAGGCAGCAGCAGCAGTTCTTTAGGATTTTAGGAAGAATCAGATGCTCTGAAATGAGCTCCATAAAGACCTCTGCAAACATTTGCTCCGACATTTTACATAATCAACAATCAATCTTTTCATTGATGTGATTTAGAAAAGCATCATAGTCTGCCCTAGGCAAGAGTCTATCTAAAAACCCTTGGAGGGAAGCTGAAGGTGCTGTGATGGTCACATGGCAGGATGGGGCACAGGCATGCTCTGAGGTGAAAGGCAGCCCTAGGCATCGGCAAGGTTGGCCAGGCAGGGGGGATGTTGGGTAAAGACCCCATTGGTCCACCAGGAGTGGGTCCCTAGATGAGCATGGGTCCCTAGATTTGCTTCCTCTTATAGCAAAGTGTCCGGGGTAAGAAGAGGAATGGGAATAAGACACTTCTAGTCTGCCCTGCTTATTTAACTTATATGCAGAGTACATCATGAGAAATGCTGGGCTGGAAGAAGTGCAAGCTGGAATCAAGATTGCCGGGAGAAATATCAATAAGCTCAGATATGCAGATGACACCACCCTTATGGCAGAAAGTGAAGAGGAGCTAAAAAGCCTCTTGATGAAAGTGAAAGAGGAAAGTGAAAAAGTTGGCTTAAAGCTCAACATTCAGAAAACAAAGATGGGAAATAGATGGAGAAACAGTGGAAACAGTGTCAGACTTTATTTTTGGGGGCTCCAAAATCACTGCAGATGGTGACTGCAGCCATGAAATTAAAAGACACTTACTCTTTGGAAGGAAAGTTATGACCAACCTAGATAGCATATTCAAAAGCAGAGACATTCCTTTGCCAAGAAAGGTCCATCTAGTCAAGGCTATGGTTTTTCCAGTGGTCATGTATGAATATGAGAGTTGGACTGTGAAGAAAGCTGAGTGCCAAAGAATTGATGCTTTTGAACTGTGGTGTTGCAGAAGACTCTTGAGAGTCCCTTGGACTGCAATGAGATCCAACCAGTCCATTCTGAAGGAGATCAACCCTGGGATTTCTTTGGAAGGAATGATGATGCTAAAGCTGAAGCTCCAGTACTTTGGCCACCTCATGCAAAGAGTTGACTCATTGGAAAAGACTCTGATGCTGGGAGGGATTGGGGGCAGGAGGAGAAGGGGACGACAGAGGATGAGATGGCTGGATGGCATCACGGACTTGATGGACGTGAGTCTGAGTGAACTCCGGGAGTTGATGATGGACAGGGAGGCCTGGCGTGCTGCGATTCATGGGGTCGCAAAGAGTCGGACACGACTGAGCGACTGAACTGAAGTGAACTGAACGCATATATATGGAATTTAGAAAGATGGNCTTGATGGACGTGAGTCTGAGTGAACTCCGGGAGTTGGTGATGGACAGGGAGGCCTGGCGTGCTGCAGTTCATGGGGTCTGGGGTCACAAAGAGTCGGACATGATTGAGTGACTGAACTGAACTGAATTGAGTCTGCCCAGGAGAGCTGCATGTAGTGTCTGGGAGAGCTGGCTGAACACATGCACCTAAGGTAGTAGTGACGTGGTGCTGTGAGAAGGATGAGTCTCAGTTAGCCAGATTATAAAATATAACACTGGGAAAAAGAGGCTCTTAAGTGGTCTCTTTGGAGAAGGTGATGGCACCCCACTCCAGTATTCTTGCCTGGAAAATCCCAGGGATGGGGGAGCCTGATGGGCTGCTGTCTATGGGGTCGCACAGAGTCAGACATGACTGAAGTGACTTAGCAGCAGCAGCAGCAGCAGCAGCAAGTGGTCTCTTTCCCTCCCCAAGGGGCGCAGTTATTCTCTCTACCTGAGGTTTTTGGCTCTACACCCTCTTTATCTTCTCCTTTTGTAGTCAGAGCTGTATGAACTAAATCCCTTTTTTATCTTCTCATTCATGGGGGTCTCAGCATCCACCAACAAGCAAATATCATATGCTCTGGCCTTCCTAACTTGCCTGGGCAATTGGCTGTACCACTTTATTGTGCTCTTTTGGCACTTTGGATGTAGGTTTTGACCTATATATTATAATGGCATGTTGACTTATCTGTCTTCTCCACCAGTTTGTCAGTGATTTGAGGATAAGGCCTGTTTGGAATCATCTTGTTCACTAGTGTAAACCCTCATAGCTTCCAGAAGGCAGATGATAAATGTCTGATGAATAAGAAAACAAGTGGGCACATGAATGGGTGAATATTATATAACTTAAAGCTGTACGTGGAGAGTATTGAGACTAATTTCTAGGAGGCTAATGAAATCAATTTACATTCTGCTCCCAAAGAATCTCATAGAAAATGCTCAGTGTCAACCTGAGCTTCACCTTTGATAATAAGCTAAAACCTAAACCCAACACAATTTAATTGACAAAATAAACCCTTGGCACTTTTAGAAATCTGTAGTTTACAAAACAAAAGAAGATGAAAATAAGGAATAATTTAATAGAAACTAGGGTTAGGTTCGGAGAAGGCAATGGCAGGAGGAGGATGATGGAGGAGCCTGGAAGGCTGCAGTCCTTGGGGTCGCTGAGAGTCAGACATGACTGAACAACTTCACTTTCACTTTTCACTTTCATGCATTGGAGAAGGAAATGGCAACCCACTCCAGTGTTCCTGCCTGGAGAATCCCAAGGACGGGGGAGCCTGGTAGGCTGCCGTCTATGGGGTCGCACAGAGTTGGACATGACTGAAGTGACTTAGCAGTAGCAGCAGGGTTAGGTTATTAGGGAAGTTTGACCTATTTCTTTTTCACCCAGAAGGATTTCTCTAAACTTTTCTGATTTTTCAGTTTTTTAAAAAGTCATAGTTACTAAAATTATGTCAATTTAGAAGTATATATTCATTTAGGTAAACAAATATTCTCTGTTAAAAAGTAAATGCTTCATAAATGGCTAGCAGCCATTTACACCTTAATGTGGATTAATTATTTGTTCTTCTAATATCTAGTTGAGATAAGTTGGATTTTGCCTTAGGAAAAATTGAAAAGAAGTTTGACCTATTTCTTTTTCACCCAGAAGGATTTCTCTAAACTTTTCTGATTTTTCAGTTTTTTAAAAAGTCATAGTTACTAAAATTATGTCAATTTAGAAGTATATATTCATTTAGGTAAACAAATATTCTCTGTTAAAAAGTAAATGCTTCATAAATGGCTAGCAGCCATTTACACCTTAATGTGGATTAATTATTTGTTCTTCTAATATCTAGTTGAGATAAGTTGGATTTTGCCTTAGGAAAAATTGAAAATGTCAAGGTTTTAGAATCTCAAAGATTAAAAGTGTCCTGGGTTGAACTCCATAACTCTATAACTGAAAATAGGGAGAGTTAAATATTTGTTTCAATTGGGGCATAAGGGCACTAAAAGGAAGGAATAAATTTGGGTGCCCTGAGTTGGGTGCCCAAGAGCAGGGAGGAAATTCTCTTTCTTCTCTTCATCTTACTTTGAGGGCACACAATTCTGGTTAGTTCCATTAATTTTTGTCGAGAGGGGGTAGCATTTTATTGAGTAGGCCTGAACTGTAACCATCAATTATAAAAGAATTCCTGTGGAAAACTTTGTATTTGAAAGGACCAATTTATAAACATGGATTTATAGTCCAATCCTTTCACATTGTGAGGTCAGCCTTTTCATAAATTTCCATCGATCCATATTGACTAATATAAAAGGTTGCTCTGAACAACTAGAGAAACATCCCTGGAAATTTGAGTGAGGTATCTATTGTTTTAATGAGTATATTACTTGAGAAACTCTGAGCATAGCACTGAATATACTAATTGGAAGAAACTTTTATATAAATGTTTATGTAAGTAATGACCAAGACTTCCTACCTAGTAAGGAAAGAGGGAGAGGAACTTCAGTGATGAAAACATCAGGAACAAGCATAAGGAGGCAGAAATGCAAACAGCGCATTTATCAGGCAGTTACCCATTCTCCCATATTCACTCAACGCCTATTATGTGTTGAGGTAAGGAATGCAAAGTGAATAAAAGCAGTCCTTCTGCTCCTCCTGATAATTTGACTCTAGCTGGGGGATTAGGAGTCTTAAAGCCAGAATTATCTCTAATGTGTTGAATCCTTATACCATACCATAGGTATGTGAAATGTTATGTATTTATTACTGACCCTGCCTAGCGGTGAGGATTTCCGATAATGATCAGGGACGCTTCCCAGAGATGGCCCGTAGGCTTTAGAGGATATATGAACATTTAGAGTGGTTAGCACTTAAAGGCAAGCATCTGGCCAGCTAAGGTAGACTAGAGATTTTGTCATCGCTTAAACAACTTCTTTATGAATGTCTGCAGCTTCATCTATGGGAAACTGCTCCTGTAAATTTATAGATACTGCACAACCTTCTGGGTATGGATGGTGTATGAATGTGTACTGGATGGAAGGGTGACACCCGCAATATGGGTGTGTAAAAACTATTGTTCTCTTAGTCTGCACTGTTGCCACTCGTAGGCTTCCCTAGAGAAAGCTGGTTCTGAGAAAGAGAGAAAAATGAAACTCCTATGATTGGAGCCGCCTTCAATTGATAATAATTAAATGGAAAAGACTAGGCTGCTTCTCTTTTTTGTAAATTTTATAATGACATTTAATCCACTGGCAATTTATTTTATTATTATTTTTAACCATTTATCATTATTTTTAATTAATTAATTAATTTTAAACATTATTTTCCATTAATTAAATGGAAAAGACTAGGCTGCTTCTCTTTGAAGCTTGAAAGGATGCTATTTTGGTGACCAGCTGAAGGAGGAAGAGATGTGGTCTCCAAACTTTTGAGTCCCAGAAAACAGGTATTTTTTTTGTTTCATTCTGCTGCTTCTCGCAGTAGGGTTACAGGCGGATAGGATATTGAGTGAAAACATAGGAGGGGCCACCTCTCTCTATTTCTGGGTCTTGCTGTAGCTTTTACTCAGGCTCTGTGGTTTACATGAACTCCACAACATCATTCCTCTTGGCGGAAAGAAGATGGAATTCAGAGTCGAAATGCTTGTAAATGAATCTTCCTTTACCACTTACAGATACGCGTAGCTCTGAGTAAGTCATCCCATTTCTCTGAATGTAACTCTCAGTTTCCTCATCTATAAGAAATGGGAGCAACGCCCCTTATTGCACTAAATTGTTGTAATTAAATAAGATAACTTAAAAGTACTGGATCTATCTCTCAAGGGGTAAGTATTTAATAAGTGTGTTTTATGTGGATCTTACTATTATTATTTTGAATGCAAAGCAAGGGCTGGTTCAGCCATAAGTCAAAAAAGCATGAGAGATTAGGAAAAAAACAGTTTATCACTGGTAAGCTCTTTTTCTTGCCATTAAAAGGTTAAAAACACCAAGCTGTTCTTTCAGAGTATGAGTAAAATATAATCTTAAGCAGCTGAATACATTTTCCATGAGTCAGGTGGGAACTCTCAGTCTGCTGCAAACACAAGTTTGGCTCACGGTGGCCACACCACATTTATCTACTGGTTGTTTAGTAGGAATTACCTTGCAGTCCTTGACAGCTTCCCTGGTTCTTAAAAACAAACCTAAGAAAGATTTTCTTTTTATCTTTTTTAAAAATTCTACGAATATTTCCCCCAAGACTTTCGATTAGAATCTTTTTTTGACTTTTCAAGAACAGCTTTGTATTTTTTTCTTAATTTTTATTGGAGTATAGTTCCTTCACAATGTTTTGTTAGTTTCTACTGAATAGCAAAGTGAATCAGCTTTACATATACATGTATCTTCTCTTTTATGGATTTTCTTCCCATTTAGGTCACCACAGAGCACTGAGTAGAGTTTCCTATATAGTAGGTTCTCATTAGTTATCTATTTTCTACATAGTACTAGAGATCTCTTATCAAGAAAATTAGAGATACCAAGGGAACATTTCATGCAAAGATGGGCTCGATAAAGGACAGAAATGGTCTGGACCTAAGAGAAGCAGAAGATATTAAGAAAAGGTGGCAAGAATACACAGAAGAACTATACAAAAAAGATCTTCATGATCCAGATAATCATGATGATGTGATCACTAATCTAGAGCGAGACATCTTAGAATGTGAAGTCAAGTGGGCCTTAGAAAGCATCACTACAAACAAAGCTAGTGGAGGTGATGGAATTCCAGTTGAGCTGTTTCAAATCCTGAAAGATGATGCTGTGAAAGTGCTGCACTCAATATGCCAGCAAATTTGGAAAACTCAGCAGTGGCCACAGGACTGGAAAAGGTCAGTTTTCATTCCAATTCCAAAAAAAGGCAATGCCAAAGAATGCTCCAACTACCGCACGATTGCACTCATCTTATATGCTAGTAAAGTAATGCTCAAAATTCTCCAAGCCAGACTTCAACAATACGTGAACCATGAACTCCCTGATGTTCAAGCTGGTTTTAGAAAAGGTGGAGGAACCAGAGATCAAATTGCCAACATCCGCTGGATCATCAAAAAAGCAAGAGAGTTCCAGAAAAACATCTATTTCTGCTTTCTTGACTATGCCAAAGCCTTTGACTGTGTGGATCACAATAAACTGTGGAAAATTCTGAAAGAGATGGGAATACCAGACCACCTGACCTGCCTCTTGAGAAATCTGTATGCAGGTCAGGAAGCAACAGTTAGAACTGGACATGGAACAACAGACTGGTTCCAAATAGGAAAAGGAGTACGTCAAGGCTGTATATTGTCACCCTGCTTATTTAACTNGAAAGAGATGGGAATACCAGACCACCTGACCTGCCTCTTGAGAAATCTGTATGCAGGTCAGGAAGCAACAGTTAGAACTGGACATGGAACAACAGACTGGTTCCAAATAGGAAAAGGAGTACATCAAGGCTGTATATTGTCACCCTGCTTATTTAACTTATATGCAGAGTACATCATGAGAAACGCTGGACTAGAAGAAGCCCAAGCTGGAATCAAGATTGCCGGGAAAAATATCAATAACCTCAGATATGCAGATGACACCACCCTTATGGCAGAAAGTGAAGAAGAACTAAAGAGCCTCTTGATGATAGTGAAAGAGGAGAGTGAAAAAGTTGGCTTAAAGCTCAACATTCAGAAAACAAAGATCATGGCATCTGGTCCCATCACTTCATGGGAACTAGATGGGGAAACAGTAGAAACAGTGTCAGACTTTATTTTGGGGGGCTCCAAAATCACTGCAGATGGTGATTGCAGCCATGAAATTAAAAGACGCTTACTCCTTGGAAGAAAAGTTCTGACCAACCTAGATAGTATATTCAAAAGCAGAGACATTACTTTGCCGACTAAGGTCCGTCTAGTCAAGGCTATGGTTTTTCCTGTGGTCCTGTATGGATGTGAGAGTTGGACTGTGAAGAAGGCTGAGTGCAGAAGAATTTATGCTTTTGAACTGTGCTGTTGGAGAAGACTCTTGACAAGAGTCCCTTGGACTGCAAGGAGATCCAACCAGTCCATTCTGAAGGAGATCAACCCTGGGATTTCTTTGGAGGGAATGATGCTAAAGCTGAAGCTCCAGTACTTTGGCCACCTCATGGGAAGAGTTGACTCCTTGGAAAAGACCCTGATGCTGGGAGGGATTGGGGGCAGGAGGAGAAGGGGACGACAGAGGATGAGATGGCTGGATGGCATCACTGACTCAATGTACGTGAGTCTGAGTGAACTCTGGGAGTTGGTGATGGACAGGGAAGCCTGGCGTGCTGTGATTCATGGGGTCGCAAAGAGTCGGACATGATTGAGCGACTGAATTGAACTGAACTGAACTGAAATGAAGAATGTAATCTTTCTGTCCCTACAAGTACCATGTGATACTTATTTTATTTTATCATATGTATCACCTCCTTTGTTTGGCTCTAGTTTTTTAGTTCCCACTCTGAAACCTCAGAAACGAAAGGAATTGGAAAGCCAGCATTCTTTTCTTGCCTCTCTCCCATCCTTCCTTCCTACTTCCTTGCCATACTTTTTGACCACCTACTACAGGTGGTTAACCTGAGACTGTCTGAAGCACTGGGAATCTGCAGAGTATCAGGACATGGATTCCACCATGGAGAAGCTGAGTATTACAGGGAAGACTACTTATAAACTTGTTAAAATACAATAGCATAGGCACCATTCTCAGGTACCCCCATTTCTAAAATATTAACAACCAGATCACTAAATATGAGTCTCCAAAGCCCTTGACAGAACTTCTGTAAGGATGCACTTCTTGGGACATCTCTCCTGGTCAACACACACAGCTCTTATGCCAGCCCCAGCTACACTGATCAATTCTATTATCACTGTAGTCGGGGGATAGTGAGGGACAGGGAAGGCTAGGGTGCTGCAGTTCATGGGGTGGTAAAGAGTCAGACACGACTGAGCAACTGAACAACTACAACAACATCTAAATAAAAACAAAATCCACACGCCTAAGGCACAGAAGGTCACACAAAATAAGACTGTGGGTTCTCCTCAAAAACTAACATTCCATTCAGTTCAGTTCAGTCACTCAGTCATGTCCGACTCTTTGCGACCCCATGAATCGCAGCACGCCAGGCCTCCCTGTCCATCACCAACTCCCGGAGTTCACTCAGGCTCATTCCATTAGAGCTTATTTAATTACTGCTTATTTTATTCCTGTTATCTTAGAACCACTTGGGAATCAAGGAGGGAAGGTAAAGAAAGGGTTCTCTAGCTCTGATCTTTACTGTATCAGGAAGATCCTGCCTCAATCCTGTTGCAGCTCCATTTGTTAAATAATAAGGCTCCTTTTCCTAGAACACTCAATCTAGGTCTCAGAGATTCTTAGACCTTTAAAGTTGTCTGACACTTAATGCCAGGAGGCTGTGGGGTGAAATTTGACATGATGTTAAACACATTCTTCAGGGTTTGACATTCTGTTACTTATTCACCTAGCAAAAACTTACTGGGTGTCTAGCCTATGCCAGCCACCATGCTAAGCAGTAAGTACACAAAGATGAATAAGATAGCGTCGACGCTCTTCCAGTTCATAGTTTAATGAGGGGAACTGAAACACAAACAACTTCAGGGAAAATATCTTCGCATCAAGAAGTGGCAGTGTAACATGTATGATATCATAAGTGAAACGAATCGCCAGTCCAGGTTTGATGCAGGATGCAGGATGCTTGGGACTGATGCACAGGGATAATCCAGAGAGAAGGTGTGGGGCGGGAGGGGGGAGGTGGGGGTCGGGATTGGGAGTTCATGTACACTCGGGCTGATTCATGTCAATGTATAGCAAAACGAATACAATATTGCAAAGCAAAACAAACTAAAAAATAAAAATTAATTTAAAAAAAAGAAGATCTTTAAATTTTCTTTAGGGACAGTCCTGGGTCCACTACTTACTATTTGTTATGACCTTGGACAGGCAGCCTCAGGGTATTTACCCCACTCTCTTCACCCAAAGATAATGAGTTCCTGAGTGCCCTTACAGCTCTGAGACGAGTGCTGAGCTGCCTCATGAAGGAGGAACTAAGTGGAATTTCAAATTGGAAAGAGGAGCTGGATGCCTTTAGAAGGGATAACCACATGATGGAAGCATGGATATGCAAATGTAAAGGTGAACAGAGGGGTGAAGATGGAATAAGGTATTATCATGTCTCCCTGCATCCATTCTTGTCTTTTTCAGTTTATTCTCAACCAGCAGCCAGAGTAAGCCTTTAAAATTGTGTTAGATCATGGCCACTCTGTTCAAAACCCTCCAGTAGCTTCTCATGTCATTTGGAAAAAAACCCAAGGCCCTGCCAAGACCTATAAGGCCCCCATGGTCCACTTTCTCCCTCCCAGCCTCCCTTTCTGGCCTCTGGGCCCGTTGCCTTCCTTTCACCTGGCTCTACCCTGGACACACTGGTCTCCTCAACAGGCCTCAGTGTGTGTCACCATCTAACAAATTTTAGTTTACTTTCTCATTCTTTAGAATGCAAGCATCATAAGAGCTGGAACTTTTGTCTGTTTTATTCTATATCTAAAATTTAGAAAGTGTGTGGCTAGCAACATACTTCTTAGATGAATTTCTCTATTTATAGATTAAGAAATTAAGATCAAAAGAGGGAAAGTGAGTGAGGTCAGAGTGCTCCTTAGAAGGAGAGGCTGGACACAGTAAGACTTAGATCTTCTGTCTCTCTGCCTGCTAGGCTCTATGGTAGACAGAATAACAGACTCCAGAGACGTCTATATCCTAAAGCCAAGAAATGTGGCAAAAGGGCCTTTAGAGATGTGATGAAGTTAAGGATCTGAGATCCTTTGGATTGTTGGCTTAACTTCTGACATTCCTTCCCTCAGGTTCTTCCACTCTATTAGATATATTTATTCACTCAACCAACATTTACTATATAGATAGATAGATAGATAAATCTATTTTAGCAAAATAAAAAGGAAGGATATGAAAAGGGAATTTTTAGATCCCTATGTAATTTTTTTTTTGAGCTGTGGGATTAAGTATGTGTGTTTGATCTGCTTCAATTTGCATATTTCTTGTGTTTTTTAACTTAAAAGATTGTTGTTTCATTTTCATTGTTTAGTCATATCCAACTGTTTTGTGACCCCCATGGACTGTAGCCCACCAGGCTCCTCTCTTCATGAGACTGCCCGGGCAAGAATACTGGAGTGGGTTGCCATTTCTTTCTCCAGAGAATCTTCCCGATCCAGTAATCGAACCCACATCTCCTGCTCTAGCAGGCAGATTCTTTACCACTGAGCTACCAGGGAAGCCCATAAAAACGATTAATTTTCTGAGAGGTACTCTGAGCCACATACCATGGTAGATCCTAGAGATAAAAGAAAATTCTTGAACTACATTCTCTTAGAACTTTATAGAGGTAACAAATGAACAGAGAATCAGATTGTCCCTCCTCAAGCAAGTGTCACCAGGGAGGAAGTGGGGTTTTGGTGGAGGCCCAAAGGGGGAAATCTAACCCCGCCTGGAAGACAGCACTGGGGTGGAGGGGTAGCTATTGGAGAATCCCAAAAGTAATATCTCAATTCAGCGGTCTGATCCTTATCAAAGTTTGCCTGTCCCTGGCCTCGGGTGTTTTGCTAACCAGAGTCAGCTGTTTCGTGGGTGCCTTCTCCCCGCTGTCCTGCTGCCCCTCCTCGGCCCCTCCACTCCCTGCCCCCCATTCCCTGGCACGACACAGACATTTTCAGGCCCTTTCCCCAGGAATTTATTTAGAGCCAGCACCCTGTGCGACTCAAAAGGGACTACAGCTCACGATGAGATATGGGAGGGATTTGGAAAAAAACATGATGAACGTGGACAAGTCAGGGGGGAAATATGCATGTTTTCATTTGCTTTTGCCAAACAGGATGCTTTCATACTATTTCCCATAATCCAAGCAGTATGTTTCTCCTTAACATACTGTGAAGATGTGGGGACCATCTATTTTAAAGCCCCATGAGACATGTTTTCCTCCCAAAGATGGGGTTAGCATGCCAGCTGGTGCTCCCTTCAGCACCCTATGCTCCTATATTTTAGAGGGTCACACACTCTGTCTCAACACAATGACAGTGTTCTCCATGGACTCCCAAGATCCTTCTAGAGCAGTCACCGGTTTTCCTGAGGTTGTACGGCACAGGCCTTGCATGCAGGCAGTGCTCAATAAACGATTGCTTATTTGCATTGAATACTATAAAACAATGTAGATGCTAATTTGGGCAAATTTTGAAACATCTGAAGTCAAATTCTCATTTTGGATGGCTGACAAATCACTTTCAATTTTAACTTATTGTTTTTGTGTGCTCAGTTATGTCCAACTCTTCAAGACCCCATGGACTGTTAGCCTGCCAGGCTCCTCCGTCCATGGAACTCTCCAGGCAAGAATACTAGAGTAGGTTGCCATTTCCTTCTCCAGGGGATCTTTCTCACCCAGGGATCGAACCTGTGTCTCTTGCACCTCCTGCATGGGCAGGTGGATTCTTTACCATCATGCTATCTGGGAAGCCCTTATTATTTCTAAGAAAACATAAAAATGTTCACATAATTCTCAAGTTAATATGGACTGATGACATTTTCAGCCTGATTTGAGAGACTGAGGAGGAAAGGTTGGTTGCACACATGATAGAAAATTATATATATTTTTTTATATATAAATTTTATTTTGGCTGCCTCGGGTCTTAGTTGGGGCACACAGGATCATTCCTTGGGGTGCATGGGCTCCAGAGTGCATGGGCTTAGTTACCCTGCGGCATATGGGATCTTAGTTCCCTGACCAGGGATCAAACCTGCGTCCCCTGCATTACAAGGCAGATTCTTAACTGCTGGACCACCAGGGAATCCTGAAATTATATTTTAATTGCCCTCTAATTTGTGGTTGTATGTAAAGAAGGAACACAGGATATATGAGGGGAAATGCTTTGAGAACTCTCAAGTGAGCTGCAGACTTTGGTTTATGTTTCACACAACTGAACACAAACTGCCTCTGTGTGCTCATTCCCTTGCAGCTTGAAGCAGACATCAGTGTTTGGATGGGATACAGGAATGGTGGGAGCAATGGATACTTTCTGCACAGAGAATTCAATTGTTCTGGGCTTAGCCAGAATGCAGATGGTTTTCCCTTGCTGGAACTGGTGGGGGAAGCGCTTAGGCTGTGCTTTCACTGAATTGGCAATGCAGGCTTTTAAGAAATCTTTGAAGAATAACACTGTTCAGGTACCTACTTGGAAAGGTCAACTGCTTGATTCATTTTTTAAAAATTCCAATCAAACAAGTGACGGTGACATGTCTCGGTGCCATTTCATACCATCCCTGACTTCTCAGAAGCAGTTGGCGCCAGCTGTCTTCCCTGGCAGGGATCACTAGCCCTGGCTTTGCAACAGTCCAGAGAGACTGCAGTTCTCCAGGGGAATTGCAAAATACTTTTAAATATTCTAGGGGTGAAATTAAATATTCATTTCATTTTAATTTACATATGCCATCCAGTACTTTTAGAAGATGTCAGTACTGTGGAATGACATGGCCAGCCAGTGTATGTTTCAATTCTGACATACAGCTGTGAGTCCTCAGAATAAGATGCTGATAGTCCTATGGCACAGCGTTGATTTTCACCTTGGCCAGCTGTGAGGTTTAGCCAATATTTATCTTTCTGTGGGGCTGTAAAAAAAATTTTGTAGGTTCAAGATGGTCAGATCTATTTCATAAAGTCTTATTCTAATGAGTTCTAGCAGTTCTTATTCTTTCTCAAATAAATACTGGTCAGATATTTTCCAATAACAAAATAACTAAGCATCCACATTTTATAGCTATAATGTAATTTTAGTATGAGAAAACTATTTTCTGGTCTCCAAGATCTCCAAGTTAGTAAACTTTAACAAATAATTAGGAATGTTAGAATCATGGCTGGGGAAGCAGATGTTCTGTGTATCTCCATCCCAAGCTCTCCACCTCAAATTTCTTGCTCCTTTTATTTAAGCATATCTTGGTGTCTTGCCTGGGAGTTTAGATGTGTTATTATAACACAGAAAAGAATTATGTAAGACAAATCCCAACTTGCTTTTCTTTCCCCTTCCACTCCTACTGTATCTTAGACAAAACTCAACCATTTTCTAACATTATGTAGAATGGCTATTGAAAAGGAAGGTTGTAGAAAAAAAAAAAGCCTTCAGGGAAAAATGAGAAACAAATACATTATGATTTACTTAACTTGGGACTGTGAGTAAGAGTCATGCCCAAGAACATGGAAATGGCTACTTGAAAATATCTGGGGTTTTTTTCAGTTTTAAAAGGTAAACAAAAATAATTCAAATTGTAAGAAAAATACAAAACAAGAGCAAAAAATTCTCCTTTCCAATATCCTGTCTGAGATCCTGAATCCTGCTGCTCAAAGAAGTATTAGCCATTTGTCTTGTATCCTTCTGAAAATATTCTATGCAAATAATAGAGATGTCACAACACCCACATGTTTTCTTTCCCTACAAGCTCCACAACTTCATTTTTTCTGTGTCACAAGCAACTTAACATACCAGTAAACATTGATAACTCAGTTTTAAAGAAAACGACATGCTTCATAGCTTTCCTTTGAATGAGAGTTATCTTTATTTGTTTATACAATCTCTTTTTGGTAGACATTTGGATTGCTTTTAGATTGTTACTATTGCAAACAGTGATTCAGTGAACACCTTTATAAATACATGTTTGTACATATAAAAAATAAATCTAACATCTACAAAGTGAATTTCAAAAAATGAAATGACTAATTCTTAAATTATGTGTATTTGTATCTTTTTTTAACTTTATTTTGCTTTACAATACTGTATTGGTTTTGCCATACATTGACATGAATCAGCCACGGGTGTACATGAGTTCCCAGTCCTGAACCCCCCTCCCACTCCCACCCTATATCATCTCTCTGGATCATCCCCGTGCACCAGCTCCTAGCATCCTGTATCCTGTATCAAACATAGACTGGCGATTTGTTTCTTACATGATAGTATACATGTTTCAATGCCATTCTCCCAAATCATCCCACCCTCTCCCTCTCCCACAGAGCCCAAAAGTCCATTCTATACATCTGTGTCTATGTGTATTTGTATCTTGAAAACTATCTCCTTATTTGTCTCCAAAGATGTTAACCTAGGTGTACATCCAGCAACAGGGCATGAAAGTATGTTTCCCACCTGCTCTCATCACTAGAAATTTGTTTTTATAAATAACAACATATAAACACTCTTATAGGTTACACCTTTTGCTTTCATACATGTCTGTACTATGCAAATTTGAAACAGCAACAATGCTTTCTTTTGTAATTAAAAAAGGTTAAAGTTTCCAAATACTTGTTTGTAACCACTTGGGGATAAAATTTCACTTGGAAAGCCCAGAGTATGAGACCATTCTCAAAAGAAGACCATGGGAGGGAGCAGTCGGAGGCAGAATTTTGTCTAAAACAGGTAGGCTGAAGGAGGGGAAAGGAATACACCTTACAGGCTACTCACCTGTGAGAACTGGAGGAGATAACCTGTGGTACCCAGATGCAGGAGCCCAGAGATAGCTGTAAATCTCTTGCAGTGTTGCTCTTTTCCCATGAGGTCATTATCCATAGAATAGGGCTTCCTGTAAAAACTTTTACAAGCTACACATATAATGCAAAGGACAAGTTTACGGACAGTACAATCTATGTTTCTTATTTTAAGTTCTTTGGGAAGAAAGTCTGCTCAGTTCCTTTTCCCTCACATAGGCTGGAAAACTTGGATCTATCCCCAGCTTTATACATTTTCTTTAGTTGAGAAAACCCATATGTCCTACTCTCAGAATCACTACCGTAGTAGAAGAGGTTTTTTTTTTTTCAGAGCAAGAATTCTTTGTAAAACAAATCCAAATTCAGGATAAAACATCATAACATCATAATGTCTGTTCATAACAATTTAAAGTCCAGTCTGGTCTGCTACAAAAGATGTTTCTACAACGTCAGGTATCCCATATGCAATTGGTAAATAAGAAACTAACTTGGGATTAGTGGAACTGAAACTTGATTTTCCTAGATAAGGAGAGCTAGAGTAGCTGGAAGAAATTGTAACCTTCAGTATGAAAGGAAAAAAATTTGAATGTGATGACTGCTAAGCAACAGTTCTTTCAGCTGTACTTAAAGAAATTAAAAAATAAGTGCTTGATTGCTGGTGGTAGCACAAATTGTATAAACTGATGAAGTGAAATTTAACAGTACCTAGCAATGGCACCCCACTCCAGTACTCTTGCCTGGAAAATCCCGTGGACGGAGGAGCCTGGTGGGCTGCAGTCCATGGGGTTGCTAAGAGTCGGACACGACTGAGCGACTTCACTTTCGCTTTTCACTTTCACGCATTGGAGAAAGAAATGGCAACCCACTGCAGTGTTCTTGCCTGGAGAATCCCAAGGACGGAGGAGCCTGGTGGGCTGCCGTCTATGGGGTCGCACAGAGTCGGACACGACTGAAGCGACTTAGCAGCAGCAGCAATGATTTGGGGCCTGAAACTGTCCCCTCCCAGATTCATATATTTGAGTTCTTACCACCAATACTTCAGAATTTGACTGCGTTTGCAAATAAGATCTTTAAAGAAATAATTAAAGTAAATGAGGTTAGGTTCTATAGGTGCTACCTGGGCTTCCCAGGTGGTTCAGTGGTAAAGAATCCGCCTGCAGTGCAGGAGACGCAGGAGACATGGGTTTGATCCCTGGGTTGGGAAGATCCCCTGGAAAAGGAAATGCAATCCACTCCAGCATTTATGTGTGTGTACGTATTTGTGTACATACATAGTATATACAGCAGCATGCCATTCTTACATATTTATACCTTAATTTTCTAATCTAATAAAGTATCTTAGAATTCTCTTTTAATAGCTGGCTAATGTGTCATCGAATGGGTTATCGTAGTTCATTTAAGAGCCTAGTACTTAAGGAGGGGCATTGAAGCTGTGTCCAGTTATTTGCTTTTACAAGTAACAAAGTACTAAACATTCTTGTGTATTTGTGGGCTCCAAAATCACTGCAGATGGTGACTGCAGCCATGAAATTAAAAGACGCTTACTCTTTGAAAGAAAAGTTATGAGCCACCTAGATAGCATATTTAAAAGCAGAGACATTACTTTGCCAACAAAGGTCTGTCTAGTCAAGGCTATGGTTTCTCCAGTGGTCATGTATGGATGTGAGAGTTGGACTGTGAAGAAGGCTGAGCGCAGAAGAATTGATGCTTTTGAACTGTGGCATTGGAGAAGACTCTTGAGAGTCCCTTGGACTGCAAGGAGATCCAACCAGTCCATTCTGAAGGAGATCAGCCCTGGGATTTCTTTGGAAGGAGTGATGCTAAAGCTGAAACTCCAGTACTTTGGCCACCTCATGCAAAGAGTTGACTCATTGGAAAAGACTCTGATGCTGGGAGGGATTGGGGGCAGGAGGAGAAGGGGACGACAGAGGATGAGATGGCTGGATGGCATCACTGACTCGATGGACGTGAGTCTGAGTGAACTCCGGGAGTTAGTGATGGACAGGGAGGCCTGGCGTGCTGCGATTCATGGAGTTGCAAAGAGTCGGACATGATTGAGCGACTGAACTGAGCTAGCCTAATCAATTATTTTGGGCTGCCCTAGGTCTTTCCTGCTGTGGGTGGGCTTTCTCTAGTGGCAGCGAGCAGGGACCACTCTCTGGTTGTGGTGCGTGGGCTCTCCATTGCGATGGTTCTCTGTTGCAGAGCACGGGCTCCAGGGCATGCAGACTTCAGTAGTCGTGGCGCATGGGCTTCGTTGCCCTGTGCCACGTGGGCTCTTCCTGGACCAGGAATTGAACCTGTATTCCTCCCATTGGCAGGCAGATTCTTAACCACTCTACCACCAGGGAAGTCTGTAATGTAGTTTGGATTTTTGAATATATATAGATGTTTTACAAATTCAAAAATAAATTAATTTGAAAAGACTGAAAGAAGCGAACCAAAAATTGAATACAATCAGAAAAAATAAACCTAACCCTTTATCAAGTTGATATCCACGCAGCTAAAAAGAATTAAGGTAACTTTTGAACACTGTCACCTGAGTGGTTTATTTTTCTCTTGTTCTTTTCTTTAAAAAAATTCTGTGCTTCATTTTATCGATAGATAGTTATTATTGGTATGTCTCCAAGTTCACTTACTTTTCTTCCATGATACCTAATATGCTCTTAATCCTGTCTAGGGTATTTCTTATTTTAGGTATTTTAGTTTTCATCTATAGAAGTTCAGCTAAAAAAATGTTCCCTGTCTTTACTTGTTCAATCTTTCTTTCGATGTTTATTGAACAATGGAATAAAGTTATCATAAATGTTTTACTGTCCTTTATTAGTGATATCATCTATGTAATTGTTAGTATATTTTGATTGATTGGTTTTCCCTCTTCATAATGGGTTTTCTTTTTCTTTTGCATATTTGGGCATTTTTTATTAGATGCCCAACATTATGAATTTTACCTTGTGGGATGTCAGACATTTTTATATTCTTAAAAATATCCCACTTTGTTCTGAGATGTGGTTAAACTATTTGGAAACAGTTTGATACTTTGGGGTCTTGCTTCTAGGCTTTGTTTAGTGGGACCAGAACAGTATTTAGTGTTGGGTTACTTTTTCCCCACTACTGAGGCAAGAAACTTCTTGTTACTAATCTCAGCCCCAGGAATTATGAAATTTTCCCTGCTGGCTGATGGGAATGTCCGCTTTCCTGTCTCTGTATGAACCCCTGAATAGTTTGCTCTTGTTCCATAAGGCAGGTTCTTTACCTAATTTCGGTAGTTTACTCACTGACATGCTTAATCAGTTACCTCCTGAAAGTCTGAAAGGGACTCTCAGTAGTCCTCAGTTCTCTGTGCAGTTCTCTCTTCTCTTGTTCTCCGTCTGAGAATTCTAGCCATGTCAGCTTACCAGGACTCCCAAATTCATCTCCTCAACTCTTCTCTCTCTGTCACCTGACTGGAAACTCTTCAGAAGTAAGCTAGGCAACCCTAGGGCTCACTCAGAGATCATTAGACTTCATTGCTTATTTCCAATATCTTGAGAGCTGTTGTTTGATTCATATATTTGTCTAAGCTTTTTGTTGCTATTGTTCTTCTTTTTTTTTTTTAACACAGCAAAGTAAATCTAGTCACTGATAATTTACTCACATTTTCAAAACTGAAAGTAAATGATCAAATTTTTGACAGTAGGTTTCATTTTGTATAAGTCATTTTCTTTCCTCCTCTGTAGTGCCCAGCACGTAGATTCTCAAAATAATTTATTGATTTGTTATAATAGATTTGTTGGTAGTCCAGGAATATATTATTGTCTTCACTAATATGATGATGACTAGCTACGATGTAATGACTGTCTATGTTAGGCACGCTACCAGGCACTTTATACAATATCTCCTTCAGTCTCCACTATTGCTCTATGATATAGTGATTCTTAGTCCCTTTTTATAGACAAAAAAGGGCTTCTCTGGTGGCTCAATGGTAAAGAATCTGCCTGCAGTGCAGGAGACACAGGTTCGATCCCTGGGTGGAGAAGATCGTCTGAAAAAGGGTATGGCAACTCATTCCAGTATTCTCGCCTGGCTAATCCCATGGACAGAGGAACCTGGTGGGCTACACAGTCCATGGAGTTGCAAAGAGTCAGACAGGAGTGAAGCAGCTGAGCACAATAGACAAGGAAATGGATTTAGGGGAGTTAAATAAACTTTATTAAAGGTCCCACATCTAGTAACTGATACTGTTTAGATTCCAAACTCAGTTCTATCTGATTCCAAATCCCAAGCTTCTTGTATTGCAGTGTCCCATTCCATAATGCATAACGAAGCTTAGAGGTTCTTTTCTCGAAAAGGGAAAGAACTTAACCGGTTCTTTTCTCTTATTTTTCTTTCATCCTGTTAAAGAAGGGAATAAAAAGAAAGTCATTTTAGGACAAGGCAGTTTGAGTAAATATGCATCTTGAGTTTTCTGGATTTCTCAGGGATCAGATTCGAGTCCTGGGTGATTTATGTGGTTGTTTTATCCCTGAAGACCAGGGAGAGATTATGTTATTAAACATGATAAACTAAGAATATGCCAGAATCCCTTGTTCCCTTTTAAAATAACTTTTGCAGTTTCTATCAATAGAGATGTATTTACTCTTCAAGCACACCCCAGTTCTTTCAGTCATGACAGGAAACATTATTTCACTTGGAGACTCTTTTCAGAGTTACACAAAGGCTTCTCTCGGGAAGGGCTTGCACTAGATGACAAATTGAGTTCTGATCTCAAATAGCTTTCCTAATAATATTGTGGTATGGACTGAGCAGGCATGTTCCCTGAGAAAGGGAGGATAAAATTATATTGACCTCACGATGGTGCATTTTACAGTTCCCCACATTTTGCTTCTCCACAACCAGAAAGCAAGATTTTCATGTTATTTGGGGGTTGAGGGTGAGCGTAGGCCCTCTTTGTAAAGGAAGTCAAGGAACCTGAGCCCCAATTGTCTTCACAAGGGAAAAAGGAACCCAGATTCATGGACAGAGCCCAAGGTTTATCTGAATTGCCTTCAATCTTGGTCAAGGCTTAGCATCATGTCATTGGTGCCTATCACTGTGGCAATGAAGGATTATTTTTATTAAGCATTTTGTGTTTGTCCAAGAGCGTTCAGTCATTAATCATTTAACTCTTATTCCCCATGAGACTTTTGTGAAGTAAATGGGAAAGAAATAACAAAATTCTTATTTTACAGAGAGAAAAACTAAAGCATTTTTGTTTGCCACTATTATACCCTGAAAGAGTTAAAGCCACATATTAGAATTTGGGAAAACCAGACTAGGAGTTTGATGAACTTTTGTTCTACCATAGAAGTGTCTGTTTTTACATAAATTGAATTTGCATGTTTTTCCATTTGAAAGCAACAGGATGGATACTGAGGAATGCCAAAGATAAAAGTAGGCTTTATTTCCTTACCTAATGTATTGTGGAAATTTGACTAAGTTTCCACAGAAAAATTGGGATCCAAATATGCATTTAAGTAGTAAAGATGTAAGGCATCATTAATCTTGAGTCTTCTAATAAGAAAAGATATAAGCAAACACATCTAGTATGGTTGCATATAACCAATAATAAATTATAAAGGGACCATGAGAGGTCAGCAAGGGGATTTTGCTGCCTGGAATTAATCTAGTGGGCTTCCTGGAGGGGGTGTGTTTTGAATTTCAATTAAAAAAAATTTCAAAGATGGTCTGTCCTTCAGCCCAGATGCTTTGAAATATCTTTCTTATTTCTTTCCATGAAGTATAAACACTACCAAAAATTGTCAAATATCACAAGAAGGAGAAATCAGCTGAGGGGTCCACAAGGGCACATTTCAGAGAAATGGAAAGGAAATGAAGAAACATTTTCCGACAGTGAGATCTTTCATATTTGTTAACAATGAGGTAGTTCAGAGGGTAGATGGATTGGGGTGGCAGGGAGCAGGGTACCAGTAGAATCCATTTAAACCAGACTAGATAAAACAAAGAATGGTGACTTCAGGAAGCAGGGTGTCCTGTGGTGGGGGAAATGGTTAGGAATAGCATTTATTTACTTCCTTTGGCATAAGACAGACAGGATTTAAATCTATATAGAAACTACACGACTAGAAGTCTCAGGTTCCTCCTTTTCAAAATGGTACCAACAAGGCCTACCATATAAGCTGATGAGTGACAAGAAAGTAGTATGTTTACATGGTACGTGGGCCAGAGGCAAATCTCAGTTATACTGGATCTGAAGCTTATATAGTATTGGAAATCTTCTTTAAGAAAAAGAATACACAATTCTGGTTATCAATTTAAAGCAAGTATTTATTTAGAATGAGAAAAGAAATCACAACAAAGCTCTTAACAACAAAAAGATGACCAACAAATCGATAAATCCCACAAATGCCACAGAATCCACAAACATCACAACATAATATTTTAACTTATTAACTACCTGAAATCTCTATTTGATATGTGTGTATATAGTTCAATGTCATTTTCGTATAAAATTTTGTAATATATTGCATAGAGAGAATGGAAACATTTAACGTACGTCTGATATGACTTATCAAGATTTGTTTTTAGTTACCGATAGTTTAAGAAAGCTTTTTCAGCACAACTTGTTGCTTCTGCTATCAGGCAGAATTTTACAACTGTTGCAAAATTTGGGAAAACTTCTATGAAGTTTTTTCGTATAAACACAGTAAGATTTAGATAAGTCTTTCTGGACTAGCTTCTGACTATCCATGTCAAATCTTCTTCTATCATCATAGTTGGAGCTGGGCTTTGTAGGATACATGCACACTTCAGCATGATGTATTTTGGTCTGAGCTCCTTGGGTGAACTGACAATGTTAGGAGTGTTTCTGGAATCCATTCCTACAACTGGGTGGCTAGGGTCAATTGTACACAGAAGTCATGTGTATCATGCATCATACATCCCGCTCTACTCAAGCTGAATGTATTTTCAACTCAGCTCCGAAGCTAACCTAACAAAAGCGAGTGTGATAGGGAGAAGGGGAGTCAGAGCAGTATTGACTAGTTGGCATTAAATACCTTAATTTTGTAAGCTTTATAAAAACATATAACCATGCCCACATACTGATAGAGTCCCTAGGAGAGCCTAGAGGGGTCTCATGCCATTAGCTTCATGGTCAACTGCCCCTACGTGTTGTATCAACATGTCGAACAATTCCGTCCCTCATACTGGCATGCCTTGCTTGAAGTGAGCAAGATGGTGACAGGGATTTGGAATAACCAGTTCAAGAGACTTCCTGAAGGCAACAACTTGTCCAGGCACAGAGACAAGATGTGACCCCCTTCAGCAGTCATGAATCCAAATTAAACGGAGACTCGAGAATCCGATGGTGACGCACCAGAAGGAGCTCTGTGTCTTAGATTTTGCTGTTTCTTTTCACCCTTATGTCAGTTGGTTACATTTGATTTCAAAGCTCCTCTTTGAATTTGTGGTGATTTATCTGACTGAACTCTCTCATCTCTGAAAATCCCTTCTTGACAGCCCATGACCCCCTTGGAGCCCCGTGATACCTGGTGGTGGTAGAGGTGAGCGGCAAGGTTGTCAAACTTCCCCCAGGGCCCTTCCCCATGGTCCTGGGCAGAGGTATTTTTGAGGCTGATGCAAGCAGCAACTGGGAAGCAGGGGCCTAGTGGTGTGCTGGTCATCCCAGAAATGTAACCCCTCAGAAACGTGCTGCCCAGGCTCTCATAAGGAGGGTAAAACAAATAAAGCTGCCGCCAGTTTGGAACGTACACTGGCTCCTTCCACATCTGCAGGACATTTAGCTCCTTGCATCTGGTAATGTTTGTGCAAATATAATTCCGTATTCACTAATAATTCCTGGGGCTAAAGGCCCCCCTCCCTCGGGTAACCTTGTTAATATTCTCTCAAGGCCTGGTGTGAACGCCTCATAGCATTTTGATTAGAATTCAATCCTGTGTTTTTTTCCCCTCTCTGTCTCTCTCTCTCTTTCTCTCCCTCTCTCCTCTCATGCTTTCCCGGCCCCCGGTTTCCTGGCCACCCACATCAGGAGACATTCTCCCTCCCTTCCACTCTCCATTCTCAGTTTCAAGGAATTTCCTTGTGTCAAAGGCAAAATGTGATTGACATATTTTTCCCCTCTTAAGAGCAGCCATCGCAGTGTTCCATTTAACTATCTCCTTATGGGGCTCACGCAGTCATTACCTGGGTGAAAAAGAGACCTCTTGCTCACCCCCATGTTCAAGCACCAGGCTTGGACCCACAGAGCTCTGTATTTTTAGAGATTTTTAAATTGCCACTCTCCTTCTCCTTTTCTCTACTCTTTTTTTCTTTGTCTTTTTTCTCTCTTTTGCTGGTAGGCACCAGCAAATGATTCCCTGGTGCGTTGTACCCTGAGCCTGAAAGAATTTTACTTATCTAAAAACAGGTAGACCAGCTGCCTCCTACCAGCGCCCTCAGGCCTGCCAAGAAAAGCACTTGCTGTTCTTCAGACCTGAGGGAAAGAACAGACGCATAATGGGTGCTCTGGCTGTGAACTCACCATCTCTAGGCTGGTTGTGCTCCTTGGGTTCATCCATCTTCCTTGACCAACTATTTGTCTCTTGGGAGAAGAAAA
Organism: Aepyceros melampus; assembly: GCA_006408695.1. Lineage (NCBI taxonomy): Eukaryota > Metazoa > Chordata > Mammalia > Artiodactyla > Bovidae > Aepyceros > Aepyceros melampus. Next base: position 37,484 of record SJXQ01009166.1, read on the forward strand.
GAGAAAACAAAAGCAAATTAGCCATACAAGTGAAGAATTATCTTTAAACCCAAGAAGAATTTCTTGGCAGTGAAGTTCTTAAGATTGAAGAGATTCTGGAATCAAATGCACCCTCTCTCTTAGGCTGCCTTATCCTCAAATTACTTTGGGTTCTAAGAGTTTCTGCCTGAGGGGGATGAACTGGCTGACCTTGGAAGGTCAGTTGCAGCTTTTTCATTCAGCAGCCGCCTCTTCTTTTATGTGGAGGGCCACACTTCTCACAGTGTTGGAGGGGACTCAGTCTTTTTTTTTTTTTGGGGACTCAGTCTTAAGGGGATTTATTCTTGTCTCTTCAGAGTAGCCTGAATCACAGCCCACGGTTCTCTTCAGTGAACCCCACATACTGGCTAGGTGCTGCTTGTGACGGGCTACCTGCACAAAGTTACAGTTGCGGGCAGCTCTGTTGTCATGCAATAATTCTTAAAGTAACTGTGTGTGTCCCAAATACCATTGTTTCAGAAGGAAATGGAGTGCTAGATGATTGAGGCTTGGATTTGCAGTAATAGAATTCTTTTCCTGCTGAAATTTCAGTAATAAAATAGCTTTATTCCATTGCATATATGTACCACATCTTCTTTATCCGCTCATCTGTCAATGGACATTTAGGTTGCTTCCATGTGCTGGCTATGGTAAATAGTGCTGCAATAAACATCAGGGTATATGTGTCTTTTGAATTATGGTTTTCTTGAAGTCTATGCTCAGTAGTGGAACATATAGCTGATTCACTTTGTTGTATAGCAGAAAGTAACACAATGTGGTAAAGCACCTATACCCCAGTTTCTTAAAAAATCAGTTTAAAAAAGTAGTTTTAATAAAAGCTATATGTATATATGATTAATGGTGAAATGTCACTGAATGTTAGCTTTGCACAATGAATTAAGATATTACAGCTTTATATGTATATATATATAGATTGTCATAATTATTATCTATATTATGATAAATAAAACATAAAGCCACCCAGCAAAACAGGCATATATTCTTACATTGAAGGTAACAGCAGTATGTGCACTATAAATTGTGTTTTTGATTGATGTTATACCCTACTGCTTTAGGAAAACTTGGCTATGGAGGAAATGCCAGTCCTTCCCACTATATAAACACTCATAAGAATACCTGTCAATCCGTGGTCCATCCAGATAGTATGCAAGTCTGAAAGTAGAATTATTGATTGTGCGTGGAAAATAGTGATTACCCTACAAGATACTGGCCCCAGAAGATTAGGGCAGATTTCAAGACTTTGCTAGCTTATTTCAAATTCCTATTTCAGGTTTCCAATAGCCATTTATGAAGTCAAGACCTGAAGAACTGATGTGGCCCACCACGTATCTAAGTCTTTTCTGTACCCAATTTCTATTTTCACCTTGTATGCTCACTTGAGATAATAGGTTTCATAAATTCACCACTTGCTTCATAGGATAATACTTCTTCTTATTCATTGTGTATCTGCTTCTTTCAAATTCAAGGAGTTTCACCAAATTCTTGTATTCTAGGATTCGGTTTAAGAGTCTATGGTTCACCATTCCTATATCCTTCACGACCCGGAAAACTTGGATCAGATTTTTATTACATGTTCCACTCATGTGTCTATTCCTCACTGCCACCACTTTCATCTTTCCAGGTGGATAAACAAGAATTTTAAAACTTGAATCATGGAGAATCCTTTTCTCTCCTTCTAAATATTTTAGTCTATGATGTCCAGAAGCTCTTTTAGTACCTAAATCATGGTGACTGATATTATATATCAGTTAATGTTGCTATAAGCTGGGATTTACTTCTTAGAAGAGTAGATATAGTATATTCATGTCCTTCTATTCAATTTTTCTGCTACACTGCTGTGTTAAGATAATTAGACCAATTTTACTGATGACCACTATTAATAAGCTTAATACCTGAGCCATTAGTTTCTAATTTTGAGCAGTGGAAATAGTTTTTCAAATACAAAGCTATATGGAATACAAAAACATGAATGTCATATAAGAGCAGGAGTTGGACACCAATGCCTAGCTCATTTTGTCCTCCCTCTGGTCTCTGAGGTACTCCATGAAATAAGAGGTCCATGAAAGATGCTTTGAAAATCACCAAGTTTTCCAGTCACCAAAGTGAGCGTCAACTAATGTTTACTTTTAAAAGTATAACTTAGTCTAAAATGCATGCAGCCACATTTTTAAAACAATTCTTTCTTTACAAAACATATGATTTCGAAATGTGTCTTTTATTTCAAGTCACCAAATATTATCCAGGCTTCACCTGCTCATGGTTATAAATGAAATCATGTGTGTGGTTCATCACAAAGTACATTGACAAGGTAACCCTAACCTGTGGGACAGTAGGGCCCCAGGTGACCTCTGAGGTGTTCTTATCCTCTAGCATTTCTCAAGGAGTCTATAGGAGATGTTTTGCTTGTCCCCCCTGCCCTCAGCCACCATCAGCAGTTACAGCACAGACACATTGTCCCTGAGTGTGAAGTGGCTCTGCTGCCCCAGAGAACTCTTTGTGGCCATTGTAACCATCACCATCCCCTCTGCCCAAGAGTAGACACAGAAACTTTCTTTAATACCCCACAGTGCAGCCGAGAACAGAACTTATTACTTTTTTGGTCCAGCCTCAGGAATAACCAAAAGGAAGTATATACCAAAATCATCTTTTAGCTGGCAACTCTGCGTCCTCATGTAGTTTGCTATAGGCCACATTTCTGCTCAGCTGCTGCAGAGAAACTCCATCCAACATTTGTTCTCTGCTCTTCCTATTCAAGGAGTCTATAGGAGATGTTTTGCTTGTCCCCCCTGCCCTCAGCCACCATCAGCAGTTACAGCACAGACACATTGTCCCTGAGTGTGAAGTGGCTCTGCTGCCCCAGAGAACTCTTTGTGGCCATTGTAACCATCACCATCCCCTCTGCCCAAGAGTAGACACAGAAACTTTCTTTAATACCCCACAGTGCAGCCGAGAACAGAACTTATTACTTTTTTGGTCCAGCCTCAGGAATAACCAAAAGGAAGTATATACCAAAATCATCTTTTAGCTGGCAACTCTGCGTCCTCATGTAGTTTGCTATAGGCCACATTTCTGCTCAGCTGCTGCAGAGAAACTCCATCCAACATTTGTTCTCTGCTCTTCCTACCTTGTAGAAAAATAACTTCATTTCAGATGGTGATGAACCAGACTAAAAGGATATCTTTCCATCCTCCCTTTCAGCTAGGTACAGTCACAGGACTAATTTCCAACTAATGCAACAGAAGTGGACTTCTGGGAAGGCTCCTTGCTGCAGCTGATACAACTGGGAGGTACTTCCTTTTTGCCTTTCCTGATGCCTGAAATGAGTATGTGAGGGCAGAACTGACAGCAGTCATCTTGGAATATGAGGTGGTCTTGAGGCTAGAAGGGAATGTTGAGGATGGTAGAGCAGAGAGAAGGAGATGGAGTCACTAATTACCTGGTGAGATCACCATGAAATCCTTGGAATAATGACTTCTGGACAGATTTGTGTGTGATGGGTTTTCTGTAATCTACAGGCAATCCTTAATTAATCATGGCACAGCAGCAATGAGCCTGCTTCCTCCCTTTATACAAGACTGCTTAGCGCCTGACCTGGTTGCACATGGTGGAGTCCAGCTTCTCTTCATTGTGTAGAAAAACACTTCAGCACTTCTAGACCCTTCAGAGCTTCTTCTCAAGAGAACCAGAGCCCAGAAGAAGTAATTTTCTCCTTACCCACAGTCGAGGGGCCAACTGCCAATGTTTCGCCTCCTGACCCAGAAGCTGCCTCTTTTCCAGGATAATTAAGAGTTATAATGATTATTCCCCTAGATCCCACTTTCTGCCCACAGGGGTGTGGCCTCACCTGCTGCTGCCAATAGTAAGCACATCGGGCTCACATTTCAGCCACAGTTCAGTTCCTTCATCTGATAAATGGGGAACATTTAAAATAAACATAAACCACAAATGTCTTTTAAAATATACGCTTAGGTATTAGTTTTGGAATCCTTACCAGAGTACTTCTTAAATTTTATTTTTGACTCGTCTTATTTTTGGCTCATCTTACCCATATGTGCATTTTTTTAGATACACAGCAACTTATGAGTGGAAACCCAGAAACACACACCTACAGACTGGGTGCATGAGTATGCATACGTGCACATGGAGATGCTTGTATATACTCCCACATCAATATATACATGCACCCAGGACACTGGTACACAAGATCAAAGGAATATGAATCGAAGTTTAGTTAATAAGAAAAATAAGGAGTGGAGTAGATATAGCAGGTAAAAAGACCAGGCAGGTAGATTGTGAAAGGGTAAAATAACCCCCAGTGTACTCATTTTTCTATGGCATTGCAGTAAATTTTCTGTATGCTCCAGGGATAGGCTTAATAAGAGGTTGGTTGGGGAGAGGGGTTTAATGGAGAGTCCAGTGCTGCTGCTAAGCTGGCCCATGTCAACCTGGTCTTCTGGCTGGTCTCTTCTTCTTTTTAAAAAATATTTATTTATTTAAGCTGTGCCAAGTCTTAGTTGAAGTGTTAGTGGCTCAATCATGTCCGACTCTTTGGGACCCCGTGGACTGTAGCCCGCCAAACTCTTCTGTCCATGGAATTCTCCAGGCAAGAATCCTGGAGCGGGTTGCCATTCCTTTCTCCAGAGGATCTTCCCAACCCAGGGATCAAACCTAGCTCTCCCGCATTGTGGCAAAGTCTTTGCTGTCTTAGTTGTGGCTATGGGACCTTTGATCTTAGTTGTGGAACATGGGACCTTTGATCTTAGTTGCAAACTCTAAGTTGCAGCATGTGGGATCTAGTTCCCTGACCAAGGATTGAAGCCAGGCCCCTTGCATTGGGAGTGCCGAGTCTTAGCCCCTGGACCACCAGGGAAGTCCCATCGCTGGTTTCTTCTTGACGGTAGAACTCTCATGAGCTGTTGTGAACTCCCTAAGAGTAGCAGGGAATGGCAGTCTTGTTCTCCAGCCTTATCACAGACACCCAGAAAGATTTTGAAATATGAGTGAATGATTAATATACTTTGCACAGAGCACTCAAAAGACTGACCCTCCTTGAGTATGCATGGGGAAGAGAGAAAAAGCAAGCAGAATGCTTACCTGGATCCAAGACAGCACTAGTTCTAGGAGACGGGTAGTGGGGAAGGGGGACTTAGGTAGAGATAAAAGGCCTCTGTGGTGACAGCTCACTCCTTGGCCTGGGAGCTGGTGTGGGCTTGTAACGATGCAAAGGAAAAGATTTTCTAGGATATTATCCAAGGAACATCCCTGGCATTCCTGGAAAGGCCACTCTGGAGATAGAGACAGACAGAGGGATGGAGACAGTCTGTTTTACTTTTCATATTTTTGTCTTTCTCTTGTTTACGTCGACTGTTCCTCTCCTCTCCTGGTGATTGAACACTTGGAATACTTGTATGTTCTAACCACAGCCCGGCCCTGCTGTCATTTAGCCAAATTACACACATTTAGGTCTTTTCATCTTTCTTTATGAACCACTCTCTCCAGTCTATTTAATCATTTTGGCAGTTCTTTTCTGAATTCCATCCAATTTAAAAATAAGCTAAATTCTCCACTCCTGTGGATTTAAAAGCAGGCTGTTACGAACCCATGCAGAGTTCTAGCCTGGCTTTCGTGCATACAGAGGAAAGATAACCCCATGTTTTAAACTCTCTATTCCCAGTTTTCCTCAGCAACAACAGCCTGGAAAAGGCCAGGGGTGGTAGGAAAAGGGGCAAGAAACTTTCTGGCCAGAGCAGAAGACCATGCTGATTGTTCTGGATTTGTTTTTAAATTTTCTTATTGACTGATTGATTTGTTGGTTGATTGTTAGAGGTGACAGTCACATTTGGTTCAGAATCTAAAAGGTGTGAAAGTATATACAATGAACAGAAAGTGTTGCTTCTGTTCCTGTTACCTAATCACCAACCCTGAAGAAACAACAAAAGTCACTTGTTTCTATGTGAATCACTCCAAAGATATTTTATGTAGACAATCAAATATATATTTATATCTGTGTGCACGTGAATCTCTTCACCTTCACTTTTAGACAAATGATGATGTACTGCACACGTTGCTCTCTTCTTTGCATTGCACTGACTGAATGGACATGAGTTTGAGTACACTCCGGGAGTTGGTGATGGAGAGGGAGGCCTGACATGCTGCAGTCAATGGGGTCACAAAGAGTTGGACACGACTGAGTGACTGAACTGAACTGAACTTGCATTTTTTAAACAATCTGTCTTGGAGATTTAGAGATTGGTCCAGATTCACACACAAATAGTTCCTTCAGTATTTTTTATGGCTATGTAGTATCTATACTATAAATGTGCTATGATTTTGGCATCCACAATTAATGAGCATTTATATACTGACTTTTTATGGTTGCTATTAATGAACATTTATGGAGCTTACTAATTTTTTTTGGTAGTACTGATACTGCTTCACTGAATAAGTTAAACATTTTACACATGTATGAATAGATATGTAGAATGAAATTCTTGGGTTAAAAGGTATATGCAACCTAGAGGGGTGGGATGGGGTAGGGGTGGAAGGCAGGTTCAAAAAGGAATGGATATACATATACTTACAGCTGATTCACATTGTTGTATGGCAAAAACCAACACATCTTGTAAAGCAAAAGGTTGTTATCTTCATTGTTATTATGTGAATACAAGATCTTTATCTGAAGAATTAAGACTAAAACAAACTAATCCAAATCATCTCTTAAAAATGTTAAATATTGGGAAACCAGTTGAAAAAACTGGCTGATACTGTTGTAAGTCAGATATTTCTGAAAGATACATCCATTCCTATTATTTCTTATTTATTGAACATAGACTCTTTGAGAGTCTAAATAGTCTGGGCCTTGTCAGCAGCTTTGTGGGTGATTATTGTCTATAGAATTCAACATTGACTATAGAATAACATACAATGCAAAAGCCCAAAATTTGTTCTTAATCATGTTTTTATGAAGTGAAGCAGAATTTAATGATAGTATTTTTTAGCTGGACTTGCTTATTTTCTTGTTAAAGCCTTTTTCAAGCTTTGGAATGTCACACACATATAAAAATATATACATATGTAAAACTTAAATGTACTGTATAAAATAAGCAAATAATGGGTAACTTCTGCTCAAATTAAGAAATAGCACATTACTGGTCCCCTGAAGAGTGGATCCCATCCTTATCATAATCCTCCCGATCCTTGTTTTTCTTTGTAACTTTACCCTCTATGAATATGTGCCCTACTGATATAGCATAGTAATTTTTCTATCCTGTTTTAAAACTTTCTGTAAATGTATTGATACTAGATCTATTCTTTTGTATCTGGCTTCTTTAAGTTTGTTAGGTTTATTTATAGTTTTGCCTTATAGTATTTCGTTGTATGAATATAGCACAATTTATTTGCCCATTCTACTGTTGATGGACAGATGAGTTATTTTTAGTTTGGGACAAACATGAATTATGTTGCCATGAGCATTCTTGTACATGTGTTGTGGCTTGACTAGTGCAGGAGTTTCTCTAATTAAGTACCCAGAAATAAAATTCTGGATCGTGCTGCTGCTACCGCTAAGTCGGGTATGTGTAAATTCAGATTTAACAACGATTTTCAAAGAGGGGTGCACAATTTTCAAAGAGGGGTGCACTAATTCACACTCTCACTAACTCTTTGAGAGTTCTGCATGCTCCACATCCTTGCCACATCTGTTATTATCAGGATACTCGTTTCTAGGAACCCAGTGAGTCTTTGGTGGAATTTCATTATGACTTTAATTCATGTTTCCTTAAGTTGAGAATCTGAGACTATGCTAACTGGTCAACTATTTCCTCTGCTGTGAATTGCCTCTTTTAATCTTCTGTCTAGATCTCTGCTGGGATGATTCTGTTTGCTTTTCTTTAGGATTTTCATATCCTTTTTCAGAAGTAAGATTGGCATGTACTTTCTTTTCTGAAATTGACTTAGCTTGTGCTATCAATGTTCTAGCTTCATTTGATGAGTTGCGTAATATGTAATTCTTTTCTATTATCTGAAAGAGTTGGTACAACAGTAGAATTATTTCTTCAAAGAACTTTTGATGAAACCTGCCATCAAGTATACAAGTGGTTTCCCAGGTGGTGCTAGCGGCAAAGAACATGCCAGTTCAGTAAATATGCCAGTGCAGGAGACATACGTAGGTTTGATCCCTGGGTTGGGAAGATCCCCTGCAGGAGGTAATGGCAACCCACTCCAGTATTCTTTTTACACACCAAGGAAACCAGAATTGAAACAGCCACGTGTACCCCAATGTTCATCACAGCACTATTTATT
>SJXQ01009167.1:3938-67179 GCA_006408695.1 Aepyceros melampus
TGCATTTCTTTTCCATGGGGATGGTCTTGATCCCTATCTCCTGTACAATGTCACAAACCTCATTCCATAATTCATCAGGCACTCTATCTATCAGATCTAGACCCTTAAATCTATTTCTCACTTCCACTGTATGATCATAAGGGACTTGATTTAGGTCATACCTGAGTGGTCTAGTGGTTTTGCCCACTTTCTTCAATTTAAGTCTGAATTTGGCAATCAGGAGTTCATGATCTGAGTCACAGTCAGCTCCTGGTCTTGTCTTTGTTGACTGTATAGAGCTTCTCCATCTTTGGTTGCAAAGAATATAATCAATCTGATTTCGGTGTAGCCTCATGCAAACTTCAAAGACTGAATCATGAAGCAATAGAAAAGCTGAAGAGATTGATTACTTGTACAAAGATTACAAGAGATTAACTTGTAGCACAGTTGGTAAAGAATCTGCCTGGAATTCAGGAGACCTGGGTTTGATTTCTGGGTTGAAAAGATCTGCTGGAGAAGGAAATAGCAACCCACTCCAGTATGCTTGCCTGGGAAATCCCATGGACAGAGGAGCCTGGTAGGCTACAGTCTATGAGGTCACAAGAGTTGGACATGACTTAGCAACTAAAACCATCACAGAGATTAAAACCATTATCAAAATGCTATGCCCAAACAAAAGTTCAGGACCACGTGGCATCACTGGTGAATTCTCCCAAACATTCAATGATTTAATACCTATTCAATCTTCTCCAATAAATTGAAGCAGAGGGAAAGCTTTCTAACTCACTTTATGAGGCTAACATTACCTTGATACCAAAACCAGAAAGAGCAACACACAAAAATTAAACAAGACCAATATCTGTCATGAACATACATCCAAAAATCCTGAACAAAATATTAGAAGGCTAAATATAGAATCCCATCAAGGGGATCATATGCCATGATCAAGTAGCATGTAATTTGGAGATGCAAGAATTTTTCTTATATCTGAAAATTGATCAATGTGTTGCACTACATTAATAAAATGAAGGATAAAAATGATAATCTAAATAAATGCAAAAAGCATTTGATAAGAATCAGTGCCCATTTATGATAAAAAAATTCTGAGTCAAGTGGGTATAGAAGGGGCCTATTTCAACATAATAAGGCCATATATGACAAATCCAGAGCTGATGTCATACTCAGTGGTGAAAAACTGAAAGATATCCCTCTAATATCAGGAAGAAGACAAGAATGCCCTGTTTCAACATCTTATACAACAGAGCTTGAAACTCTTGCCAGCGCAATTAGGCAAGAAAATTTAAAAAGCCATCCAAAGATGAATTGAAACTGTCACTGAGAATGAAGTGATTCTGTACATATAGAAAATCCTGAAGACAGCACCAACATTTTAATAGAAATAAAGAAAGTAAAGTTGCAAGACACAAAATCAACATACAAAAATCTGTTGCATTTCTGTACAGTAACAATAAGCTAGCAGAAAGAGTAATTAAGAAAACAATTCCATTCAACTGTTAAAAAAGAATAAAGTACTTAGAAATAAATTTAACCTAGAATGTGAAAGACCTGTGTATTGAAACCAATAAGGCATTGTTGGAAAAAAAAAGTCATACAAAAATGGAAATATATCATGTGCTCATGATTGGAAGAATTACCATTGTTAAAATGTCCATGTTTTGTAAAGCAATCTACAGATGCAAAGTAATTTCCATCAAAATCCCAAGGATTTTTTTCCTCCACAGAAATAGAACAAAAAATTCTAAACTTTATATGGAAGCACAAAGGACCTCTAATAGCTAAAGCAATCCTGGGAAAACCCATCTGAGCTTTCTATCCTCTTCCATTGATATGTGTATCAATTTTCTGAAAATATCATGCTGTCTTGATTACTAGAGCCTCGTGATATACTTTAAAGTCAAGAAGTGGCATATGTCCTGGGCTTCCCTGGTGATGTTAGTGGTAAAGAACCTGCCTGCCAATCCAGGAGACATAGGTTTGATCCTTGGGTTGGGAACATCCCTTGAAGTAAGAAATGGCAACCCACTCTAGTATTCTTGCTTGGAAAATTCTAAGGGCAGAGGAGCCTGGCAGGCTATATTCCATGGGGTTGAAAAAGAGTCTGACATGACTGATCACGCATAGATGAATATGGTGGTTGCTTAGTTGCAAGTCATGTCCGACTCTTGTGACCCCATGGACTGTAGCCTGCCAGGCTCCTCTGTCCATGGGGATTCTCCAGGTAAGTATACTGAAGTGGGTTGCCATTTCCTTCTCCAGATAGATGAATACACACATAATTAATTAGTGACAATATGTATATATATGATATATGTGTGTATTAATTTATGACAAAGGAGCAAATTAACTTATAACAAAGGAGCAATTAAAAGACAATTAATTTGTGTTGTTGTTGTTCAGTTTATAAGTTGTGCTCAACTCTTTAAGACACCATGAACTGAAGCATTCCAGGCTTCCTTGTCCTTCACTTCATGTCTGCAGTGAATTTAGAACTCAAGAAAATAAAATCTGTCAGTGTTTCCACTTCCCCTTCTATTTGCTGTGAATTGATGGGACTGGATGCCAAGATTCTAGATTTTAATGCTGAGTTTTAAGCCAGCTTTTTCATGTTCCTCTTTTACCTTCATCAAGAGGCTCTTTAGTTCCTCTTCACCTTCTGCCATTAGAGTGATATCTGCATATCAGAGGTTGTTGATATTTCTCCTGGCAATCTTGATTCCAGTTTGTGATTCATCCAGACGGGCATTTTGCATGATGTACTCTGCATATAAGTTTAATGAGTGGGATGACAATATACAGCCTTGATATATTCCTTTCCCAACTCTGAAACATTTTTTACATGTTTGGTCCTAACTTGCTTCTTGACCCACATACAGATTTCTCAGGGGACAGGTAAGGTGGTCTGGTACTCCTAACTCTTTAAGAATTTTCCCTTTGTTGCGATCCACACAAAGGCTTTAGTGTAGTCAATGAAGCAGAAGTTTATGTTTTTCTGGAACTCCCTTGCTTTCTCTATGATCCAACAAATATTGGCAATTGATGTCTGGTTCCTCTGCCTATGCAAAACCCAGCTTGTACATCTGGAAGTTCTTGGTTCACAAACAGGTGAAGCCTAGACTGAAGGATTTTGAGCATAACCTTACTAGAATGTGAAATGAGCATAATTGTACATAACAAATATTGGCAATTGATGTCTGGTTCCTCTGCCTATGCAAAACCCAGCTTGTACATCTGGAAGTTCTTGGTTCACAAACAGGTGAAGCCTAGACTGAAGGATTTTGAGCATAACCTTACTAGAATGTGAAATGAGCATAATTGTACAGTAGTTTGAGCATTCTTTGGCATTGCCTTTCTTTGGGATTGGAATGAAAACTGACCTTTTCCAGTCTTATGGCCACTGCTGAGTTTTCCAAATTTGCTGGCATATTGAGTGCAGCACTTTCACAGCATCATCCTTCAGGATTTGAAATAGCTCAACTGGAATTCCATCACCTCCACTAGCTTTGTTCATAGTGTTGCTTCCTAAGGCCCACTTGGCTTCACATTCTAGGATATCTGGCTCTAGGTGAGTGATCACACCATCATGATTATCCGGGTCGTGAAGATCTTTTTTGAACAATACTGTGTATTCTTGCCACCTCTTCTTAATATCTTCTGCTTCTGTTAGGTCCCTACCATTTCTGCCTTTATTGTGCCCATCTTTGCATGAAATGCTCCCTTGGTATCTCTAATTTTCTTGAAGAGATCTCTAGTCTTTCCTATTCTGTTGTTTTCCTCTATTTCTTTGCATTGATTACTGAGGAAGGCTTTCTTATCTCTCCTTGCTATTCTTTGGAACTCTGCATTCAGATGGGTATATCTTTCTCTTTCTCCTTTGCTTTTTGCTTCTCTCTTTTCACAGCTATTTGTAAGGCCTCCTCAGACAGCCATTTTGCTTTTTTGCATTGCTTTTCCATGGGGATGGTCTTGATCCTAGTTTCCTGCACAATGTCACGAACCTCTGTCCATAGTTCATCAGGCACTCTGTCTGTCCCTAGTAGATATAGTCCCTTAAATCTATTTCTCACTTCCACTGTATAATCATAAAGGATTTGATTTAGGTCATACCTGAATGGTCTAGTAGTTTTCCCTACTTTCTTCAATTTAAGTCTGAATTTGATAATAAGGAGTTCATGATCTGAGCCACAGTCAGCTCCTGGTCTTGTTTTTGTTGACTGTATATAGCTTCTCCATCTTTAGCTGCAAAGAATATAATCAATCTGATTTCAGTGTTGACTATCTGGTGATGTCCATGTGTAAGGTTAGGGCTAGCATTGCTTCCTAAAGTCCACTTGACTATCAGGGAAATGCAAATAAAAAACTCAGTGAGCAATCTCCTTCTGCCCAATAGGATCGCTATTATCAAAATAGCAAGAAATAATGAGTGTTGGATTGGATGTGGAGAAAAGAGAACCCTCACACACTTTAGTGTAGCCACTATGGGGAACAGAATGGAAATTTCTTAAAAATTAAGAATAAAACTTTTATATGATCCACCTATCCGATTTCGGGGTATTTATGCAAAGAATATGAAAATGCTTTACCAGAAAGATAGATATATGCTCCCCTATATTAATAATGGCATTATTTACAGTAGCCAATACATGGAAATACCTAAGTACCCATCAGTTATTTGATAGGTAAAGAAGATGTGATATATATATATGTGCTATGTCGCTTCAGTCGTGTCCAACTCTGTGCGACCCCAGAGATGGCAGCCCACTAGGCTCCCCTGTCCCTGGGATTCTCCAGGCAAGAACACTGGAGTGGGTTGCCATTTCCTTCTCCAATACATGAAAGTGAAAAGTGAAAGTGAAGTCGCTCAGTTATGTCCGACTCTTCGCAACCCCATGGACTGCAGCCCACCAGGCTCCTCCATCCATGGGATTTTCCAGGCAAGAGTGCTGGAGTGGGGTGCCGTGATATGTGTATATATAGGCACAATGGAATACTGCTAAGCCTTAAAAAGATGATACCTTAACGTTTGTGACAACAGAGATTGGCCTTGAAGATATTATGTAAAGGGAAATAACTCATATATGGAATATAAACAACAAATGAGCAAAATAAATGAACAATCCAAACCAAAAGGAAAAACATGTGGATACATGGAACAGAATAGTGGTTGCCAGAGGGAAAGGAGTTGGGTACAGTGAGAAATGAGTAAACAAGATCAACAGTATGGTGATGAATAAAACAAAATTTTTGGTAGTGCTCATGCTCTAGGGTATACAGAAGTAGAAATGTAAAATCAAATACAAACCTTGTGTGGTTTTGAGCATGCTGTGTAAACTCTAGAACATGTCAGTATTAAATCTTGTTTCTCAAACTTTCCCTGATGGTTTTTTCTGAAGTGAGTTCTGTGATCTTATTTACAGCCACATGTGCTGATCCAGTCACAACCTTGGCCCCAGTGAAGAAAATGTTTTGGGGTCTTGCTATAAATAATATGAAGCAGGTGAGTGCCTGAGGCACTCCTAGCTGATAGCATCACTAACAATAGGCTGGGTACAACAGTAGGAGTCTATCTGATAGGCTAGGTGAATTCAGTTTTTAATTTCTCCATCTCCATGAACTCTCCTGCATTCTAGGGCTCAGAACTCCCATCACCTATCCCAAGCCTGAATTAAAGTTTCATCCAAGGCAGACTTAGGATAGTATCTTGATTAGTCTTCTCAGATCTTCAAAGTTTGACTTGTGGTGTGGACAGAACCTTGGTATCTCCTAGGTTGTGTTACTATCATGCCTTTCTCATCTCCAGCCACACTGAGCAGAGTAGGAGTGGATACAGCTCAAGCTGGCAAGATAAGTTATGTTTCCTCTAGGTAATGTAGAAATGGTGCCTGGGAATTCCTTTTTATTTTATTTTTTTTAGTGAAGATGATTTCATTCTCATTTGCCCCAAGACTGAGAAAATATCACGTGAGCACATTAAAGAAGTTTTGGGCACTGGCAGGTGTAGGTGCCCTGGATGTTGATGTAGACACTGTAGCCTTTACAGACTCTGGGTCTGTGCAGAGATTCGTCCACATTTGCAAGGGTAAGGAGAGTGTATGGATATCTGTGACTGTAGATAGCTTTCTGAGCTGGGGGTTGGCCAAGTTTCATGGTATAAGCATCCAGAAGGGCCCACTCTCTCTTCCCCATTTTGTGGGGGCCTTTTCTCATTCACATGGAGGCTTCCTATGATGAGCATGGTGGCCCAGATGTTCTGTTGTCCCAATATGGCCAGAAGTGACCCAGGTCCACCCCATCTGCAAGCAATGGCTCCCCCAGCCTCTCTGGGAAGCTCCCAGCTGGGGTGGGGACATCACAGCTGTATATGTCACAGGCTAAGGATTTGGACAAAGGCTTGGGTGGGCCTTCCTGGGAACTGAGTGCAGAGGGAATGCTGTAGTCCCTGAACAAGGCCCATATTGGCTCCCAGTGATGGACATTTTGTGACTTCCCCAGGTCAAGTGCTACCAACTTAGTTCTCCTTGGATCCTGCTGACCCTGGCAGGACAGCACTTTCCTGTCCTTGCTAACTCTGATACTCCAGCTCCATAGAGATGGACCAAGACCCACCCTTGAGCCAGGCTGCTCAAGAATGAGGCTTGTGGGCAGTGGCACAGAAAATGAGCATGATGGTAAAAAAGGCTGTGGTCAGCTGGGCAGTGGACACTGGAGCTGATGTCTGATCACACAGGCTTGGGGCTGTGAAAGTGCCTTTTCTGATTCCCATGAAGGCTTCCTCCAGGTTGGCAGAAAGTGGTGAGAATCCATAGCTGATCAAGGCTTTCAATGGATAAGGACTGGATGGGCTGGAGCAGGGAGCAGGTGCCCTTGGGTGAAGGGTGGCAGGTGTTTCTGCCATCTGGCAGTTGGCCTCCCACCAGGGACGTAGACCTGTGCAGTTTGCTGAGTGGGGCTCAGCCTCTACTTTCTGTCCCCATGTGTTCTGGGTCATTGTGGGATCTGAGCTGATCTCCTCAGTAGGGGGTCAGGCAATGGGCAGTGGTCTTCAATGACCTCTCTTGTCATCTGGTCCAGATGGAAGTCTCTTCATTTACCTGATTCTTTCAGTGGGTTGGGCATTGATGTTACCCTGACACACCCCTGACACAACATCCTCCCAGGCCCCAGTCATCAGAGCTGCCTCAGGTCCATGAACTGAAATTACTGGGGAGGGTCAGGGTGGAGCCTTGGGTGGGGAAATAGATGAAGGCTGAACAACTGAGATGTGGGGTCAGGATGACAGGAGTTGTCTTTCCCCGGTGGGCTTTTTACTGGGGGCAGGGCCAGTTGGAAATAGTGGGCCTTTCCTTGAAACTTTCTGCTCCCACATTTCTGAACAGGTCAACCATGTCCACCATGACACAGAGAGTCTGAGAAGGCCCCAGTGAGGGCAGGTGTCCTCCCAGCAGTCATTATTGATGGTGAAGAGGACACATATTTTTCTGGAAGCCACGGTGTTGTGACCTCATTGAGTATCTTGAATGTCATGCCCTCCTTTGTTTTACACAAATAAGATGTCAGGTGGTGATTGGGGGGATGTTCTGAACATCCAGAAGATACCATCTGCAGAGGCTCTGAGCCTTAGGGTTCAGAGAGGGTTGGGAGACCAGGTAGGTGCACAGTTTGGCCCTCTAATGCCTGAAGAAAGTGGGACAAGAAGCCCAAAGAGCAGCCCAGTTCTCCTGCCCATAGCAGACCCCACACCAGGACATGGGTAGACATATCCTCATGAGTGCGCAAAGGCTGGAATGCTGAAGTGGTGGTGCACAAACAGTCCAGCTGAGCTTGTCACAAGGTTAAGTTTTCAGGTAGCAGGCTTTGTACCAAAGCCACAGGTTTCTCTCTCAGTCAACCAGCTTGCAGTCTGCAAGGGTCCTATCCCACCTCAGTTTTTCTCATCCATGTCTCTGTAGGGGTTGGCAACAGTGTGTGGGAGACTCACAGTCCATAAACACTGAGTGGAATCCATGACCACCATGTGCAATTATGCAGGTTGCACAAGGGTGCACAAGGGTGTCTAGCCAAGGAGTCAAATGGAAAGAGGAAAACCAACTCAATCTCCATTCCTCAGACATGCAGCATTCACCTGGAGATGAGGGACCTTTATCTAATTCACATGAAGGCTTTGAATTCTGCCCAGGCCACATGTTTAAAGTGCAACATCCACCTGCAGAGGACCCTGTGAACCAGCAGAGCCTTCAGACAGATGCAGGTCCCCTTATTTTTCCCACCAGGGAGGCTATGCCACTCTTCATCTGTGGGGAAGGAGGGAAGGGGCTGAGACCAAGGTTGTGGGCTCTTCTTTCTGCAGCAGGTGGGTCAAAGGACCCTCTTCAGAGTCCTCTGGACCCTGGCCTTAGCCACTTCCTCATCTTGCAGCTTCACTCCCCTCCCCTCCCTATCTTCAGTATTCAAGTCTAACCCTCTTCACGGACACCTCTTGGAGTCCTGTCTGCCTCACTGCTGGCCTCCTCTGCCCCTTGCTCTGCCTGTTCCCCATGTAAAGGGGGCAAAGCATGCTGATATGTGGAGGCCAGGCTCCTTCTGTGTCCGTGCTGAGGGGCTGGGCAAACACAGCTGCTCTTGAACACCCACCCTGGACACAGTCCCCCAGGGATGACTATCCAGGCAAGGGTGTGTTAGATCATCATGACCATAATTTAAAAGCCCAATAGGCTATTGTGCTTTGTGATCTCATATACGTTCCCAGCAATTCTATGCAGTAAGTACTATGATTACCCCCTCTTTATTTATCCCCTTTTATGTTTAGGTAAGCTGGGGCACAGAGAAGTGAAGTAATTTGTCCAAGATCACACAGTTAACAAAAGGAAAAGATGCTTTTGTTTTTATTTGTAATAGATAGGGACTCTTAAAAAAGAAAACATTAAATCACAACAATATTATCGCATCTCAAAAGTTAAGAAAGATTTCTGAATCAGTATCCTGGCCACTGTCAAACTCACAGCTATCAGGTAGCAAAGCCAGGATTTGGGTCCCTGGCTCATTATGCTACCCTGTATCTCTGTGCAGGTGAGACAGGAACTGTTACACTTGTCCCAACTCAGATCTGAGTGCTGCACCTGTAACCAGGCCCTGCCCCTGGATGCTGCGGGAATGACTCAGTATTTGGTTGACCCCAAAACTCATGGATGGAGAGGTGGAGGACACAGGGTCATTCTTACCTCGACACGTGTTCCCACTCTCATTCCTGAACATTGTTGCCCCAGAAATAAGCTCATATCCTAGGCTGAACATGTAGTAGAAGCCCCCTGCCATGTTCCAGCAGCCTGCTAATTTCCCACAGGACTCTGTCAAGGGTCCACAGTCATTGATGTCTGAACACAGCAAGAAAAATGATCACTTCCTTAAAGCCTGTGACCCCTCAGGGCTGAGATCCCCACCCTGGACCTGACTCCTCAGCTCTGGGCCTGGTGCTTACTCCATGTCTTTTTGGAAAGAATTAGACTCTTGGGCAATACTGTTAAGTCTAGGCTGCAGCAGGAGAAAACTGTTCCTGAAGCTTGCACAGTTCAGCTCTGCTTTTCTTGGTCCTCTGGCTGGCACCCCAAATGGGACACAGTGGGAAGTACTGATGTGGGGAGTGGGTGGAAGCCTTGCATCCCCCTGAAAGGATAAACTGAGGCATAGACCCCAGACTCCTGGAGACACTCTCTTCCCCAAGAAGCCAAGTTTACTCACTTCTTATCTCTCCACCTTCATATCTTTTCTTTTCTCTTTTTTAAGTTCTTGATGACAGTTCTGAGGAGGAAGGCTGGGGACCCAACCAACACCCATGTCCTCCATAAGCACTGGGGTATACCCCACAATCTCTGCATGTCCTGCCACCACCCCAAGCCCTCTGTAGCATCACAAATCTCCAAGTGGTCAGTGAAGATCTCCTCAGATGAAGAACTGAATCCTGGAGCACAGCAGCAGGCGGTGTCATTGATGCATGAGGAGTTCTGAGGGCACCACAGAGCACAGGTTGTGGGGGTGGAGATTTTTGTCAGAGGTCCAAGGAATGAAGTAAACCAGCTATCAGCTAGGGGTCCAAAGGCAGAAGGAGGGAGGGAAGGATGAATGGGGGAAGGGAGGGAGAGGGGAGGGAGGGAAGAAGGGAGAGACATGATGCCATCAAAAGAGGAAGAGCTCAGAACACTCTGGGCAGGAAAAAAAAAACAACTCCTCTTATTCTCAGAGAACCATTGCTGAACTTCATTTGAAAAATGTGCCTCCTTCTCTCCTTTGTTGGTGAGAGAACCCAGACCCTGGCACGTACTCTCTGTCTTCCCAATGTTCACCTCTAATATTTGGAGTTGCAGGTACCACTAGCAACAACAGCAACACCAAGAGTTCTGGGGTAGTAAGACAGAGATTAGATTGACTAGTTTTCTGTGAGTATGGTTTCAGTGTGTCTGCCCTCTGATGCCCTCTTGCAACACCTACCATCTTACTTGGGTTTGTCTTACCTTGCACGTGGGGTATCTCTTCACAGCTGCTCCAGCAAAACACAGCTGCTGCTCCTTACCTTGGATGAGGGGTATCTCCTCACCACCGCCCTTCCTGACCTTCTACATGGGATGGCTCCTCTAGGCTCTCCTGCGCCTGCACAGCCACTGCTCCCTGGACCTGGGGTCGCTCCTCCTGGCCCTGCCCCTGGCCTCGGGCGTGGGGTTGCTCATCCCTGATGTTCAAGCTGGTTTTAGAAAAGGCAGAGGAACCAGAGATCAAATTGCCAACATCTGCTGGATCATGGAAAAAGCAAGAGAGTTCCAGAAAAACATCTATTTCTGCTTTATTGATGGTGCCAAAGCCTTTGACTGTGTGGATCACAATAAACTGTGGAAGATTCTGAGAGGGATGGGAAGACCAGACCACCTGACCTGCCTCTTGAGAAATCTGTATGCAGATCAGGAAGCAGCAGTTAGAACTGGACAGGGAACAACAGACTGGTTCCAAATAGGAAAAGGAGTACGTCAAGGCTGTATATTGTCACCCTGCTTATTTAACTCATATGCAGAATACATCATGAGAAACGCTGGACTGGAAGAAACACAAGCTGAAATCAAGGTTGTCAGGAGAAATATCAATAACCTCAGATATGCAGATGACACCACCCTTATGGCAGAAAGTGAAGAGGAGCTAAAAAGCCTCTTGATGAAAGTGAAAGAGGAGAGTGAAAAAGTTGGCTTAAAGCTCAACATTCAGAAAACGAAGATCATGGCATCTGGTCCCATCACATCATGGCAAATAGATGGGGAAACAGTGGAAACAGTGTCAGACTTTATTTTTGGGGGCTCCAAAATCAGTCAGATGGTGACTGCAGCCATGAAAGTAAATGATGCTTACTCCTTGTTAGGAAAGTTATGTCCAACCTAGATAGCATATTGAAAAGCAGAGATATTACTTTGCCGACTAAGGTCCATCTAGTCAAGGCTATGTTTTTCCTGTGGTCATGTATGGATGTGAGAGTTGGACTGTGAAGAAGGCTGAGTACTGTAGAATTGATGCTTTTGAACTGTGGTGTTGAAGAAGAGTCTTGAGAGTCCCTTGGACTGCAAAGAGATCCAACCAGTCCATTCTGAAGGAGATCAGCCCTGGGATTTCTTTGGAAGGAATGATGCTGAAGCTGAAACTCCAATACTTTGGCCACCTCATGTGAAGAGTTGAATCATTGGAAAAGACTGATGTTGAGAGGGATTGGGGGCAGGAGGAGAAGGGGACGATAGAGGATGAGATGGCTGGATGGCATCACAGACTCAATGGATGTGAGTTTGAGTGAACTCCGGGAGTTGAAGGTGGACAGGGAGGCCTGGCGTGCTGCGATTCATGGGGTCACAAAGAGTCGGACACGACTGAGCGACCGAACTGAACTGAAGACAGAGATGAGAAAGATAGGAAAATGGAGCTTCAATTTCAACCCCTTTCCTCATGATTCCACAATCTCATGAAGCAGCTCCTTAAATTAAAGTTCTTTCTCTCTTCTATAGATTCATCCTATTGGTTTTATTTCTCTTGAGAACCTGGACTAACACAGGGGATAAAATTGAGAAATATGTTAGGTCCCTACACTTCCCTAGGAATAAGTTTCACCAACTTTCTTCTTTGAGACTTAATATAATTGAGTTAATACCCTTTTAAAAATTCCTTCCCTCCTCTCCCTTACATAAATAGTGGGAAAGCTAGACATAAGGCAAAAGCTGGATGTAAATCAAAGAAGAGAGGACATTCTCAAATTGGAAAAATAGTCCCAGACCCTTTAGTTGTCTATTTCCACTGTTATGGTTCTACTTGCTAGCCTTTGAGTGTCCTAAGTCACTTCAGTTGTGTCCAACTCTTTGCGATCCTATGGACTGTAGCCAGCCAGACTCCTCTGTCCATGGGATATTCCAGGCAAGAATACTGGAGTGAGTTGCCATGGCCTCATTCAGGGGATTTTCCCAACCCAGGGATCAAACTCATTCTCTCTCTCTTTTTTAAATCTTAAATAATATTTATTTTTTAAAATATAAATTTATTTATTTTAATTAGACGCTAATTACTTTACAATATTGTATTGGTTTTGCCATACATCGATATGAATCAACCATGGGTGTACATATGGCGATTCGTTCTACATATGGTATTATACATGTTTCAATGCCGTTCTCCCAAATCATCCTACCCTCTCCCTCTCCCACAGAGTCCAAAAGACTATTCTATACATCTTTGTCTCTTTTGCTGTCTCGCATACAGGGTTATCATCACCATCTTTCTAAATTCCATATATATGCATTAGTATACTGTATTGATGTTTTTCTTTCTGGCTTACCTCACTCTGTATAATAGGCTCCAGTTTCATCCACCTCATTAGAACTGATTCCAATGTATTCTTTTTTAATGGCTGAGTAATACTCCATTGTGTATAAATACCACAGCTTTCTTATCCATTCATCTGCTGATGGACATCTAGGTTGCTTCCATGTCCTGGCTATCATAAACAGTGCTGCGATGAACATTGGGGTACACGTGTCTCTTTCAATCCTGGTTTTCTTGGTGTGTATACCCAGCAGTGGGATTGCTGGGTCATAAGGCAGTTTTATTTCCAGTTTTTAAAGGAATCTCCACACTGTTCTCCATAGTGGCTGTACTAGTTTGCATTCCCATGAACAGTGTAAGAGGGTTCCCTTTTCTCCACACCCTCTCCAGCATTTATTGCTTGTAGACTTTTGGATCACAGCCATTCTGACTCATGTGAAATGATACCTCATTGTGGTCTTGATTTGCATTTCTCTGATAATGAGTGATGTTGAGCATCTTTTCATGTGTTTGTTAGCTATCTGTCTTCTTTAGAGAAATGTCTGTTTAGTTCTTTGGCCCACTTTTTTAATTGAGTAATTTATTTTTCTGGACTTGAGCTGCATAAGTTGCTTGTATATTTTTGAGATTAGTTGTTTGTCAGTTGCTTCACTTGCTATTATTTCTCCCATTCAGAAGGCTATCTTTCACCTGCTTATAGTTTCCTTTGTTGTGCAGAAGCTTTTAAATTTAATGAGGTCCTGTTTGTTTATTTTTGCTTTTATTTCCAATATTCTGGGAGGTGGGTCATAGAGGATCCTGCTGTGATTTATGTCAGAGAGTGTTTTGCCTATGTTCTCCTCTAAGAGTTTTATAGTTTCTGGTCTTAAATTTAGATCTTTAATCCATTTTGAGTTTACTTTTGTGTGTGCTCTTAGAAAGTGTTCTAGTTTCATTCTTTTACAAGGGGTTGACCAGTTTTCCCAGCAGCACTTGTTAAAGACATTGTCTTTTCTCCATGGTATATTCTTGCCTCCCTTGTCAAAGATAAGGTGTCCATAGGTGTGTGGATTTATCTCTAGGCTTTCTATTTTGTTCCATTGATCTATATTTCTGTCTTTGTGCCAGTACCATGCTGTCTTGATTACTATGGCTTTGTAGGAAAGCCTGAAGTCAGGCAGGTTGATTCCTCCAGTTCCATTCTTCTTTCTCAAGATTGTTTTGGCTATTTGAAGTTTTTTGTATTCCATACAAATTGTGAAATTATTTGTTCTAGCTCTGTGAAAAATACCGCTGGTATCTTGATAGGAATTGCATTGAATCTATAGTTTAATTTGGATAGTATACTCATTTTCACTATATTGATGCTTCCGATCCATGAACATGGTATATTTCTCCATCTATTAGTGTCCTCTTTGATTTCTTTCACCAGTGTTTTATAGTTTTCTATATATAGGTCTTTAGTTTCTTTAGGCAGATATATTCTACTTTATTCTCTTCATTGCAATGGTGGATGGTACTATTTCCTTAATTTCTCTTTCTATTTTCTTATTATCAATGTATAGGAATGCAAGGGATTTCTGTGTGTTAATTTTATATCTTGCAACTTTACTATATTCAGTGATTAGCTCTAGTAATTTTCTGGTGGAGTCTTTAGGGTTTTTTATGTAGAGGATCATGTCATCTACAGTGAAAAGTTTACTTCTTCTTTTCCAATTTGGATTCCTTTATTTCTTTTTCTTCTCTGATTGCTGTGGCCAAAACTTCCAGAACTATGTTGAATAGTAGTGGTGAAAGTGGGCACCCTCTCTTGTTCCTGACTTTAGGGGAAATGCTTTCAATTTTTCACCATTGAGGATAATGTTTCCTGTGGGTTTGTAATATATAGTTTTTATTATGTTGAGGTATGTTCCTTCTATTCCTGCTTTCTGGAGAGTTTTTTTAGCATAAATGGATGTTGAATTTTGTCAAAAAGTCTTTCTCTGCATCTATTGAGATAATCATATGGCTTTTCTTTTTCAATTTGTTAATGTGGTGTATTACATTGATTGATTTGTGGATATTGAAGAATTCTTGCAACCCTGGGATAAAGCCTGCTTGGTCATGGTATATGTTCTTTTTAATGTTTTTTTTTTTTTTTTAATTCTGATTGCTAGGATTTTGTTAAGGATTTTTGCATCTATGTTCACCAGTGATATTGGCCTGTAGTTTTCTTTTCTGTGGCATCTTTGTCAGGTTTTGGTATTAGGGTGATGGTGGCCTCATAGAATGAGTTTGGAAGTTTACCTTCCTCGGCAATTTTCTGGAAGAGTTTGAGTAGATACGTGTTAGCTCTTCTCGAAATTTTTGGTAGAATTCAGCTGTGAAGCCATCTGGACCTGGGCTTTTGTTTGCTGGAAGATTTCTGATTACAGTTTCAATTTCCATGCTTGTGATGGGTCTGTTAAGATTTTCTATTTCTTCCTGGTTCAGTTTTGGAAAGTTGTACTCTTTTAAAAAATTCATCTGTTTCTTCCATGTTGTCCATTTTATTGGCATATAATTGTTGATAGTAGTCTCTTATAATCCTTTGTATTTCTGTATCTTCTGTTGTGATCTCTCCATTTACATTTCTAATTTTACTGATTTGATTTTCTCCCTTTGTTTCTTGATGGGTCTGGCTAATGGCTTATCAATTTTATTTATCCTTTAAAAGAACCAACTTTTGGCTTTGTTGATTTTTGCTATGTTCTCTTTTGTTTCTTTTGCATTATTTCTGCCATAATTTTTAAGATTTCTTTCCTTCTACTAACTCTGGGGTTCTCCATTTTTTCCTTTTCTAGTCACTTTAAGTGTAGAGTTAGTTTATTTATTTGACTTTTTTCTTGTTTCTTGAGGTATGCCTGTATTGCTGTGAACTTTCCTTTTAGCACTGATTTTATAGTGTCCCACAGGTTTTGAGTTGTTGTGTTTTCATTTTCATTTGTTTCTATGCATATTTTGATTTCTTTTTTGATTTCTTCTGTGATTTGTTGGCTATTCAGCAGCGTGTTGTTCAGCCTCCATATGTTGGAATTTTAAATAGTTTTTCTCCTGTAATTGAGATCTAGTCTTACTGCAGTATGGTCATAAAAGATGCTGGGAATGATTTCAATTTTTTTGAATTTATCAAGGTTAGATTTATGGCCCAGGATGTGATCTATCCTGGAAAAGGTTCCATGCACACTTGAGAAAAAGGTGAAATTCATTGTTTTGGGGTGAAATGTGCTATAGATATCAATTAGGTCTAACTGGTCTATTGTACCATTTAAAGTTTGTATTTTCTTGTTAATTTTCTGTTTAGTTGATCTATCCATAGGTGTGAGTGAGCTATTAAATTCTCCCACTATTATTGTGTTATTATTAATTTCCCCTTCCATACTTCTTAGCATTTGTCTTACATATTGTGGTGCTCCTATGTTGGATGCATATATATTTATAATTTTTATGTCTTCTTCTTGGATTGATCCCTTGATCATTATGTAGTGTCCTTCGTCTCTTTTCACAGCCTTTGTTTTAAAGTCTATTTTATCTGATATGAGTATTGCTACTCCTGCTTTCTTTTGGTCTCTATTTGTGTGGAATATCTTTTTCCATCCCTTCACTTTCTGTCTGTATGTGTCACTTGTTTTGAGATGGGTCTCTTGTAGACAACATATATTGGGGTCTCAGTTTTTTATCTATTTGGCCAGTCTTTATCTTTTGACTGGGGCATTCAACTCATTTACATTTAAGGTAATTATTGGTAAGTATGACCTGTTGCCATTTACTTTTTTGTTTTGCATTTGAGTTTATGCTCCCTCTTTGCATTTCCTGTCTAGAGAAGATCATTTAGCATTTGTTGGAGAGCTGGTTTGGTGGTGCTGAAATCTCTCAGCTTTTGCTTGTTTGTAAAGCTTTTGATTTCTCCTTCATATTTGAATGAGATCCTTGCTGGGTACAGTAATCTGGGCTGTAGATTTTTCTTTCATCACTAAGTATTTCCTTCCATTCCCTCCTGGCCTGAAGAGTTTCTATTGAATGATCAGCTGTTATCCTTACATGAATCCCCTTGTGTGTTATTTGTTGTTTTTCCCTTGCTGCTTATAATGTTTGTTCTTTTTGTTTGATCTTTGTTAATTTGATTAATATGTGTCTTGGGGTGTTTTGCCTTGGGTTTATTCTGTTTGCAACTCTCTGGGTTTCTTGGACTTGGGTGGCTATTTCCCTCCCCATTTTAGGGAAGTTTTCAACTATTATCTTCTCAAGTATTTTCTCATGGTCTTTCTTTTTTCTTTTTGTCTTCTTCTTCTTGGGGCGTTTTACATTGTCCCAGAGGTCTCTGAGGTTGTCCTCATTTCTTTTAGTTCGTTTTTCTTTTTTCCTCTCTGATTCATTTATTTCTACTATTCTATCTTCTACTTCACCAATCCTATCTTCTGCCTCTGTTATTCTACTATTTGTTGCCTCCAGAGTGTTTTTGATCTCATTTATTGCATTAGTCATTATATATTGACTCTTTTTTATTTCTTCTAGGTCCTTGTTAAACCTTTCTTGCATCTTTTCAATCCTTGTTTCCAGACTATTTATCTGTGATTCCATTTTGATTTCAAGATTTTGGATCATCTTCACTATCATTATTCGGAATTCTTTCTCAGGTAGATTCCCTATCTCTTCCTCTTTTGTTTGGTTTGGTGGGCATTTATCCTGTTCCTTTACCTGCTGGGTATTCCTCTGTCTCTTCATCTTGTTTATATGGCTACGTTTGGGTGGCCTTTCTGTATTATGGCAGTTATTGGGAGTTTCCTCACTATGGGTGGGGTTGGAAGGGTGGCTTTTCAAGGTTTCCTGGTTAGGAAAGGTTGTGTCGGTGTTCTGGTGGTTGGAGCTGGATTTCTTCTCTCTGGAGTGCAATGAAGTGTCCAGTAATGAGTTATGAGATGTCAATGGATTTGGAGTGAGAGTGACTTTGGGCAGCCTGTACATTGAAGCTCAGGGATGTGTTCCTGTGTTGCTGGAGAATTTGCATGATATGTCTTGCTCTGGAACTTGTTGGCCCCTGGGTGGTACTTGGTTTCAGTGTAGGTATGGAGGTGTTTGATGAGCTCCTGTTGATTAATGTTCCCTGGTGTCAGGTCAGGAGGCTTCTGGTGTTCTCAGGATTTGGACTTAAGCCTCTTGCTTCTGGTTTTCAGTCTTATTTTTGCAGTAGCCTCCAGACTTCTCCATCTATACAGCACCATTGATAAAACATCTAGGTTAAAGATGAAAAGTTTCTCCATAGTGAGGGACATCTGGGGACGTACACAGAGTTACATGGAGAAGAGGAGGGAGGAGGGAGATAGAGGTGACCAGGATGTGATGAGGTGGAATCAAAAGCGGAGAGAGCAAGCTAGCCAGTAATCACTTCCGTTTGTGTGCTCCACAGTTTGGACCTCTCAGAGATGTTCTCAGACTTATATAGAGAAGAGAAGAGGGAGGAAGGAGACAGAGGTGGCCAGGAGGATAAAGTTATGAGTCACAAGGAGAGAGACAGATCCAACCAGTAGTCAGTTCCCTAAGTGTTCTCCACCATCCGGAACACACAAAGAGATTCAAAGAGTTGGGTAGAGAAGAGAAGCGGAAGGGAAGAGAGAGAGGCAATATGGTGGAGAAAAAGGAGAGTCCAAACGGGGAGAGAGCAGTCAAGCCAGTAATCTCACTCCCAAGTAAAAATGGGTACTGAAGATTGGGTTCTTAAAGGTACAAAATTGATAACAAGTACCAAAAAGCAAAGATTAAAAACCTAGAGTAGAGGTTGGATTTTTAAAAATTCAATATAAAGAAAAAAAGAAAAAAAAGTCACAGAAATTAAATATATATATACATATATATATATATATATGTATATATATATGAAGTTTGCTTTAAGAAATAGGGTCTCTCTCTTTTTTTTTGCAAAGTAATAGTAGGTTATAAAAATTGAAAATTAAAGGAGTAATAGAAGACTTAAAAATGAAAAAAAAATTAGAAAATTAAAGAATGACAGTAAAAATAGTAAAAATAATCTAGGACTTTCTTTGGTGGTGTTGTGGGCAGTGTGGAGTCGGTTCATTTTCAGATAGTTCCTTGATCTGGCTTATATTTCTCAAGATTTACAGGCCCCTTCCTATGTAGTCAATACTAACTACAGGGTTTTAATCTATTGCACTTGTCACTTCCAAGGAGGTTCCCTTTGTTTTAGCTTCTTCTGTTTGCTGGCCTCTTCAGTGTTTAACTTCTGCTCTTATGCAAAGGGGCGGTGGTGGACACTTTCTTAGGCTCACTTGTTCAGTTGTGCTGTGGGGAGGGAGGGATGCTGCAAAGAAATAACACTGGTGTGTGCTTGCAGTGTCTCGGCCACACTGGGTTTGCCCCCGCTCAGAGCATGTGTGCTTTCCATGTCTACACTGCTTAGGCTCTAGGTTGCTCTGCTAGGAACTGTCTGAGGCTGGCCCTGGGTTGTAAGCACTTCCCAGGTCTAAGCCACTCAGGTTTAGGTGCTCAGGTAGTCCTCAGAGGCGCAGACTCGGTTGGGCCTGCGTTTTGTGCCCTTCCCAGGTCCAAGCAGCTCAGGTGACCAGGTGTTTTGCAAGAGCAGTCGTGATGACTTATCACCTCCTCTGTCCCTGCGGATCGGTTTTCTGGGTGTACAACCTGTGCTCCTTCTCAGGCAGATGACAACTGTCCAGAATCCCAAGAAGTCTTGATTAGCATGGAAGCCTGCTTGTAGTTTGGTAGATAATGCCTCTCTGGGGCGGAGAAGGCAATGGCAACCCACTCCAGTACTCTTGCCTGGAAAATCCCATGGATGGAGGCGACTGTAGGCTGCAGTCCATGGGGTCACTAGGAGTCAGACATGACTGAGCGACGCCACTTTCACTTTTCACTTTCATACATTGGAGAAGGAAATGGCAGCCCATTCCAGTGCTCTTGACTGGAGAATCCCAGGGACAGGGGAGCATGGTGGGCTGCCATCTAAGGGGTTGCACCGAGTAGGACACGACTGAAGCGACTTAGCAGCAGCAGCCTCTCTGGGGCCATGATTACCCTCTTCCGGCTCTGGCTGCCCTCACCTGCCTGTCACCAGAGGGGGATGGGTCGGCTTGCAGCTGGCTAGCTCTGCTCAGTCCTTTGCTCTGTGAGCCGGCCTGATGGTGTCTTAGATTAGGTGCGGGATAGTGGTATCTATCCCACAGTCTGGTTTGCTATCCCAAGTTAGTTCCCTCAGATTGCCCTCGGGACATTCAGGTCCAGTCCTTACTCTAAGTAATGCAGCCTGCGCCTCCCTGCCCAGCCCCTGCTTGCTAGTGGTGGATGCAGGCATGTGCGCTGCTTCTCTGCTGGGGGAGTTACTGTTGGGCATGTAATCTGTGGGTTTTAATTATTTATTTATTTTTCCTCCTGGTTATGTTGCCCTCTGTGGTTCCAAGGCTTGTCACAGACTTGGCAGTGAGAGTGTTTCCTGGTGTTTGAAAACTCCTCTCTTTTTTAATACTCCCTTCCTGGGGTGGATCTCCATCCCTACCTCTTTTGTCTCTTTTTTTATCTTTTATATTTTTTCCTACCTCCTTTTGAAGATAATGGGGTGATTTTCTGGGTGCCTGATGTCCTCTGCTGGCCTTAAGAAGTTGTTTTGTGGAATTTACTCAGCGTTCAAATGTTCTTTTGATCAATTTGTGGGGGAAAAAGTGGTCTCCCTGTTCTATTCCTCTGCCATCTTATGGCTCCCCCAGGAATTCTTAACTTGAACTCCATGAACCTTTGGGTAGAGTCTGTTAACTTCTTATACTTTCATTATTGTGAAAAGAACTGCCACTCTTCCCGAGGAAGATGTTGCTCTGTAAATCTGGGTTCTGGAATGAATACATGTGGAACAACCCTGGTAAGAAACAGAGCCCAGCTCAATCTGCACTTGAAGCAGAGTCACTCAGGAGCCCAGTCTAGGACAGTCAAACATCAGGCAACCCATCAAACTCATGTCTCTTATGTCTTCTGCATTGGCAGGCAGGTTCTTTACCACTAGTGCCACATAGGAAGCCCATATTTCTACTTACCTGGTGGCATACTACAGTTCAGTTCAGTTCAGTCCAGTTCAGTCGCTCAGTCATGTCCGACCCCATGAACTGCAGCACACCAGGCCTCCCTGTCCATCACCATCTCCCAGAGTTCACTAGGACTCACGTCCATCGAGTCCGTGATGCCATCCAGCAATCTCATCCTCAGTCATCCCCTTCTCCTCCTGTACCCAATTCCTCCCAGCATCAGAGTCTTCTCCAATGAGTCAACTCTTCGCATGAGGTGGCCAAAATATTGGAGTTTCAGCTTTAGCATCATTCCTTCTAAAGAAATCCCAGGGCTGATCTCCTTCAGAATGGACTGGTTGGATCTCCTTGCAGTTCAAGGGACTCTCAACAGTTTTCTCCAACACCACAGTTCAAAAGCATCAATTCTTTGGCACTCAGCCTTCTTCATAGTCCAACTCTCACATCCATACATGACCAATGGAAAAACCATAGCCTTGACTAGACAGACCTTAGTCGGCAAAGTAATGTCTCTGCTTTTGAATATACTATTTAAGTTGGTCAAAACTTTTCTTCCAAGGAGTAAGCATCTTTTACTTTCATGACTGCAGTCACCATCTGCAGTCATTTTGGAGCCCCCAAAAATAAAGTCTGACACTTTTTCTACTGTTTCCTCATCTAGAAATCTGTATGCAGGTCAGGAAGCAACAGTTAGAACTGGACATGGAACAATAGACTGGTTCCAAATAGGAAAAGGAGTACGTGAAGACTGTATATTGTCACCCTGCTTATTTAACTTCTATGCAGAGTACATCATGAGAAACGCTGGGCTGGAAGAAACACAGCTGAAATCAAGATTTCCAGGAGAAATATCAATAACCTCAGATATGCAGATGACACCACCCTTATGGCAGAAAGTGAAGAGGAGCTAAAAAGCCTCTTGATGAAAGTGAAAGAGGAGAGTGAAAAAGTTGGCTTAAAGCTCAACATTCAGAAAACGAAGATCATGGCATCTGGTCTCATCACTTCATGGGAAATAGATGGGGAAACAGTAGAAACAGTGGCGGCATACTTAGATATCCATTTCTCAAGCTTTGGAGACAAGCAAGCCCTGCCACAGAGGACCTTTTATCTTGGTATTTTCAATATGACTTATGCTTTTCATAACCTTACAGGAAACTGCACGTCTGGATGATTTCTTTCCCCTCATTACATCTCAAATTTCAGAATATTTATAGTACATTACTACTATTTGCACTGCAAGCATCCTAAAGGGAAGTTTTTATATCTTTTTGATATATGATGATCTATGACATGAAGAATCATTATATTGGTCTTTGCTCCTATAAGGCCTTTTCTTCAGAGTGAATAGAAATATCTGTTTATTGCTTATTAACATTTTTTTTTATTTTTAAGCTTATTTTGAAATATAAATTCAGAGGAAGTTGCAAAACACTACCAAAGATCCTGTGTAATCTTTACTCATTTTCCCACAAAGCTTGTGTTTTTAATATAATGATAGTCCAATATCCAGGTTTCCTAGGTGGTTCAGGGGTAAAGAATCCATCTGCAATGCAGGAGAAATGGGTTTGATCCCAGGGTTGGGAATATACCCTGGAGAAGGAAATGGCAACTGACTCCAGTATTTTTGCCTGGAAAATCCCATGGATATAGGAGCCTAGCAGGCTATAGTCCATCAGGTTGAGCAGAGTTGGATACACACTGGGTGATTCAATAACAACAAAAGGTCCAATATCTAAATCAAGAACTTGACATTGGTACAATGTGTATATAATTCCATGCCATTTTATCACATGTGTTCAGTTCAGTTCAGTTCAGTCACTCAGTCGTGTCCGACTCTTTGGGCCCCATGAATCACAGCACGCCAGGCCTCCCTGTCCATCACCAACTCCCAGAGTTCACTCAATCTCATGTCCATTGAATTGGTGATGCCATCCAGGCATCTCATCCTCGGTCGTTGCCTTCTCCTCCTGCCCCCAATCCCTCCCAGCACCAGGGTCTTTTCCAATGAGTCATCTCTTCACATGAGGTGGCCAAAGTATTGGAGTTTCAGCTTCAGCATCAGTCCTTCCAATGAACACCCAGGGCTGATCTCCTTTAAGATGGACTGGTTGGATCTCTGATTCCCTCTTGCAACACCTACCATCTTATTTGGGTTTAATGACAGAATGATCTCTGTTCATCTCCAAGGCAAATCATTCAATATCACAATTATCCAAATCTATGCCCCAACCAGTAATGCTGAAGAAGCTGAAGTTGAACGGTTTTATGAAGACCTACAAGATCTTTCAGAAGTAACACCCCAAAAAGATGTCATTTTCATTATAGGGGATAGGAATGCAAAAGTAGGAAGTCAAGAAACACCTGGAGTAAGAGGCAAATTTGGCCTTGGAATGTGGAATGAAGCAGGGCAAAGACTAATAGAGTTTTGCCAAGAGAATGCACTGGTCATAGCAAACACCTTCTTCCAACAACAGAAGAGAAGACTCTACACATGGACATCACCAGATGGTCAATACCGAAATCAGATTGATTATATTCTTTGCAGCCAAAGATGGAGAAGCTCTATACAGTCAACAAAGACAAGACCGGGAGCTGACTGTGGCTCAGATCATGAACTCCTTATTGCCAAATTCAGACTTAAATTGAAGAAAGTGGGCAACACCACTAGACCATTCAGGTATGACCTAAATCAAATCCCTTATGATTATACAGTGGAAGTGAGAAATAGGTTTAAGGGTCTAGATCTGATAGATAGAGTGCCTGATGAACTATGGAATGAGGTTCGTGACATTGTACAGGAGACAGGGATCAAGACCATCCCCATGGTAAAGAAATGCAAAAAAGCAAAATGGCTGTCTGGGGAGCCTTACAAATAGCTGTGAAAAGAAGAGAGGCGAAAAGCAAAGGAGAAAAGGAATGATATAAGCATCTGAATGCAGAGTTCCAAAGAATAGCAAGAAGAGATAAGAAAGCCTTCTTCAGCGATCAATGCAAAGAAATAGAGGAAAAGAACAGAATGGGAAAGACTAGAGATCTCTTCAAGAAAATTAGAGATACCAAGGGAACATTTCATGGAAAGATGGGCTTGATAAAGGACAGAAATGGTCTGGTCCTAACAGAAGCAGAAGATATTAAGAAGAGGTGGTGCCGGGGTCCAGCCCCAGTGGATCCAGGGATATTCAAAGCAGGGACAGAGTGGGCGGGATAGAACAGGATAGCAGAGAACAGGATAGCTCAGGATAGAATAGTATAGTAGGAAATTAGTGGAAGAAAAGAGGGCTGAATAACTTGGTTTACGGGGAAAGCCAATAAAACCTTGAGATAAGAGGTTTGCACCATCTGCGTTAGGCCACCGGCATCCGTTTGAATATCGGAGAGTGCCCTGCCCTGGGCTCTCTCTCCTACAGATCTTAGCAGCCGGGACAGGTAAGTAGACATGGCGAGCCTCTGCTTCCCAGATGGAAATTCAGCCAAAAAAGGGGAGAAAAAGAAAAGAACGACATGGGGAAGCCCAGCATCGGTGTAAGGCTCCAAGGGGGAAAAAAGGGCCGTTCATTTTTCAAACTCAGCTTATATACCCCAAGTTGTACACAATGGAATATGCAGAGTTATACAGGGGCAGCAGTCCTGACACTCATTGAGACAAGGCTTTCTTTTTTACATACTCTCCCGTTACAAAAGGTCTCAGGCGGTTTACATTATCTTCTGGCCAAGAGGCCTGTTAATATTTCTATGGCTCTCTTCTGATGAGGTTTTGTTAACCAGAAGACTCATTTGTGTTAATCTTTCTAAAGTCTGAATGCCATTCTCAGAAAACACTAAATAAAAATACAGCAATTTGTAATAAAAGGAAGAACAGTGATTTATAACAAAGAAAAAGTAACTTCTCAAAAGTCTAGTATTGCTAACATCAAAACTACTATATATCTTTTTCCATATCCCATTTACATTGATTACCTCTTCCTGGGTGCCTGATAGATAAAAAATAAGGAGGTCTAGCAGCAATCATTGAGTCAACTGTGAAATCCTGTCACCAATATGAATTTGAAAAAGCTCTGAAACTTTAAGATACTTTAAGGCTTTTGTGCCCCTCACAGTTGGGAGGTTGTGAGTAATTTACAAGCTTGTAGAGGGTCAGGGGAAATTGTTAGGCAGGCTAGAACGTTATCAGAGGGGGGTTGGGCTGAAACACTCCTTTCAAATGCAAAAGGCCAAAGCCCTGAATTAACTTTTACATGAGAAAGTCAGAAAATAATGGGAAAACAGACAAATTCTTATGGGGGGGGGCACATGTTCAGGAAAAACCAGGGAGAAATCCGATGACTCAAATTGCCTTGCCATCTGAGTTTGCCACGTGACCTTGTCACAGGTGAGATTCCTAACTCTGGCTCTCAACAAGGTGGCAAGAATATATGGAAGAACTGTACAAGAAAGATCTTCACGAACCAGATAATCATGATGATGTGATGACTAATCTAGAGCCAGACATCTTGGAATGTGAAGTCAAGTGGGCCTTAGGAAGCATCACTACGAACAAAGCTAGTGGAGGTGATGGAATTCCCGTTGAGCTGTTTCAAATCCTGAAAGATGATGCTGTGAAAGTGCTGCACTTAATATGCCAGCAAATCTGGAAAACTCAGCAGTGGCCACAGGACTGGAAAAGGTCAGTTTTCATTCCAATCCCAAAGAAAGGCAATGCCAAAGAATGCTCAAACTATCACACAATTGCACTCATCTCACATGCTAGTAAAGTAATGCTCAAAATTCTCCAAGCCAGACTTCAGCAGTACATGAACCGTGAACTCCCTAATGTTCAAGTTGATTTTAGAAAAGTCAGAGGAACCAGATATCAAATTGCCAACATCTGCTAGATCATGGAAAAAGCAAGAGAGTTCCAGAAAACATCTATTTCTGCGTTATTGACTATGCCAAAGCCTTTGACTGTGTGGATCACAATAAACTTTGGAAAATTCTGAAAGAGATGGGAATACCAGACCACCTAACCTGCCTCTTGAGAAATCTGTATGCAGGTCAGGAAGCAACAGTTAGAACTGGACATAGAACAACAGACTGTTTCCAAATAGGAAAAGGAGTATGTCTGTTTTGTATATTGTCCCCCTTGGAAAATTCTGAAAGAGATGGGAATACCAGACCACCTAACCTGCCTCTTGAGAAATCTGTATGCAGGTCAGGAAGCAACAGTTAGAACTGGACATAGAACAACAGACTGTTTCCAAATAGGAAAAGGAGTATGTCTGTTTTGTATATTGTCCCCCTGCTTATTTAACTTATATGCAGAGTACATCATTAGAAACGCTGGACTGGAAGAAACACAAGCTGGAATTAAGATTGCCAGGAGAAATATCAATAACCTCAGATATGCAGATGACACCACCCTTATGGCAGAAAGTGAAGAGGAGCTAAAAAGCCTCTTGATGAAAGTGAAAGAGGAGAGTGCAAAAGTTGGCTTAAAGCTCAACATTCAGAAAACGAAGATCATGGCATCTGGCCCCATCACTTCATGGGAAATAGATGGGGAAACAGTGGAAACAGTGTCAGACTTTATTTTTGGGGGCTCCAAAATCACTGCAGATGGTGACTGCAGCCATGGAATTAAAAGACGCTTACTCCTTGGAAAGAAAGTTATGACCAACCTAGATAGTATATTCAAAAGCAAAGACATTACTTTGCTGACTAAGGTCCGTCTAGTCAAGGCTATGGTTTTTCCTGTGGTCATGTATGGATGTGAGAGTTGGACTGTGAAGAAGGCTGAGCGCCAAAGAATAGATGCTTTTGAACTGTGGTGTTGGAGAAGACTCTTGAGAGTCCCTTGTACTGCAAGGAGATCCAACCAGTCCATTCTGAAGGAGATCGGCCCTGGGATTTCTTTGGAAGGAATGATGCTGAAACTGAAGCTCCAGTACTTTGGCCACCTCATGTGAAGAGTTGACTCATTGGAAAAGACCCTGATGCCGGGAGGGATTGGGGGCAGGAGGAGAAAGGGATGACCGAGGATGAGATGGCTGGATGGCATCATGGACTCAATGGACGTGAGTCTGAGTGAACTCCGGGAGTTGGTGATGGACAGGGAGGCCTGGCGTGCTGCGATTCATAGGGTCGCAAAGAGTCAGACATGACTGAGCTACTGAATTGAGCTGTCCATACCAGTGTGAGTTAATTTCTGGATCCTGTATTCTGTTCCATTGATCAATATGTCTGTTTTGAGCTAGAACCATACTGTTTTGATTATGTGACTTTGTAGCGTTGTTTGAAATCAAAGTGCATGTTACCTCCAACTTTCTCCTTCTTTCTCAAGGTAGCCTTAGCTATGTAGGATCTTTTGTGTTTACACACAATTAATCAGAAACACACACACACACACACACCATGGTCTGGTTCTAGCATGACTGATTGTGCAGTTCCAGGGCTAATATCAGGCTGCTGATGTGGAGGTCTGGATCCTGGCATGTGTAGTTGTACAGAGTCCCTAGGAAAACAGCACACAAACAGTTCTGTTGGCTTTAAAACCCAGGGATTATTGGGGTTGGTGAGGCCTACTACATAGCAGAACCAAATCCTGGGGTGGCTAGATCTGAGGCTGAAGCTGACTGGTCTGGTCCACTGGAGGATAGATAAGATTGTTGTGCTAGAATGCTAGAGAGAGGGCTCCAAATGGTGTTTGCCAGCAGCAGTGTCCTCATGTTAGAATGAGGTCCCCAGTATGACTGTTGCTGGTGTCTGTGTCCTCAGGGGCAGTCCCAGGAGTGTCTTGATTATCTGAGAAGCTCATCAAGTTAAGCATGTGGGTCTGACCTGGTCTTTTCTCAAATAACTGTCTCTGTGCTGTCTCACTCAGAGCAACTGAGATTTTTCATGCACTCTTTAAGAAGGAAGTCTTTATTCTGAAATCCTCTGACTCTCCCATATGCAAGCCCCACTGGACTCCATGCCAGTTGTTTTGAAGACTTGTCTTCCCAGTGTAGGACACTTGGTCTGGAGAGCCTGTTGCAGGACTCAGACCCAGCACTCCTGGGGGGAACCTCTGAAGTTGCGATTATCTTCCTGTGTGAGTCACCTCCCTGGAAATGAGATTTTGGGTATATATTGCATTCCTCCCTTCTTACTCATTGTTCTGTGTTTCCTTCTTTATATCTTTAGTCATGAAAATTATTTTGGCTAGTCTTCTCATAGATAGCTCTCATCAAAGGCTGCTCTGTGAATTACAGTTTTGGTTTTGCCATGGGAGGAGATGAACTCAGGGTCATGCTTTTCTGCCATTTTAGCCACATTTCTCAAACCTCCTGATTTCAGCCCAATGAGCCCATTTCAGGCTTTTGACCCTAGAATAAGAGCATTCATGTGTTTCCCTCCCATTTAAGTCACCACAGAGCATAGTAGAGTTCCTTGGATATACATATACATATGGTTGATTCACTTTGCTTTATCGGGTTAAGGTTGGGGTTTGTTGTACAGCAGAAATTAACTCAACATTGTGGAGTGACTCTGCTCCAGTAAAAATTAAAAAAAATAAAGACATTTATCAAACATAAGAAAAGATATATACATGTGTTTGCTTTCTATCACTAGTATGGTATTTAAAGTTAGCACTGGGAATTGAATATAAACATTTAACTAATAAAGTTTGCTCAGGAAATTGATGTTAAGTGTCTCAGTTCATTCATTTAGCTTCCCCGTAAAGGCATTTAATGTTGTGGCCCCCATCTTAAGCAGAAGAAGAAATTAAAAATTAATTTGGAGATATTCAGTCTCTTTAACCAGCAGAATATTTCTCATGTACAAATGTAAATGTGATTTGGATTTCTCATCTTTGAGACATTAAGTAAAGAAAGTCATTAATCACTTCAACTTGTTTATACCATTTACTTTAAATCTTTGTGCAAATTTCTGCATTCTTCAATTTCATGTTAATTTTTAGATTTACTTTTTACATTTTAATCCTCTCCAAGTTTCCTTTAAAGACAAAATATGAGATCAGGAGTCTGTTTTTCTGTACAAATATGTGTGAGTATGTTTATTTGCAATAAAAATTTATATAAATGAATTTACGTATACATGTACACAATTTTCTTTTGAATATTTTCTTTGGGCCTGAGAAAATATGTCTGCACATTTCATTTATTTCATGTAATATTTGCCTGATGTTATGTTTACAGTACTACATGACATTTAGAAATAAAAACAATGTGGCTCAGAAATGTTATATTTTTAAGAATCACATAAAAAAACTGAAATTTATTGTGCACTTTCTTGAATTATATACAAATGGAAACATGAAGTAGGTACTGTAATTTTAGTATGGCTCCTTTTATTTATTGAATTGTGCATTTTAATTATGTATCATGTATATTGTGTCATACTTAAATTAAAGTCCAATACATTTTACAGAAGGGAAAATGTAACAATGAATGCATCATAGTAGTATCTAGAGGACTAGTAGGTGATTCAGCCTGGGCGATGATAGGTATCTCTTCCTCCTGGGAAGAAACAAATGGTCACATATAGATACAGGAATGATATAGGTAAATTAAATTCACTTTTGATACTTTTTCTTTTCTAAAATAAAAGATGAACCTAGGTATAAAAACAGAATAAACTGATTGTAGGAAGAAGTGCAACCTGACCACACATATTATTAACAAACCTTAGAAACAGATGTAAATTCTCCTAGCTCACTATTATACTCAAGAAGAGAGAGTGGAACTCTGATTATATATGTGTAATATATATCACATCATATATTATCAGTTGGTAAGAAAGGAATTATGCTATATCATTTGCTCTTAGGATAGCTGGTTATGCAGCAATAGCTAACTGATACAATGAGCAAAGTGAACAGAAGTAAGAATGAAGACAATAATCTGCTGATTATTCTTGGCATTTTTCTTGTATTTGAAGACAGTATTCTTGATTATTCTGTTATTTCAGATGACTCTATTATAAAGTGCTTATGGTCACCAGAAGCAGTTGAAAGGACATGCATGTGTGTGTGGGAATACTAGTGCTCTTGATTCATGTGAATTGATAGGAATCCATGCTCTCCTGAGTCACTTTTTAAAAACAAACATGAAAAGATTCCTGTGCATAATGGAAACATAATTGGTGACATTGATAATGTTCTCCACTATCACTTTAGTGTTCATGAAAAAGTGTAGGAGAGGGGATATATTTCCTTTATAGCAATAGAAGGGGTCATACTATAAGCAGCATTAAACGTTTTGAAGTGGTAAAAAGATGATACATCAATAAAACTATAAAAAGTGCCAATCAAATTTCCACCCATATATAAAAGCCCTATTGTGTGGACAACAGTCCTCCATATTCTGGGCTTCCAAAGTGGCTCAGTTGCAAAGAATGTTCCTGCCAAACAGGAGATATAGATTGGGAAGATCCCCTGGAGAAGGAAACGGCAACCCACTCCAGCATTCTTGCCTGGGAAATCTCACGGATAGAGGAGCCTGGCAGGCTACAGTCCATGGGGTCGCAAAAGAGTTGGACACAACTAACAACCAACCAACACCAAAAATGTCCATATTCCAATGAATAAATGTGCAACCCACTCCAGTATTCTTGCTTGGAGAATCTCATGGACTGAGGAGCCTGGTGGGCTGCAGTCCATGGGATCACAAAGAGTCGGACACGACTGAGTGACTTTACTTACTTACTTATGAGAAAGAAATATTTTGCAAAATAGCTCAGTATATGATTTAAAAATTTTATCTTTTTAAAGGTCATTTATGAATCTAAGGTCATACTAGGTCAATATATTTATTAAAGTTTATCTTGTAATAAAGACTCTTCTTGAAGAAATATATTTGATAATAACTTTGCCAGAGACTAAAGTTAGCATTTTGGACACTGAATTAAGAAAAAGAAAAAAAAAAATAAGAAAAGAGTATCAGAAATCTAATGAGAATAATACAAAGTGACCAGCTTTAACACATTACTCTGTTAAAATCTACCTTGTAAGTTGGAGCAGTTAAGGTAGAGCTATAGAAAGAAATGTTAGATAAAAAGGCAAAGAGTAGTCTCAGATTTCCCTCTATTATTAAGTTATATAAATTGCTTTCATCATCAGTTGTATCTTTTTCCATCAGAGTACTATAATGCATGACAATTCCAGTAGTAAAACAAAAGAAAAAGTATTTAATATGATGTATATAATTTGAAATATTCTAAAATGTTGTTTCATTAGGTAAATGGGGATTTCCAAATATTTCTGAGCCGTAGTTGGAAATAAATTTGGGAAAACATGAAAACAACAATGAGCACAGCTGCTGGATATCAGAGAGAGCAGAAAGGTTGATAAAGTCAGTTATTTAAACTTTATAAAGAAGTTGAGGTCAAAGAAATTAAAAAATTAGGAAATAAATAGAGAAAAATATTACTTTAACAATCTGATTAAACAATCAAAATTTCTGACTCTGGGGCTTTGTCTTCTGCTATCATGTGCATTTCCTCAGTATTCTAACAATGGATCATTTTGTAGTCTGCTTCACAAAGAATGCTTTCAGAGCCCTCTTTATATCTTTATTTCTCAGACTGTAGATGAAGGGATTCAGCATGGGTGTGACCACAGTGTACATCACTGAGGCAGTTGCACTTGATTGTGAGCTGTGGGTACCAGCAGAGCTAAGGTACACACCTAGCATTGTACAATAAAATAAGGAGACAACTGAGAGGTGAGACACACAGGTAGAGAATGCTTTATACTTCCCCTGAACTGATGAGATTCCACATTGCAAGAAACTATCTTAGAGTAAGAGTAAAGGACACCAGTGAAAGGACCACCGCCCATCAGGACAGCTGAAAAATACATCACCATGTTATTGAGAAAGGTGTCAGAACAGGCAAGTTGGATCATTTGATTGAGTTCACAAAAAAAGTGGGGGATTTTCAAGTTTGTGCAGAAGGATAGCCGCAATACCATTAAGCTTTGTATCAAGGAATTCAGGAGACATATGATCCAGGACATTAGAACCAGCAGTGCACAGAGCCGGGGGTTCATGATGATTGTGTAGTGCAGGGGGTGGCAGATGGCTACAAAGCGGTCATAGGCCATCACGGTCAGGAGAAAAATGTCCAACACTGCAGAGAGTGTGAAAAAATAAATCTGAGTGATGCAGCCTTCATAGGTTATGGTTTTATTCTGGGTCTGGATGTTCCACAGCATCTTTGGGATGGTGGTGGAGGTGAAGCAGATGTCTACAAAGGACAGGTTGGAGAGGAAGAAGTACATGGGGGTGTGGAGGTGAGGGTCTGAACTGACAGCTAAGATAATGAGCAGGTTTCCAAACACAGTGATCAGGTACATGGAGAGGAACAGACCAAATATGAGAGGCTGCACTTCTTGTTCCTCTGAAAATCTCAGAAGAAGAAATCCTGAAATCCATGTATCATTGCCTGGTTGCATATGATGGAAGTAACTTCTAGGAAAGAAGGAAATAACATGACTAATACAAATATGTGCGGGGGTGTGTGTTAAGTTTCTTCAGTTGTGTCTGACTTTTTGTAACACTATGGACTATAGCCTGCCAAGCTCCTCTATCCATGGAATTCTCCAGGCAAGGATACTCGAGTGGGTTCCATGCCCTTCTCCAGGGGATCTTCCCAATCCATGGATCGAACCTGTGATTCCTGCATTTCAGGCAGATTCTTTACTGCTGAGTCACCAGGGAAGCCCCAATATTCACACAAATTATTCACATATTCTAAATTATATAATGTATAATTTCAGTCAATAAATTATTTTTTGCATTTGTGTATGGATCTGATTTTGTTTAATGAACCCCCCTGTGCCATTTATTATTTTTTTAAATATAAATTTATTTATTTTAATTGGAGGTTAATTACTTTACAATATTGTATTGGTTTTGCCATATATCAACATGAATCTGTCACAAGTATACACATGTTTTCTGATATGAAATTGCTTTCCCAATCAGATTTTTCCCTAGGAGGGCAGGATGAATTTTACAGTTTTAATAAGAAACCCAACTATTTCAGGAATTTAAATTGTAGTATGACCATATTTTCACCACTGCCTAGGCTATGAATATAAGATGTTGAAAAGCAACACTCTGTACGATTCACTGATCGAAAAATACATATGCAAACGTAAGATTATCTATCACTTCTGATGGGGACAAGTAGTATGATGAGAAAGAAAGCAAGCATAAAGGAAAGAGCACCACATTCTATTTTGCATGTGCTTTGGGTAAGACTGGCAAACATGGTGACACGTGGATCATAACCTCTAGTAAGATGGGAGGGAGATGCAAAGGTGTGTAAGTGTGTACCCAGCAGACAGAATGGTAAGGACTCAAATAAATGACATCAGAACTGAAAGAGGAGATGTTACAAGTGATCCTGAAATAGAGGAGAACCTTATGGTCTTCACCTTCACCTCGTGTTCCACCTGTCTTCTGTGTGTAGAAAGACTTCAACTGGAGAAGAACTTAGAGCAGTGAGAAAATGCAGAAACAAAGGAAACCAGCCCAACAGACTAAATAATAGTAGTTTAGTCATTAAGCACAATCAGTCAAGGACCTTTAGTTCCTTCTCAAGATTCATAGATAATATTCTGGGCTGTACCCTGTGAGTTGTCTTATAGATACTGAAACCCTCATCAGATGAAAGAAGTTAACTACATGAGGACCAGACTATAGCCACGTCATAAAAGCTGCCACAATTCCAAGAACTGGCCTCAAGGACATGGGAACAGACTGAACCTGGAAAAGAAGATTAACTGTACTTAATCAAGATGACACTGGTCAGACCCCTGATACATTCAAGTTAACTGTCAGAGATAGCTGTGCTTTTTCTACATGTAGTCCCCTCCCTCTGCCTATAAAAGCTCTTGCCCACTGATTCTCAGTGAGGGGGAATCTGCCTTTGGGCAGAAGTCTGCACTCCTCCCTGCACCGCAGTTGCCAGCATCTGAAACAAAGCAAAATTTCCTTTCCACCAACCTGACTTCTTAATCAGGTTTTAAGTAGTGAGTAGCCAGACCATCTCCACTTTTAGTAACAGTACACAAGAAATATAAAGGATCACGAGAGACTACTATAAATGCTTATATGCCAACAAATTGGATAACTTGGAATAAAAAATGTATAGAGACATACAATCTACAAAGACTAAACCATAATGGAGTCAAACAATTACATTGCTGCTGCTGCTGCTGCTAAGTCTTGTCAGTCGTGTCCAACTCTGTGCGATCCCATAGATGGCAGTCTACCAGGCTCCTCTGTCCCTGAGATTCTCCAGGCAAGAAAACTGGAGTGGGTTGCTATTTCCTTCTCCAGTGCATGAAAGTGAAAAGTGAAAGTGAAATCGCTCAGTTGTGTCTGACTCTTAGTGACCCCATGGACTGTAGCCTACCAGGCTCCTCCGTCCATGGGATTTCCCAGGCAAGAGTACTGGAGTGGGGTGCCATTGCCTTCTCCAAACAATTACATTAAATGACATTTAATTAAAATTTATGAGCTCTGAAATAAAACATATAGAATAAAATGTTTAACCACATCAACATGGGTCTCTCATTAAAGTGTAAAATGGCAAAGACGTGGGAATGAAAAATATACATTTTGAAAAGCTGAAGAAGCAGTATCAAATGTT
Source organism: Aepyceros melampus (assembly GCA_006408695.1). Lineage (NCBI taxonomy): Eukaryota > Metazoa > Chordata > Mammalia > Artiodactyla > Bovidae > Aepyceros > Aepyceros melampus. The sequence continues at coordinate 38,450 of SJXQ01009167.1, forward strand.
ATACTTTTCATCTATATAAACCTAAATGAATTTCAATGAGGAAGAGGCAATAGTTGGAATGCAAAAGAATGTCTCTCACAAGTTAGGGTAGTATGATTGCCATTTAACAAAACATATCTAACCACAGAAAGATAAAAGGTAGCAACACAGAAATGTTTAACAATAAATATAAAAGGATATTATTACAGTGAGGATGCAAAAAAAAAGCTTTCTATCATTTAATGTGATCAACTGATAGAGATCATACAAAATTAGGTCTCAATGTATATGGCTAGATTATATTTCAGTTTAGTAGGAAATGATTGGGTTGTTAAATAAAACCTGGCATAAATGGCTCTCTGTCTGGAAGAATGTAAAATTGGCCCCCTCTCAGACATCATACAAAAACACACGAGTATTACATACAACCTCCAAAATTCCATTGAGAAACAATGATGTGAAAATATTTTGAAACATTGAAAACTATAGAGAAATAGGTAAATACTATATGGGCATGTAATGATAATAATGAAACCAAATGTTGATGTATGGCAAAACCAATACAATATTGTAAAGTAATTAACCTCCAATTAAAATAAATAGTTTATATTAAAAAAAAAAACCCAAATGGTGATAGATATATGTAAAACTTACTGCAACTGAGCAATATTTTAAGAAAACATGAAACGTCTTTACCTATCAGCCTGGGAAGAAGACTGGGATTAGGAACTGTTATGATGGTTGAGGTTGGAACTTTTTTTTTTAATGTATTAATGTTATTTTATTTTTATTTTTAAATTATTTATGTATTGCTGGGGTCCAGCCCCAGTGGATCCAGGGAATTCAAAGGGGAGATGGAGTCGGCGAGGAAAAAACTTATTTATTATTAATATAAGATTAGATTAGGAAATAATAGTATAGTAGGAAAATTTAGATGGAGAAAAGAAGGCTGAATAACTTGGTTTATGTGGAAAGCCAATAAAGTTCCAGACAAGGAGCTTGTACCATCTACGTTAGGCCACTGGCGTCCATTTGAATATCGGAGAGTGCCCCACCCTGTGCTCTCTCTCTTAGGGATCTTAGAAGCTGGGACAAGTAAGTAGACATGGCAGCCTCCACGCCCAGATGGGAATTCAGCCTGGAATTAGAGTAAATAGGAGACACGGGGGAAACCAGTCCTTCCAATGACTGGCCCCGCCCCTATTGTCTAGAAAGGCCTTTTATACCTTTTTTTGATTGGACATAGAGGTCAATGGGTAATACAAAATTATGCAGCTTTAGTAGCCTAGACTCTCATCAAAACCGGGCTTTCTATTTGCATACCCTCCTTTATACAAAAGGTCTCAGGTGGTTTACATTATCTTCTGGCCAAGAGGCCTGTTAATATTTTTATGGCTCTCTTCCTGGGTAATTGTCTATCAACCAGAAAACTCCTTTTCCCTAGAAGTGTTTTTTCTTTACTCTGCATTACCCTCAAAATACTAAATAAAGTTACATTCCTGTAGAACAAAGGTGCAGTGGGTTATAACAAAGAAAGTACTTAACTCAAAGATTTAATATTGCTAATACCAGGTCTACTACCTGTTTTTCTATATACCAACTATATCTAAATAAAAGATATGAAAATTTGGCAGCAAGTATTGGCTCAACAAATGAAACCTTTAATCAGTCCTAAAAAGCCTCTTGTTGAAAGTGAAAGAGGAGAGTGGAAAAGTTGGCTTGAAGCTCAACATTCAGAAAACGAAGATCATGGCATCTGGCCCCATCACTTCATGGGAAATAGATGGGGAAACAGTAGAAACAGTGTCAGACTTTGTTTTTTTGGGCTCCAAAATCACTGCAGATGGTGACTGCAGCCATGAAATTAAAAGGCGCTTACTCCTTGGAAGAAAAGTTATGACCAACCTAGATAGTATATTCAAAAGCAGAGACATTACTTTGCCAACTAAGGTCCGTCTAGTCAAGGCTATGGTTTTTCCTGTGGTCATGTATGGATGTGAGAGTTGGACTGTGAAGAAGGCTGAGCGCAGAAGAATTGATGCTTTTGAACTGTGGTGTTGGAGAAGACTCTTGAGAGTCCCTTGGACTGCAAGGAGATCCAACCAGTCCATTCTGAAGGAGATCAACCCTGGGATTTCTTTGGAAGGAATGATGCTAAAACTGAAGCTCCAGTACTTTGGGCACCTTATGCGAAGAGTTGACTCATTGGAAAAGACCCTGATGCTGGGAGGGATTGGGGGCAGGAGGAGAATTTTTTTTGGGCTCCAAAATCACTGCAGATGGTGACTGCAGCCATGAAATTAAAAGACGCTTACTCCTTGGAAGAAAAGTTATGACCAACCTAGATAGTATATTTAAAAGCAGAGACATTACTTTGCCAACTAAGGTCCGTCTAGTCAAGGCTATGGTTTTTCCTGTGGTCATGTATGGATGTGAGAGTTGGACTGTGAAGAAAGCTGAGGGCCGAAGAACTGATGCTTTTGAACTGTGGTGTTGGAGACAACTTTTGAGTCCCCTGGACTGCAAGGAGATCCAACCAGTCCATTCTGAAGGAGATCGGCCCTGGGATTTCTTTGGAAGGAATGATGCTAAAACTGAAGCTCCAGTACTTTGGGCACCTTATGCGAAGAGTTGACTCATTGGAAAAGACCCTGATGCTGGGAGGGATTGGGGGCAGGAGGAGAAAGGGACGACCGAGGATGAGATGGCTGGATGGCATCACGGACTCAATGGACGTGAGTCTGAGTGAACTCCGAGGGTTGGTGATGGACAGGGAGGCCTGGCGTGCTGCGATTCATGGGGTCGCAAAAAGTCCGACAGGACTGAGCGACTGAACTGAACTGAACTGAAGGAAAGGAGCTTCCCTGAGAATATTGAAGTTCCTGCTGCTGCTAAGTCGCTTCCTGAACTTCAGGCAAATATAGAAGGAAGAAGTCAGCTAGAAATACATTCAAAGGAATAAGCAGCTTTGTCTAGTCAGGGGTCAGAATGACTCAGGGCTGCCCCAAAGGCACCTGGCTGAAAAGGGAAAGAAGAGGTTCCAGACCCATACTGAGCCCTAATTGGCTGGGATTCATTAACAGATAGCCTTAATCTCTGGGCCTCCAGACTTTTCAGTTCAGTTCAGTTCAGTCGCTCAGTCATGTCTGACTCTGCGACCCTGTGGACTGCAGCATGCCAGGGCTCTCTGTCCATCATCAACTCCCAGAGCTTGCTCAAACTCATGTCCATTGAGTCAGTGATGTCATCCAACCATCTCATCCTCGGTCGTCCCTTCTCCTCCTGCCTTCAATCTTTGCCAGCATCAGGTGGCAAACTGACTTTTCAAATAAGTCAGTTCTTCGGGTCAGGTGACCAAAGTATTGGAGTTTCATCTTCAGCATCAGTCTTTCCAATGAATATTCAGGACTGATTTCCTTTAGGATGGCCTGGCTGGATCTCAGGCAGAGGCAAAATGTCTTTTCTATATTATGTGAAAGGTGCAGTCATCACAGGGACCCTCAGTCATAGATTCACAGCTCCTTTGGTGCCACTAAATTCCAAAATTCAACTCAGAATCAATGGTGCTCATTTTCAGAGAGCATGAATTACATCTATTTCCACACAAAGCACTTTTCACAAAATATACGGGAGTTTGCCAGTTGGCTCTACACATTCTAATTTTGGTACCTGCCCTCTCTTCTTGGACCTTGTCATTTATCTTTTGTCTGTGTTGCTGATCTTAAGAAAATGTCTTTTTCCATTTTGCAGACAAACTGATCTGCCAGCAGATGCTATGCTCCTGCACTAAATGAAACATTTTGTTTCACAGCCAGAGCTAACATCCTCTCCCAGCTCAGCCAGCGGTGGAGAAGGACAGACACTGTCATGGGCGCTTCAGAGCCATGTGCTACCAGAAGCATCTCTCAGATTCTCAGATACATTCTGGGCTTACATGGCAGTCTCTTGCTGGGAAATATTTAGAGTGAATCTCCTTAATTTATTAGAGAATAATAGGCAGAGGAACACTGGTTTCTTAAACAGGAGCTTGGGATAAAATATAAATCAGTTCGGTTCAGTCACTCAGTTGTGTCCAAGTCTTTGCGACCCCATGGACTGCAGCACATCAGGCTTCCATGTCCGTCACCAACTCCTGGACCTTGCTGAAACTCATGTCCATTGAGTCGGTGATGTCATTCAACCATCTCATTCTTGGTCATCCCCTTCTCTTTCTGCCTTCAATCCTTCCTAGCATCAGGGTCTTTTCCAATAAGTCAGCTCTTTGCATCAGGTGGCCAAAGTATTGGAGTTTCAGCTCAGTATCAGTCCTTCCAATGAATATTCAGGACTGATTTCCTTCAGGATGGACTGGTTTGAACTCCTTGCAGTCCAAGGGACTCTGAAGAGTCTTCTCCAACACCACAGCTCAAAAGCATCAATTATTCGGTGCTCAGCTTTCTTTATGGTCCAACTCTCACATCCATATGTGACTATTGGAAAAACCATAGCTTTGACTAGATGGACCTTTGTTGGCCAAGTAATGTCTCTGCTTTTAAATATGCTGTTCAGGTTGACCCTGGAGAAGGAAATGACAACCCACTCCAGTATTTTTGTCTGGAAAATTCCATGGACAGAAGAACCTCACAAGCTATAGTCTGTGGGACCGCAAAGAGTCAGACATGACTGAATGACTAACACTAGGTTGATCATAGCTTTTCTTCCAAGGAGAAAGTGTTTTTTAATTTCATGGCTGCAGTCAACATCTGCAGTGATTTTGGAGCAGCCCCCAAAATAAAATCTCTCACTGTTTCCATTGTTTCCCCATCTATTTGCCATGAAGTGATGGGACTGGATGCCATGATCTTCATTTCTTGAATGTTGAATTTTAAGCCAGCTTCTTCACTCTCTTTCACTTTTCATCAAGAGGCTCCTCAGTCTCTCTTTGTTTTCTGCCATAAGGGAGTTTATTGATATTTCTCCTGAAAATCTTGATTCCAGCTTGTGCTTCATCCAGCCCAGCATTTCTCATGATGTTCTCTGCATATAAGTTAAATAAACAGGGTGACAATATATAGCCTTGACATACTCCTTTTCCTATTTGGAACCAGTCTGTTGTTCCATGTCCAGTTCTAACTGTTGCTTCCTGACCTGCATACAGATTTCTCAAGAGGCAGGTAGGGTGGTCTTCTATTCCCATCTCTTTCAGAATTGTCCACAGTTTATTGTGATTCACATAGTCAAACGCTTTGGCATAGTCAATAAAGCAGAAATAGATGTTTTTTCGGGAACTCTCTTGCTTTTTCAGTGATCCAGTGGATGTTGCCAATTTGATCTCTGGTCCTCTGCCTTTTCTAAAACCAGCTTGAACATTTGGAAGTTCCGGTTCATGTACAGTTGAAGCCTGACTTGGAGAATTTTGAGCATTACTTTGCTGGCATGTGAGATGAGTGCAATTGTGAAGTAGTTTGAACATTCTTTGGCATTGCCTTTCTTTGGGATTGGAATGAAAACTGACCTTTTCCAGTCCTGTGGCCACTGCTGAGTTTTACAAATTTGCTGGCATATTGAGTGCAACACTTTCATAGCACCATCTTTTAGGACTTGAAATAGCCCAACTGGAATGCTATCACCTCCACTAGCTTTGTTCATAGTGATGCTTCCTAAGGCCCACTTGACTTCACATTCCAGGGTGTCTGGCTCTAGGTGAGTGATCACACTACTGTAGTTATAGGGTCATTGAGATATTTTCTGTATAGTTATTCTGTGTATTCTTGCCACCTCTTCTTAATATCTTCTGCTACTGTTAGGTCTATATCATTTCTGTCCTTTATTGTGCCCATTTTTGCATGAAATGGTCCCTTGGTATCTCTAATTTTCTTGAAGAGATCTCTGGTCTTTCCCATTCTGTTATTTCCTTTATTTCTTTGCCTTGATCACTGAGGAAGGCTTTCTTATCTCTCCTTGATATTCTTTGGAACTCTGTATTCAGATGGATATAACTTTGCTGAAGATATATGGTTCTATGATGGCATAAAAGACCTTCTAGAACTAACACTGAAAAAATGATGTCCTTTTCATCATGGGGGACTGGAATGCAAAAGTAGGAGGTGAAGAGAGATCTGGAGTAACAGGCAAGTTTGGCCTTGGAGGACAAAATGAAGCAGGGCAAAGGCTAATGGTGTTTTGCCAAGCAAACACACTGGTTGTAGCAAACACCTTCTTCAAACAACACAAGAGACGACTCTATATATGGACTTCACCATATGATCAATACCAAAATCAGATTGATTATATTCTTTTCAACCAAAGATGGAGACGCTCTATACAGTGAGCAAAAACAAGCCTGGGACTTAACTATGGTCAGGTCCTGAACTTTTTATTGCAAAATTCAGACTTAAATTGAAGGAAGAAGGGAAAACCACTAAACCATTCAGGCATGACCTAAATAAAATCCCTTACAATTACACAGTAGAAGTAACAAATAGATTCAATGGATTAGATCTGATAGATAGAGTGCCTGAAGAACTATGGGTGGAGCTTTGTTGCATTGAACAGGAGTCAGTGATCAAGACCATCCCCAAGACAAATAAATGCAAAAAGGCAAAATGGTTGTCTGAGGAGGCCTTACAAATAGCTGAGAAAAAAAGAAATATAAATAAAACAATGTATGATTAGCCAGAAGAAAAACTTCACACGCACAAGGTTTCTCAACCACTTGATACTAATTTCAGGACACAGAGAGCTGGTTCTCCCACAGATGAGCTGTGACTCTGGCCAAATTACCTCATAGCAAGTAACTTCATTCTTCCTACTTCTTTTGCGAGTGAAGCAAAATAACGCATGTAAAATTGTTAGCGCAGTGACATGTCAATAGTGATTACTCAATAATTTGTTCACACTGTCCTTAATGTTAATTATAATGACTACTGTTATTAAAGTGTCAAGTGACCAGTAAAACAATGGCTTGAGATCATATGTCATTTTTGGATTGCCCATATGGAAAGATTTTTGAGTATGTGTTTAATTATCTGAATAGAGCAGCAGAAATGATCTGGGAAAGGTCTGTTTACTGTGCTGTCAGTTCTCATCGACCCCTCAGTCTCCCTTCCAAAGTTAGTGTTTAGCCCCAATTAGTGATTTTAGATTTGTAAATAAAATGCAGAAGTCAAGAGCTGACAATAGACTTCTTGCTAATCCTGCATACACAAAATGGTTGTGGTCCCACCTCACTTCCCCATCCTCAGCAGAGTGGAAATTTGACCTCTTGATTTCTCAGTTTCTATTTCAGAAATAACAATTCCTGCCCGCTTCCAGGATTTAGAGGTACACTGAAAATGACCCTTTTAACGGCAAGATTGAAAATGACAATGAAACAGCAGTTTTCAGATAAATATATTTTTAATTGAATAACCTAAGAATGGGATCAGTTTCTTTACCAAAAAATAACTTACCTTCCTCAGGAATAAAAACAAAATGTCTGCAAAAATGGTTAACTCGTTAGTGCTAACTGGCATATAAAAGGTAACAAGGTGTTAGTTGGTAAATAGACGCTTTCACGTGGTGGTAAGTTCCCTAAAACTGCTATTCTTGAGTCTAAATTTTAGGGCTAAAGGCACATGAGAATTGTGAGAGGGGCTTCCCTGGTGGCTCAGTGGTAAAGAATCTGCCTGCCAGTGCAGGAGATCTGAGTTCGATCCTCTGATCGGGACGATCCCCTGGAGAAGGAAATGGCAGCCCACTCTAGAATTCTTGCCTGGAAACCCCATGGACAGAGAAGCCTGGGGGGAAGGCTGCAAAAGAGTCTGACACGACTCAGCTAAATAACATGGTCCATGTAGAGAAGATGGCAGGCTGGGAAGCCCTACAAAGAAACCTAATAAATGTGTGGGGGGTATATACAATGTATATGTGAAAGTGAAAATGTCAGTGTCTCAGCCATGCCTCTATTGCTACTTCACAAAGCTAACCTATCCCTCCCTGACACTGTGCAGACTGCATCCTGTACCTGGTGCTTACCTTCCCGGTGTGACAGACCGCCCCTGTAGCTTTTTGCATTTCAGAAAGGTCACAGGACAATAAACCAGGGATGTGCAGGCTCCGCTGTGCTCCGTCATGCCTGTCTCTTTGATACTGCATAGATTATAGCCCACCAGGCTCGTCTGTCCAGGGGCCTTTCCAGGAAAGAATACTGGAGTAGATTGCCATGCCCTTCTCCAGGGAATCTTCCCCACCAAGGGATCAAACCAACAAGGGAAAGGACCCAGTGACTGGAAGGCCAGCTCTGTTTTGAAACAATGCAAGAAGACAAATGCAAGATTCTTACTACTTTGTTCCTTGCCACATACCCCAGGCTGTGAGCCCCATCTGTACGATCCCCCCAAATACCGCATGGAAGGGGGCGCAGCCTAGAGGCACTAGCCAGCTGCGTTCTGCCCTTTTCCGTCAGATGACTAAAGCCATCTTTCTATTTCCTCCAAACTCTGTCCCTGTATTTCTATTCAGCATCAGTGGACAGTGAGTCAAGATTTTGGTGGTAACATTTTCACCTCAGAAAAACTTTAAAGGCTGGCTCTCTGACAAATAGCAAATTCCTTTTCTAGAACTAGGATTCTGAGATGGTATCCATCTACATTTCAGTGTGAGTCTCATTCTTTTACAATAATAAGTTCGGTTGGGCATTGATTTGAAAAAAAAAAATTGGAATATTATGAAAGACTGGTCTTTGAAACAGTGAGAACAACCCTCCTAAGTTTGCCCAATATTAGAGCTGCACCAAGTGATAGAAAATGTAATTCTGAATCAAAGGAAAATCCCAGTAAATCATTTGAAATATAGTGCCTCTAAAACACAACTAAAAACATATCTCAACTTAAAATATATATCTATATATTAAGTTTAATTAAACTGATTTATATTTAAAATCCATAATTAAAAATGCCAAACATACATATACTCACTCACATACATAATTATCTGAGATAGAAAAAATATATGTATGGAGAAAAAGTCATTAGAGTATGCAAACTGACAGAATTTTTCCCCCTGAGTAAAGTGAAAATAAATCTCTATTTGGACACCTTTCAGGCTCTGAAGGTCCATCTCCAGCATCTGTGGGGCAGTCGTGAGCAGGGTGATGGCAGCACTTTTTGCATCCCATGAATAATTATCCCTGTTCTGAGTGCTTGCCAGCATGACGCATCTTCATTTCATTAAGGGAAAGAAGGACAGGCTGGAATTGGCAATGGCAGAATTCATTTATCACATTTTAATGGAGAAGCAGCTCAGGAAGGGCGGGCCTAATGAGATATTTCTAAAGAAATTAGGGAGTTTCTATTAAAGAGCCATCTCCCCTCCATCCACGGCAGTGATGGACCTCAGGGAGAGTTCCCACCTTTTCCTCTGTTTCGCTCTGGCTCTTCTCTGAGGCCGTGATTATTTTTGGATGATCTGTCTTTCAAATGTTTGAATGATCACAAAGTTATACCAGTTTTTAACATGGAGAAAAAAGGGACTTGGTTTGGTTTTCTGGATTTAATCTGTGGAGACATACCTGTAGGCCCAAGCTTGTCCTAACACTAACATTGCTAAAACAGCTCATGACCCACGCCTGCAAAATACAAAGTTCTCTCTCACTTTGTTTTGTTTTTCTTCCTTGCCATTATAGCAATCTTTAGTTTGGAGTATACGCAACTAAAATCATTCTGACAGCTCCTTCCAAAATTTCTGACAATGGCAAAAAAAATCAAAAGCAGAAAACAAAAACTTTCATTGCATTTTGATTCAGTTAATTTCCCAAGGCATAGTATACATAGTACTTGAATCAGGTGGGATCCTAACCCTTAATTCTGTATTTCTCCCTATTATTGCTCCAATGTGAAGAAATTCGCAAGCGCTTCATGTAAATGTGAACGAGGAATTGATTGTGTGCCTAATTCACCACTGTTGCTTTTCTATTAAGAAAGAAGTTTTATGGTGAGATCCTTATGCAGAAATTTACATAAAATTGGTGATAAAGAGCAGAAAGTTAATCCAGAATCCTTTCACAAAAATTTAGAAAATATGATTATAGTCTGTGCTAAAAAGCAACAGGCCAGACCTATGGTGGTTTATTATCCAACAGATATTTAATGAGCTTCTCCTTTAGGCCAGAGACTATGCTAGACAATGCGAAGATAGTAGTGAGTAGACAAAGAATCTGCTCCTAATAAACTGATATTCTTATGAAGAACATACCCAGCGAACAAATAAAAATAAGTAGTGTGTTGGCTTACTCATGCTATAGACTTCATTGGGTTGCTTATTTATATACTAGATATGGGAGTGCTTTAAAAATACAGCACTTACACTGGTACAAAATATTGTTAGTTGGGTCAATATTGAATCAAAGCTTTGATATCAGTATACTTCTTAGGACATGAACCTGAGAAGAAATATTGAGAAGGTATATGATTTAGGGGTGTACCTCAAAGTCAAAACATGCCTACTTCAACACTAGGAATAGTTTCAAAGGCAAAAAAGAAAAAAAAGAGAGAGAGAGACTATTTAACATTTAGGGAAGAAATCATAAATAAGGTCCCAGGACAGGAAATCAGAGACAGACACATTGGCAAGAAAGAGCAGTGATCTTGTCACAAATCTGTTGGATAAATTCAAATAAAAAGTGAACAACACAGCTAGGAAACAGAAGGTTATAATAAGCAAAGCTGGGAATGTGTGGGGTATGAACTAAATGCTTGGCTTTCTGCTTTATCAGATTTCCATCTGTTGTCCAAACTTTGCAGATTCTCAATAAACCCTGTTATCTTGACATCTTTTTCCTACAAAATTATGCATTTTTCTTGGGTCACCATAGCGGCTGTAGGGGCTGTCAGAGTGGTCGTTCCCAGCCTCAGTGCTGTAGTGCCAAGTCACTTCCGTTGTGTCTGACTTTTTGCGACCCTATGGACTATGGCCCAGCAGGCTTTATTGTCCATGGGGATTTGCAGACAAGAACACTGGAGGGCGTTGCCATTTCCTTCTCCAGGGGATCTTCCCAACCCAGGGATCGAACCTGTGTCTCTTACAAGTCCCCTGCACTGGCAGGCAGGCTCTTTACCACTAGTGCCACCTGGGAAGTCCCTGTACCCAGCCACATGAGACTTTAAAATTTTTTATACACAAATAAGAAGATACACTAATGACATTTCCGTTGTTCAATTGCCACAAGCGGTTAGAAGCTGCATGGTGGACCAGGCAATTACAGGCAGTTTTTATCATTACATAAAGCTCTTTCAGACTGCTCTGTTCTAAAGGACTGAAAGATAGATAGTGTCTTCCACACAGTGGAGCTTAGTGGACCTTTTAAATGGGTATTGAATAAATGTAATGCATACTGCTCAAACAGCATCTCCTCAGAGATAAGTCTGGTTCAAGACCTCTGCAGCACACTCCTTTTGTGTGCTATATTTCTATTATTTATAGTGTCATTAATACTTACATTATTCATATGTAATATCTCCTCCTCCAAATAATAAACTGTGATGACAATGCCTTCTTGTACTCTTTCTTCTTCTTATACTCTTTCCTACCTCTTAATATTATGAGCTGAAGGCTGTGTTGTTTCAATGAATACATTTAAAAGGTGTATCAAAAAGGATGGTATATTCTTATAAAATCAGGTATTGCTGCATACAGTTTTGTGTGCAGCTAATTATGTGTCACAGAAACACCTAAGCCAGACCGAGGACCAGCGAGGCACCGAGGTGTGCCCTCTGCCAGGGCTCTAACCCTGTCTGTTGAGCAAGACTGAGGTCCAGATACACTGAGCTCCTCAGCAGAGGAGGCAGTTCTGGCGTCCTGAACTAGCGTGAAGAATGATTAGCCACTGAGTGGAAGCAGAATATACATTTTGGAGATGTTTATCTTTGGGAGATAAGTTAGAGGCAAAGATGCATCCTCCCTGGTCCATGCAGGGACCACTGGTACCAGGGAAGTGCCATCATGCATTATGACTAATTCTTTAGGAAATGCTGCGTCCCAACCCACATCAAGTAACAAAGTTTGCAGTACACTTGCTAGGGTCCTCTTGAGTTCCGACATGCTGTGACATGTCCTCACAGGGAGGGAGGCATTGAGGCCCTGGCTCGGGAGGGTCATTACTGCTGGCTTCTGGAGCACTGCTTTAAAAACGGTGTCAATATTCCTGTCTGGCAGACTGAACAAAAGGAAAGAACTGGGTGAAAGAGCCTGACAGAAACAGAAGCTGCAGTAGGTGGGGAAATGGGTCCTGTGCTGGCAGAGGGGGAATCTCCTGGGAATTCTTTCCGTTCAGTTCAGTTCAGTTCAGTTGCTCAGTCATTAGAAATGCAGATTCTCATAACTCATGGGGTGTGGGCCAGTGATGTGTAGGGGACTCTAGGGGGCATTGAAGTTTGAGGACCACTTTGTCAGAGGATGGTGAAATGCTACCACAAGCCCTACCCCACAGGGAGGTGGATGGGATGGAAGCTGGGTCTGCTATTCTTGCTCTCACCCCATGCTGCAGGACGCACTGCTTAGTATATGCTTGAGGAGACATCATTTCCTGGCATTAACTCCAACTCCCCAGCTCCTCATGTCTTTGCAAGACTGAGCCTGGAGAGGAAGTGCTTCAGGTGATGACGTTTTCCCAGAGACAGGCGCACAGTTTGCCAGGGCTCAAGTTGGTGCCAGGATCATTGGGTCAGGATTCATCCAGAAGCGGGTACATTCAGGAGTGAGGTACGCTACCTTTCCTGTCTCCACAATAACCCTTTCCTTTGAGACAGAACAGCTTTCTCTGTTTCTAGTCTCTCAATTCAGTAGCTCAGTCGTGTCCAACTCTCTGTGATGCCATGGGCTGCAGCAAGCCGTCACCTGTCCATCACCAACTCCTGGAGTTTATTAAACTCCTGTCCATAGAGTCTGCGATGCCATCCAGCCATCTCATCCTCTGTCATCCCCTTCTCCTCCCACCTTCCATCTTTCCCAGCATCAGGGTCTTTTCAAATGAGTCAGTTCTTCTCATTGGGTGGTCAAAGTATTGGAAATTCAGCTTCAGCATCAGTCCTTCCAATGAATATTCAGGACTGATTTCCTTTAGGATGGACTGGTTGGATCTCCTTGCAGTCCAGGGGACTCTCAAGAGTCTTCTCTAACACCACAGTTCAAAAGCATGGATTCTTTAGGACTCAACTTTCTTTATAGTCCAACTATCACTCTCTCAGCTCCCTTAACCCACCCAAATATCTTGAAATATTGTCACCTCTGTTTCTGAATATCTCTTCAGCTACTTTCAGACATTTCAAAATGGCATTTTGACCCTGTCAATCCTGTCTAGTTAAAAACCTAGTCCTTCTGGACTGGAAGAAGATGAAAAAAGAAATCAAAACAAATCTGTCTTTAACTTACTCTTGTGTGTAGAGTAATTTTCTTATAGGAGAAAAACAAACAAACAAACAAAACTAAAATAGTTGAACTCAATAGAGTCAGTCTCTTAATCCATCTTATTTTGGTTTTGGGGTGCTTGAAGATCCAGCTATGACTTCCTCATGACTTTATCCAGAAAATAAAATTTTAGAGCTTGCCATGGTCATACATCTCAGTCATTAAGTTAATCCATTCTAACCTAAAGTCCTGATCCCAACAATTTATCCCTCTATTTTCACAGTCAGTACTTAGTGAGAAAGGAAACATCTGGCTAGCATCTTATATGTGATTTCCCAAGGCACTGACTTATTTTTGGCAACAGAGTTTTTTTTTTTTTTTTAATCATTGGCTGTGGGAGAGACTATAGGGATGAGCAATATAGAAAATGACACCAGATCATTTTTCTGGGGAATTTCAATCAGTCCCCTGCAGTCAAATAATTATAATCTTTTGATGATGAGAATCAAATGGAAAGGTGATCATGACCATATTCTCAGAGTGAGTTCCATCTGGAATAAGTGACCCCTTTACAGAAAAACAAGTATGATACCTCCATTGAGAGCACCTTCCACATCAAGGCAATTTCATTCCAACTAACACAAAACATCAAAATGCATCAATTTTCAAAATGTGATAACCTCTTACTATAATGCAGGGAACAGAATACAATAGTTCGATTTCTGTTTTCATGTGCCTGTGATGTCATAGCTATACATGGGTCTAATCCAAGACTCTGTTTTGAAATCCACTGTAGAATATAAGAAGGGATCACTGTTTCAAAGCTCCTTGAAATGGGACCTTTGTAACAGGATCTCTTAAATATAAATTTTCTTCTTTGTCACTGTATTAGTGTTCAAAGAGGATTAATGTTTAAAAGATGACCCTGGACTTTATGAGATCTATTAGCATCAAAGATTAAATTACCCTGATTGAACTGTATCTGTGAAGGAAGAAAGAGGGGATTAGCTAAGTTTTAAGAGGTTTGCGAAAAAAGACAGAAGAAAAATCAAAGTGAGACAGTAGGATAAAAAATTCCTAAGTAAAAGATCAGAAAATAGGATGGTCACAGAGAATCGATATATTACCCCATAGCTGTCTTGACAATTGCAAAAGGAAAAATATAGCAGAGACATATGGCAGTGGCCACCTTAGTGTCATCAAAGTTAATATTACTGGAAAACAGGAAAACCCTCACAGTACATGCCCTCCAGTGTGATACAATCTTGAAGGTCACAGCATCTTCTATAAATTATTTTTTGCCAAAAATGTTTAACCTAAATCTCATCAAGCCTGAAGACCTAAACTTTACTATGTAAGATATATGGGGCATAGAAGAACAAGTTAAATGACACAGTGAAGTAATAATCAGGCAAATCCAGAAGGTGGGGCAATCTGTAAGAAAATTAGCCTGATCTTTTCAAGGAATCAGTATCACCATACACTGTAGAAGGCTGAAAATGGTGCACCAAGATGTCTAGAAATTAAGATTAAGATTCATTAAGAAACCTGAGTCCTCAGAACATGTGAATGTTACCTTATATGGCAAAAAGCACTTTGCACATGTGATTAAGAATTTGAGATGGGAAGACAATCCTGGTTTATCTGAGTGGGCTGTAAATGTGTCACAAGTGCCCTGTAATAGCAATGCAGAGGGATTTTTATTACACTAAGGAAAAGTTAGTGTGCTCCAGAGGAGCAGTTTTTTTTTTTTCTTTAATTAATTTTTATTTTTTAGTTTGTTTTGCTTTATTCCTTCTCCTTCTTTTTCCTCCTTTTAGAATTGTAAAATATTCAATATGCCATCTTCTTTTAGAATTGTAAAACATCCATGAAAGAAATTAAAGACAATATAATCAATGGAAAGTCATTCTGTGCTTCTGGCATGGAAGAAGTAATATTGTTAAAATGCCTGTACTTGTCAAAGTGATCTACAGATTTAATGCAATTCCTATCTAAATCCCAATGGCATTCTTAATAGAAATAGAGAAAACCGTCTTAAAATAGGAGTGTGTGGTTTAATTTTTATATATTCATGAATTTCCTGTTTCCTTATCACTATTGAGCTTTAGTTCCATTCCATTATGGTCATGAAGGAAACTTGGAATTATTTTAATGTTTCTGAATTTGTTAAGACTTAGTTGTAACCTAGCCTGGAGAATATTCCACTTGTGCTTGAGAAGAATGCATATTTTTCTGTGGTTAGAATTAGCACAATAATAGTGTTAAAATCAATTAGCATTTTCTGTGAGTCCTGTTTCAGAAGATAAACCTTTAATAGGAGATGATCTGGAAACTCAGCTGTCTGGTAAGCTCCCACTGAGAACACACACTCTACCAGGTCCTTTGACAAATCCTAGGATTTCAAGAGAGATGGCTGGGACTCTCTCTCTCTGACTCTCTGAGTTTTCTTAACTCATTCTCTTTCTCACTGAGGTCACTGAAGAAATTCATGGAATTTTTGCCATTGAAAAGACAAGATGTGATGACATAAACATGAATTAGTGATAGTGTCTATATTTCTTCTCTGGAGCCGTCACCCATCTACAGGTTGGCATCCCCTCATGGATCCAGCCTCAAGACTTAGCCTCACCTAAGTCACTTGAGGACTAGCTCCTGGGAGAGAAAACTGATCAGGATATTAGCCCCACAAATTCCATGAAAGCTTTCTAAGCTTGTCTGGATGCTAGGTCTCTCATCTCATAGTCCATGTTCCACTGGGTGGTTCTGTTCTGTATATCTCTACTTTCAAGTGCCTGCATATTATATATTATCCTTGGATCTGTAGGTCCTAGGCTGCTAAATGAGAAATTCACTTCTTCAACCAATGCTAAAAGATGTGTTTCCAGTATTCAGCCATTCCAATGATCTGAATTGTGCTCTGTAGTTTCTAGGCTCCTAGACCAAGGAATTCACATTTCTAACCAGTCTCAAAATGTATGTTCTTGGGATTCAGCCATTCCAAACTCACCTTGTAATCCTGGATTTCTCTTTAGAAACCTGCTCAAGAAAATTCAATTATGACACTAACTGTCAAAGACTCTCTACATGCTCCACTCCTAAAACGAAAATCTTTCACAGCATGGCCTGTAATGTACGGTTTCAAGTCAGTACCATGAACACTCACTGGTTTTGTTGTTGTTTCCTCTTAGGATTTGTGCATCTGGCTGGAGGGGATGGACCCTGCTCAGGGCGAGTAGAAGTGTATTCTGGAGAAGCCTGGATCCCAGTGTCTGATAGGAACTTCACACTCCCCACTGCCCAGGTCATCTGTGCAGAGCTGGGCTGTGGCAAGGCTGTGTCTGTCCAGGGACATGAGCTCCTCAGAGAGTCCAGTGCCCGGGTCTGGGCTGAAGAGTTCAGGTGTGAGGGGGAGGAGCCTGAGCTCTGGGTCTGCCCCAGAGTGCCCTGTCCAGGAGGCACTTGTCACCACAGTGGAGCTGCTCAGGTTGTCTGTTCAGGTGAGATGCAGGTCAGGCCTTTCACCTCTGTGAACACCCGGTTCAGGTGAGAAAGTCATGTGATTTTGCTGAAACTCTGTCTTCTTCTCCCAGCATACTCAGAAGTCCGGCTCCTGATAAACGGCTCCTCTCAGTGTGAGGGGCAGGTGGAGATGAACATTTCTGGACGGTGGAGAGCGCTCTGTGCCTCCCACTGGAGTCTGGCCAATGCCAATGTTGTCTGTCGTCAGCTTGGCTGTGGAGTTGCCATCTCCACCCCTGGAGGACCACATTTGATGGAAGGAGGTGATCAGATCCTAACAGCCCGATTTCACTGCTCGGGGGCTGAGTCCTTCCTGTGGAGTTGTCCTGTGACTGCCCTGGGTGGGCCTGACTGTTCCCATGGCAACACGGCCTCTGTGATCTGCTCAGGTAAGAGAGAGGGAAGGGCTACTGGTGCTCAGGATGCTCCTGGAGTGAAATATCCCCAAGAGCAGAGAGTGAGGGAAAATGGACTTCAAAGTCATATATTTTGTGGTGAAATATGGATCTTCTCATTGTTCCTTCATTTTTCAGGCCAGGGCAAGAAGTGTGAAAGGGAATAATATATTTTTAAGCAACATTGTTGCTTACATGTAATCATAGGAGACAATGTAGGAGCAGTAAGTATAGAGCTCAGTATGAACCCCAGCCCAGAGCAGCAAAGAGAATGTCCTCAGCTCCACAGTCACTGTCGTCCCCTCTCCTTGACAGGGAAAAGCACTTCCTAACTTTTACTGATGTAGAGAGTTTTATCAGTGTTTGAAATTTCTATAAAATGATGCAGTATATTGCATCTTTTGTATCTAATTTCATAGACTCAAAATTATGTTTGGGATTCACACATGATGTTGTATATTGTAGCACTTTATTTGTTTTATTAGAGTAGAGTATGCTTTGAATGATCACATGGCCACTTACTGATCCATTCTACTGACAGTATAAATCTGAGTTGTTTCCGGTTCTTGACTATTACAAATATACTACAACTTACCATGACAATGTCTTTGGATGCAAATATGTGTTACTTACTTTCCATGTTTAACCCTTGGTCTTTTATTTTCTTTTTGTTAGTCACTTAATTTTTTTTTCATTACTGTAGAGTATGCCTTTGAATGATCACATGGCCACTTACTGATCCATTCTACTGACAGTATAAATCTGAGTTGTTTCCAGTTCTTGACTATTACAAATATACTACAACTTACCATGACAATGTCTTTGGATGGAAATATGTGTTACTTACTTTCCATGTTTAACCCTTGGTCTTTTATTTTCTTTTTTGTTAATCAAATGTGTCCTTTGATGAACTCATTTCTTAATCTTATGGAAACATAACTTGCCAACTTTTTCCTGTACATTTAATGCTTCTTATAGCCTTTAACAAAGAATTTTTGCCTACTCCAAGATCATAAAAACATTCTCCAAGAATATCTTATGGAAATTATATTATTTTTCTCTTGCATATAGTTGTGCATTCCTTCTGGGATTGATATCTGTGTAAGATAAGGGTCAGGATTCATATGGACATCCAATTGGCTCAATCTTTTTCTGGAAAGACTCTTTTCCCCACTTCAGTGTGTCCTTCGTCATAAGCAGAAGGGCAAGTATGTCTGTCCTTTTTAAGAGTCTCTATTCTGTTCCGTGTGATCATTTGTCTATCCTTGCACCAATACTGCATTTTCTTAATTATCATAACTTTGTCGTTGTTGTTGTTCAATCCCTAAGTCATATCTGACTCTTTGTGACCCCATGAACTGTAGCGTACCAGGCTTCTGTGTCCATCTTCCAGAGTTTCAAACTTTGTAGTAGGTCTTAATAATTTTAATTTACAAGAGTTACTTTATATTAACTCCTCTAACTTTGTTGCTTTTCTTACCAACTGTGATGGTCATTCTTGGTTGCTTGTATTTTGTATGAATTTAGAAATCAGCTTGTCATTTTCACCAAAAGAAAAGCTTAAGGGTATTTTCATTAAGATTAGATTTAAAAATTTGAGAGGAGACAAAGAAATTTGAGGATGATTGACATTGACAATGTTGAGTTTTCCAAATCATTGACATAATACATCCCTCCATTCAGTTAGATCTTGAATTTCTCTCAGAGATTTTGCCCATCTTCTACTAGGATTTCTCCTAGGTATTTTATATTTGATGTTACGAGTATTTTTGTGAAAGTATCCTGGCAATGAATTCTTTTTCAGTTGTTTTCATCTTTTAAGTTTTTAAATTTTGATGTCAAGAGACGTTAAAATCTTGGGAAAGTAATATAAAAATTCCCTTATGACCTTTACTTGGGTTTCTATATATTAGTATCAAATTTCATTTTAATCTCTGTATGTGTGTGAGTGTCTTTCCTTCTCAATTCCCCTTCTGCCCCATTTCTTCCTGAATATGTGAAATCTTTCTGAATTAAGTTGAAGCCATGATGTTCCTTTACCCTTAGGACACTTCTGGGAATTTCCTTACAGAACCAGAGTTCAGTCAAGTCTTTAAATGACTTCAGCCCCAGGTGACACCTAATTGCAGCACTGAAAGACCTGACTGAAAGACTGCCAAATTGAGTTTCTTCCTGATTAATGACCCAAAGTCATAAGCGAAATGAAATATATATTCTTTTGCTTCACCTAAAAGTTTTGCCTTTTCATACTGATCAAATTGCTAACATCCGTTGAATCACAGAAATAGCAAGAGAGTTCCAGAAAAACATCCACTTCTGCTTTGTTGACTATGCCAAACCTTTGACTGTGTGGATCATGACAAACTGGAAAATTCTTAAAGAGATGGGAATACCAGACTACCTGACCTGCCTCCTGTATGCAGATCAAGAAGCAATAGTTAGAACTGGACATGGAAAAACAGACTGGTTCCAAACTGGGAAAGGTGTATGTCAAGGCTGTATGTTGTCACCCTGCTTATTTAACTTATATGCAGAGTACCTCATGTGAACTGCTGGGCTGGATGAAGCATGAGCTGGAATCAAGATTGCCGGGAGAAATATCAATAACCTCAGATATATGCTGATGACACCACCTTTATGGCAGAAAGCAAAGAGGAGCTGAAGAGCCTCTTGATGAAAGTGAAAGAGGAGAGTGAAAAAGCTGGCTTAAAACTCAGCATTCAAAAAACAAACATCAAGGCATCCAGTCCCATCACTTCATGGGAAATAGATGGGGAAACAGTGGAAACATTGGCAGACTTTATTTTCTTGGGCTCCAAAATCACTGTAGATGGTGACTGCAGCCATGAAATTAAAAGACATCTCTCCTTGGAAGAAAAGCTATGACAAAGCTAGACAGCATATTAAAAAGCAGAGACATTACCTTGCTGACAATTGTCCATTAGTCAAAACTATGGCTTTTCCAGTAGTCATGTATGGAGGTAAGAGTTGGACCATAAAGAAGGCTGAGCGCTGAAGAATTGATGCTTTTGAACTGTGGTGTTGGAGAAGACTGTTGAGAGTCCCCTGGACTGCAAGGAGATCAAACCAGTGGATCCTAATGGAAATCATCCTGAATATTCTTTGGAAGGACTGATTCTGAAGCTGAAGCTGCAATACTTTGGCCACCTGATCAGAAGAACTGACTCATTGGAAAAGACCCTGATGCTGCAAGATTGAGGGTAGGAGAAGAAAGGGATGACAGAGGATGAGATGGTTGGATGGCATCACTGATTTGATGGACATGAGTTTGAGCAAGCTCCAGGAGTTGGTGATGGACAGGGAAGCCTGGCCAGCTACAGTAAATGGACACAAAGAGTTGACATGACTGAGCGACTGAACTGAACTGGGCTAAATTTTGGGGGAAAATCTTCTATACAACAATGTAACCAGAACTCTTGTCGTGTGACCTGAATTTCTAGATTGCAGAATATCCTCTGATCTTGCACTGTGATGTTTCTACCTCATGCTGAGCTAGTGTATGGCTACTATTATTCTTTAGTTCTTAATTTCAGCTAACACATTTTTCAGCTCTAGAAGTACTTTGCTTTTGTTATCATTTCTCTGCAAAGATACACATTTTGTCTATTATTTCCATAAACACTTTAATCGTGGCCATTTAAATTCTCTGTCAGGTAAATCTAGCAGCTGAAAAATCTGGGAAATTCTTTCCAATGTCCCCTTTTTCCTTTCTGTTTTTCACGAGATCTCTTTTATTTAAGTGTTTGTTTTAAAGTTAGACATTGAAGAAATTGTAGAAATGCTTCAGAAAGAATTTTGTTTTGCTCTTCCTTAGGGATAGATTTGGCCTCCCCAGGTGGCTCAGATGGTAAAGAATCTGCCTGCAATGTGGGAGACCTGAGTTTGATCCCTGGATTGGGATGATTCCCTAGAGGAGGGCATGGCAATCCACTCCAGTATTCTGCTTGAAAAATCCTATGGGCAGAGGAGCCTGGTGGGCTATAGTCCATGAGGGTCACAAACAGTCTGACATGACTGAGTGACTAAGCACAGCACAGGGATAGATTTAGGGATACAACAACTTACTTAACTCATTCTTATAGCAACCCTTGGGTTAAAACAAAAATTGTGATACTGTCAGAAGCAGAACTCTCCATGGAGAAGGTGAACAATAAGAGTATGACAACTGCACTGCTGGGTCACAGCTTTCATAACAAAGCTCCTCTTCCAACAACACACGAGAAGACTCTACACATGGACATCACCAGATGGTCAGCACTGAAATCAGATTGATTATATTTGCAGCCAAAGATGGAGAAGCTCTATACAGCAGCAAAAACCAGACTGGGAGTTTACTGTAGCTCAAATCATGAACTCCTTATTGCCAAATTCAGTAAATTGAAGAAAGTGGGGAAAACCACTAGACCATTCAGGTATGACTGAAATCAAATCCCTTATGACTATACAGTGGAAGTGAGAAATAGATTTAAGGGACTAAATCTGAAAGATAGAGTGCCTGATGAACTATGGAATGAGGTTCGTGACATTGTAGAGGAGACAGGGGTCAAGACCATCACCAGGAAAAGGAAATGCAAAAAAGGAAAATGACTGTCTGAGAAGGCCTTACAAATAGCTGTGAAAAGGGAAGCAAAAGCAAAGGAGAAAAGGAGATATACCCACTTGAATGCAGGGTTCCAAAGAAGAGCAAGGAGAGATAAGAAAGCCTTCCTCAGCAATCAATGCAAACAAATAGAGGAAAAGAACAGAATGGGAAAGACTAGAGATCTCTTCAAAAAGTTAGAGATGCCAAGGGAACATTTCATGCAAAGATGGAGTCAATAAAGCATAGAAATTTTATGGACCTAACAGAAGCAGAAGATATTAAAAAGAGGTGGCAAGAATACACAGAAGAACTGTACAAACAAGATCTTCACGAACTGGCTAATGATGATGTGATCACTCACAGTCACCTAGAGCCAGACATCTGGAATGTGAAGTCAAGTGGCCTTAGGAAGCATCCCCATGAACAAAGCTAGTGGAGGTGATGGAATTCCAGTTGAGCTCTTTCAAATCCTAAAAGATGATGCTGTGAAAGTGCTGCACCCAATATGTCAGCAAATTTGGAAAACTCAGCAGTGGCCACCGGACTGGAAAAAGTTCGTTTTCACTCCAATCCTAAAGAAAGGCAATGCCAAAGAATGCTCATACTACTGCACAAATGCATTCAGCTCACTCGCTAGTAAAGTAATGCTCAAAATTCTCCAAGTCAGGCTTCAGCAGTACGTGAACCATGAACTTCCGGATGTTCAAGCTGGTTTTCAAAAAGGCAGAGGAACCAGAGATCAAATTGCCAACATCTATTGGATCATCAAAAAAGCAAGTGAGTTCCAGGTAAACATCTATTTCTGCTTTATTGACTATGCCAAAGCCTTTGACTGTGAGGATCACAATAAAGTGTGGAAAATTCTTCAAGAGATGGGAATACCAGACCACCTGACCTGCCTCTTGAGAAACCTGTATGCAGGTCATAAAGCACCAGTTAGAATTGGATATGGAAGAACAGACTGGTTCCAAATAGGAAAAGGAGTACATCAAGGATGTATATTGTCATCTTGCTTATTTAACTTATATGTAGAGCACATCATGAGAAATGCTGGGCTTGATGAAGCACAAGCTGGAATCAAGATTGCCGGGAGAAATATCAATAACCTCAGATACGCAGATGACACCACCCTTATGGCAGAAAGTGAAAAAGAACTAAAGAGCCTCCTGATGAAAGTGGAAGAAGAGAGTGAAAAAGTTGGCTTGAAGCTCAACATTCAGAAAACGAAGATCATGGCATCTGATCCCATCACTTCATGGCAAATAGATGGGGAAACAGTAGAAGCAAGGCTGACTTTATTTTTTGGGTCCAAAAATCACTGCAGATGGTGACTGCAGCCAAGATCTTAAAAGATGCTTACTCCTTGGAAGGAAAGCTATGACCAACCTAGATAGCATATTAAAAACAGAGATAATACTTTGTCAGCAAAGGTTCGTCTAGTCAAGACTATGGTTTTTCCAGTAGTCATGCATGGATATGAGAGTTGAACTTTAAAGAAAGCTGAGCACCAAAGAAGTGACGCTTAGAAGACTCTTGAGAGTCTCTTGGACTGCAGGGAGATCCAACAAGTCCATCTTAGAGGCAATCAGTCCTGGGTGTTCATTGGAAGGACTGATGAAGCTGAAACTCCAGTATTTGGCCACCTGATGTGAAGAACTCTATCATGTGAAAAGACCCTGGTGCTAGGTAAGATTGAGGGCAGGAGGAGAAGCGGACGACAGAGGATGGGATCATTGGATGATATCACCGAATGGATGGACATGGGTTTGGGTGGACTCCGGGAGTTGGTGATGGACAAGGAGGCCTTGTGTGCTGCAGTTCATGGGGTTGCAGAGTCGGACATGACTGGGTGAATGAACTAAAGTGAACTGAATACACCTTTCATATAAGCTCCATTAGGAGGGATTAGGGGCAAGAGGAGAAGGGGACGACAGCGTATGAGATGGCTGCATGGCATCACCAACTCGATGGACGTGAGTTTGAGTGAACTCCGGGAGTTAGTGATAGATAGGGAGGCCTAGTGTGCTGCAGTTCATGGGGTCGCAAAGAGTCGGGCACGAATGAGCGACTGAACTAACTAACTGACTAACCAGGTCATCATTTCCCTTAATTAAGTTTCCTGTTCTTCAGCCCTTCCAGACTTCTGATCATTGTTGTTTCTTCAGGAAACCAGACCCAGGTGCTGCCCCAGTGCAACGACTCCCTGTCTCAACCTGCAGGCTCTGCGGCCTCAGAGGAGAGCGCCCCCTACTGCTCAGGTGAGGGTCCCACGGGACAGAAGACCCTTCTCATTCCCCAGGTCGACGCCCCATTGTCCCATTTCTCTCTCCTCAGACAGCAGGCAGCTCCGCCTGGTGGACGGGGGCGGTCCCTGCGCCGGGAGAGTGGAGATCCTTGACCAGGGCTCCTGGGGCACCATCTGTGATGACGGCTGGGACCTGGACGATGCCCGCGTGGTGTGCAGGCAGCTGGGCTGTGGAGAAGCCCTCAATGCCACGGGGTCTGCTCACTTCGGGTCAGGATCAGGGCCCATCTGGCTGGACGACCTGAACTGCACAGGAAAGGAGTCCCAAGTGTGGAGGTGCCCTTCCCGAGGCTGGGGGCGGCACGACTGCNCTTCCAAGGAGTAAGCATCTTTTAATTTCATGGCTGCAATCACCATCTGCAGTGATTTTGGAGCCCAAAAAATAAAGTCGGACACTGTTTGCACTGTTTCCCCATCTATTTCCCATGAAGTGATAGGACTGGATGCCAAGAATCATGAGACCATCATAAACAATTACATATCGACAAGTTAAGTAACTGAGAAGTAGTGAATAAATACCTAGAAACACTCGTTACCAAGACTGATTCATGAAGAAACAGAATATCTGAACAGACCAATGACTAGAAAAGTGCTTGAACCAGTATTAAAGAAAAGCCCCAAGCATCCAGTATCATGCATCAAACCTGGTCTGGTGATTCATTTCATATATGGTATTATACATGATACTAGATGCTTGGGGCTGGTGCACTGGGGTGACCCAAAGGGATGGTACGGGGAGGGAGGAGGGAGGGGTTTCAGGATGGGGAACATGTGTATATCTGTGGTGGATTCATGTTGATGTATGGCACAACCAATACAATATTGTAAAGTAATTAACCTCCAATTAAAATAAATAAATTTATATTAAAAAAGATACATATCCTGCATCTCTTGCATTGCAGGCAGATTCTTAATGAGAATCTGCTGAGCTACCAAGGAAGCCCTATTATGGTAATAGCTTTCAACAAAATGGGTTTAGAATAAATGTACCTCTACAGTTTTTGATAATAAAAGCATTATATGAGAACCTCACAGGTAACAACAAACGCAAATATGAAAAGTGAAAGCTTTCCTCCTAAGTTGAAAGACAAAAATGCCCATTCTTGCTAGTTCTATACAACATACATTGGAAGTTTTCTGCAGAGGAATTAGGCAATAAATGAACAAAAAGCATCCAATTCAATAAAGAAATAGTGTAAGCTGCATTAGTAGATGACATTATCATATACATAGAAACTAAAGAATCCATTAAAAAAGACTTATAATTAATACTTGAATAAAGTTGTAGGGTAAAAAATGACAGTATAAACATAAGCTGTATTTCTACACAGTAGCACCATACTATAAGAGCTAAAAAAAATAAATAAGAAAAGCAATTTTATTTATCATAGCATTCAAAAGTCTAAAATATTTGTAAATAAATTTACCAAGGAAGTGAAAGACATGTATGCTATAAACTGTATGATGCTGTGGAGAGAAATTAAAGAAGGTCAATAAATGAAGAGGTATAAAGTGTCCATGATTTGTGAAACTTTCTATTATTATTATTTTTTAATTTATTATTATTATTTTTACTTTACAATATTGTATTGGTTTTGCCACATATCAACATGAATACGCCACTGGTGTACATGGGCCTGGTTTATACTTGGATGGGAAACTTTATATTATTAAAATGCTTTTATACTACCCAAAGCATCTTACAGACTCAATGCAGCCCCTATAAAAATTTTAAATGCATTATTCACAATAAAGCTCAGTAAACTGAGCTACTTAATTTGTACAGAGGAGTTGAATTCAGATAAATGGAAATTCTAGGAAATAAATAGAAGGAGCAAGTTCTGCTCCCACAGTCAGATCAAACAATATCAATTTCTGGCTCTCTTTATTTGAGCCCTATACCCACAGGCACTTCTTCAGCTCCAGGACAATTGGCCTGTATCTAACTGCCACTCCAGTGATTCTTTTTAGAGCCCTCTTTATATCTTTGTTCCTCAGACAGCCCCTATAAAAATTTTAAATGCATTATTCACAATAAAGCTCAGTAAACTGAGCTACTTAATTTGTACAGAGGAGTTGAATTCAGATAAATGGAAATTCTAGGAAATAAATAGAAGGAGCAAGTTCTGCTCCCACAGTCAGATCAAACAATATCAATTTCTGGCTCTCTTTATTTGAGCCCTATACCCACAGGCACTTCTTCAGCTCCAGGACAATTGGCCTGTATCTAACTGCCACTCCAGTGATTCTTTTTAGAGCCCTCTTTATATCTTTGTTCCTCAGACTGTAGATGAAGGGGTTTAGCATGGGTGTGACCACTGTGTAAATCACAAGGATGACTGTACTTGAGTGTGAGCTAGGGGAAGCAGCAGAGCTAAGATACACTCCTAAGGCTGTACAATAAAATAAGGGGACAACTGAGACGTGAGATGCATAGGTGGAAAATGCTTTATATTTCCCCCAAGGTGATGACATTCCTCGTATGGAGAAAATTACCTTAGAATAAGAGTAAAGAATTTCACTGAGGGAACCACCACACAACATCACAGCTGCAAAATACATCAACAGCCCCTATAAAAATTTTAAATGCATTATTCACAATAAAGCTCAGTAAACTGAGCTACTTAATTTGTACAGAGGAGTTGAATTCAGATAAATGGAAATTCTAGGAAATAAATAGAAGGAGCAAGTTCTGCTCCCACAGTCAGATCAAACAATATCAATTTCTGGCTCTCTTTATTTGAGCCCTATACCCACAGGCACTTCTTCAGCTCCAGGACAATTGGCCTGTATCTAACTGCCACTCCAGTGATTCTTTTTAGAGCCCTCTTTATATCTTTGTTCCTCAGACTGTAGATGAAGGGGTTTAGCATGGGTGTGACCACTGTGTAAATCACAGGGATGACTGTACTTGAGTGTGAGCTAGGGGAAGCAGCAGAGCTAAGATACATTCCTAAGGCTGTACAATAAAATAAGGGGACAACTGAGACGTGAGATGCATAGGTGTAAAATGCTTTATATTTCCCCCAAGGTGATGACATTCCTCGTATAGAGAAAATTACCTTAGAATAAGAGTAAAGAATTTCACTGAGGGAACCACCACACAACATCACAGCTGCAAAATACATCACCATGTCATTAAGAAATGTGTCAGAACAGGCAAGGTGGACCACCTGATTAATTTTTCAGAAAAAGTGGGGGATTTCCAAGTCTGTATATANGAGAAAATTACCTTAGAATAAGAGTAAAGAATTTCACTGAGGGAACCACCACACAACATCACAGCTGCAAAATACATCACCATGTCATTAAGAAATGTGTCAGAACAGGCAAGGTGGACCACCTGATTAATTTTTCAGAAAAAGTGGGGGATTTCCAAGTCTGTATATAAGGAGAGCCACAACACCATTAGGCTTTGAGTCAAAGAATTCAAGACGCTGATTATCCAGGACATAACATCATCAATCCACAGAGCCCAGGCTTTATGTTGACTGTGTAGTGCAGGGAGTGACATGCCACAAAGTGGTCAAAGCCCTCATGGTCAGGAGAAACATGTCAATTCCTGCAAATAGTGTGAAAAAATGCACCTGAGTGACGCAGCCTTCATAGGTTATGCCTTTGCTCTGTGTCTGGATGTTCCACAGCATCTTTAGGATGGTGGTGGAGGTGAAGCAGATGTCTACAGAGGACAGGTTGGAGAGGAAGAAGTACTTGGGAGTGTGTAGGTGGGGATCTGAGCTGACTGCCAGGAGGATGAGCAGGTTTCTGAACACAGTGATCAGGTACATGGAGAGGAAAAGCGCAAATATGAGGGGCTGCAGTTCTGGCTCATTTGATAATCCCAGAAGAAATCCTGAAATTCGAGTATCATTCCCTGGTTCCATGTTGTGGAGTTGACTTGTCAGGAAACAACAAATGACATGACTATTTATCTCAAATTTTGTATTGCAAATACTGTTGAAATTCTACTATTTATGTTTTGCATTCAAAAACTTATATCCATAATTTTGGTATGGAAGTTTCCCCTTCAAGTGATTTACTATGCCATCCCTAACTAACAATTGCCATCCCACATTTAGACTAACAATTTACATGTTTAATGAGTAATTTTGTCAAGCATTTGCTAAGTACAAGTTGAGAATTTACTGACTTCTGAACAAAGAGTGTACAGTGCTGAGACACAATAGTCCCTATAGTTCAATGACGGAGAAAAAATACAAGCAAATAAATTTTTTTTTTTTTATGAGATGAAGTCAGGTGCTGTGAGGAAAAATAAATCAGATATAAAGAAGAGCATTTACTTTTACATGGTGTTGAGATAGATTTGCAACTACTCGAACACAGATCTCACAGAAGAGAAGGCAAGAGATGTGATTTCTTCTACGGAACTGTGGGCTGGACAGAGACAATGGCCAGGAGAAAGGTCTTGAACAGCCTTTTGGACTCTGTGAGAGAGGGAGAGGGAGGGATGATTTGGGAAAATGACAGTGAAACATGTATGATATCATAAGTGAAATGAATCGCCAGTCTAGGTTCGATGCAGGATGTAGGATGCTTGGGACTG